>CM033031.1:24466716-25066716 GCA_019207045.1 Branchiostoma floridae x Branchiostoma belcheri
GCCGGGTGATGGCGAGCTGTGTCCGATATGTTGCGGAAGACCCGGACACTTTTTACCGGCAGCCAGCTCCCTCAATCGGCGGCGAGGATCACGCTGAGCCCCCGCCGGACAACAGGGCCAGGTCGCCGCCGGAAAACAGAGCCCAGTCGACGCCGGAGAACAGGGCCAGGTCGCCGCCGGACAACAGCGGCCTACCTCAGCACCCCGCCCGCGAGCCCCCGCCCGTCACAGCGCTCCGCCTATCCCAGCACCCCGATCCACACAGCCACTAGACCTACATCACCGGTCACACCAAATTTCTCAATCTGGTATTCAGACGTTAGCATGTAAGAAGATGACGTCTCCACCGTTGCCAGTCCTGGAGAGTCTTCTCCAGTGCCAGTCCGCGTAAGCAAGAGGCAGAAACGTGCACCAATGGGTTTTACCACATACGAATAGTACTAAAACTGGCCATTAGCTCATTAAGCTCTTGGTACGTCCCTCTAGCGTTTATAGAACATCAGCTTACTAGTATCGATACTAAGGATATGATATTTTTTAAACACGCTGTAACACTGTGCTCCGACGATCAATTGTAACAAAGTTGTGTTGCTGATGATCAGTAAGCTCTCCGGCAGTCCAACCGCCCGGCGGTGCCATGCGGTGCAATAGCCCAGGCAGCTAATTGCCAACGTAGGGTTTTGGTAGGTGGGACCTTTGATCTGTTTTAGACGCTTTATTCTTTTGTTTTTTGTTTGTTAGGGACAGCCAGGGACGCAATGCCCTCTCATCGAGTCGGACACGGGAATGGGGATCTGAGAACAAAGTCATCTTGGTGCTGGATGTGAGGAGCTTCGACGGCAAGGACTGCCTACCTGCTCCGAGCGTCATGTAAATTGCACACGGACGTTTGATCGACAGATAAAGATGGTAAACTCTGGAACGGTCATGGCTAAGGAAAATGCGACGACTGTCCGCTAGAACAGTGGTTTGGCGATGGAGACCCTTTCGACAGATAATGACGGCAGAATGTTCAGAGGAACCAACGAAGCGCTCCGTAACGCAGGGCTAGCTGCAACACAAGAAAAACCACCGTAATATGGTTTTTAACATTGAACTAGATGTATTCCAAGGTGGAAGTGAAACTCAAGACACAAGGAAAAGACCAAGCCGGAAAGTTGGTTACTATATTGTAGAGACATATGATAATGCCCTGTAGACAATATCCAGATCACGACAATGACTTCTATGATGAAGAAAACACCTTTGCCTGACTCTAGTGGAATGTATTGCAAGGGAACACTCAAGACGTACACCCACCTTTTAGTGCCCAGCCCAGAGCCAAGACAACCGCGCCACATCTGAGATTATAGGCGTTGAAAAAATTGCACTGTCGCAGAATGACCGCGTGACGCTACAAGACCTGGTCATCCGCCGTCTCTACCCAGACGCGGTGAAACGTGAGAGGAAACTGATGACAACTAATAGAAGCGAGGCGTTTTAACAACGGTGTCATTAAGGCTGTTCCCAAGGCAATAATTTTCAAACGGAACTATAACGGCAGAGTCCACGCCACTGGCTTAACACACTCCGTCGGGTAAGCCACCGCCATCAATCGTGTGAACGAGTACCTGGGAGCCTTACATGCCCATGGCAGTCCTGCGGAAGCAGGACTTGAAGCAACTGATGATGATGAGACCTACCAGAGGAAACTGAGTAAAAAGTACTGGATACCATAAGGCAATGCAGGTTGCGGAAGGCAAAACTATGAACAAAAGATGCGAATGGGGGGGGGGGGGGGGTGCATACACGACCGATTCTCTGTTAAATTTTCGTTTGCATCAATATTGCTAACCTATTTTTGTTTAGTCAGTATTGAGTAGTAGCCATGGCCGCCAAAAGGCACCCACCCGAACTGGACACTCATCTGGCTGCAACGGGCCGAAGACAGCCTGACAGGCTCAAGTCCTGTGTAAGTATATCCCAGTTTTCAACACAAAGAAAACATGATATTCAAAATTGTAGTGAAATGTTTACATGGTTTTGTACGTTGAATTGTATTGATTTTCGTTGAATCATTACGAGGGTGCCATGGCTTCAGTTTTCGTCTATTTTTATCTTTTGCATTTGAATTGTCGATAATTAGTTTGGAAACACAAAGAATTCATATCATTCAACATTTTACTGAAATGTTAACAGGATTTCCACGTCGCACTGAATGGATTTTTGTTGGATATCTTAGCCACATGTGCACACTGTTGGAGGGAACAGATGGTCTATTTGCTAATACCGTCAATATCTACTGGTAAGAGGAAAAATTACACGGTACTAAACAACGATGAATAAAATATTGCACATACCCATGTTTGTACAGCAAGAAGTAAGATATGCTCTGAGAAAATATGGTGTGTAGAACGACGAGGGAAGGCCCTTCCCCAAAGCGGTTGATGAGGTGAACACCTTTATTTCTGCCACCAGTTGTCAAGAGAATCGGAATCAGAGCATGTCAGGGTCACGTAGTCATTGCCTACCTTATGACTGACATTCATTAAAAATATCACGGGCGGGGTTCAAGATTATTATGTAACGAAAACACAGGGAATTTGAAACCTATGGTTAAATATTATTTCTTTAATCATGAAGATGAATTTCAATGACGAAATCATTTGCAATAGGTTAACAATTCCAAAGACAGCATACTTCAAGACTTCTCAAGTATTTCAGTTCGATATGTAAGCAGAGACATCCTGATGTTGAATGATGAAACAACAAAATACTGATAGTCGCAAACTATCACTCCAACTTGTGGTAAAGGGCAACATTGGCGAGCTCCTCGGGAAGGGGAGAGTAATCTCCAGGAGCGAAGGCAGTGGTAATCAAAAGTTTATCTATTTTGCAAGTACATTTGGGCTATTTAGAAAACTTGTCAGAAAATACAAACCAGTAGAAACACGGTTACATACATACATATGGATAAAATGCAATCTCTTTACATATCTGTATGATGCACAGACCTTACTTTATGCCTTTTGATTATCGGTAAACTCTCTCTTTCAGTGTCTATGACCCTGACCGAAGTGACGACAGAGGGGAGGTGGCATGCCGCTATTGGTGAGCTACAGGTAAGGGTGGTGGATCGTAGCCTATCGGATATCGACCATGGCTCCATTCTGATATTCAAGAACCAAGAGACGAAACGCCAGTTTAAAGAAAAATGATTCTTCTTGAAGAAAATTTGTACGATGGCTTACATGTTATAACAGGAGTTTTTTTTTTTACTTACATGCAGGTACCACTCCTGTTATCTACAGAATTGCTGCATTCTGCTCAAACATGGCTGAAAATGAAGAGCGTCAATTCGTAACAATCAAACGCATCACCACGTCATCTGCAAACCTTGGCACCCAGGGCCACATTATCTTTGACATCTTTGTCTTGCAACACTTAAAACCGGATTGAGCAAAAAACAAGCCTGTAATGACAATCACAAGTATGACATGTGGCAAATCTACTCTTCTGGGAAAGAGCAATGGTTCCTGTTGAAGAAGCATTCCCAAGAGTCAAGAAGTGAGCGTGTGAAATAAACGAGCGAGTCCAGCAAACAAAGAACAGGAGGACGATATGCTGTTTGTGAGGAACCTGAAGAGGCGGAATTAGTGATAAGGATATGGATCGGCTGTACAACGTACTTACACAATTCACAGTACTTTAAGCTTTCATTTACACTGTCTTGAATGATGAAAGACGCTCTCAGCTGCAAGAGGGAAACGTGGCAGCTACGGGAAGTACACCGAGAGTAGCGAGCGAAGATCTAGATCTAGAGACACCCCCCCCCCCCATCAAGAAGCTATGAGAAGTATGTCTAGCTGCATGGCATAAACGTCGTCCTAAGTTTGCAGTGGAAGAACGTGGGAAGACCGGTGAAGTTGGGGGACCTCGTCGCTCAAAGTACAGAGGTTTGTTCGGAACACCAGGGAGAACAGGGGCGTGATCCACTGCCTTTTGGTAATGTCGTCTGCCAGGGTATCGTATTGTAGAAGAACAGAAGTCTGCTGTCAGAGTTTGGCGGGCCTATCGAAATAACGAAAGCGTGGGTGAACTCCTTTCTCAATCGTATGAACTACGTCCAAAGGAAGGAGACAAAAGCCGTCAGGCTGCCGACGGCCTATGAAGAAAGCAAAGCCGGGTTCAACGCTAGAATCCAGAAGGCCGTCAACACAACATCCCAGATGAGATGATTGTGAACTGGGACCAGACGGGAGTGCCGATCGTTCCGATGGGGGATGGACACTGGAGGAGGCTGAATTCCGTCAGGTTACGGTGGTGGGTTTCGAGGACAAGAGACAAATCCCGGCCCTGCTCACCATCAGCCTAGAGGGACGACAACTTCTATCTTTGCGAATCAGAGGCCATAAGCCACCTTGGATGACCTAAAAATACTTAATTGTATACAGCTCGTGACAGAGACCTTTACCTTTTCAACAATGATAAGAAAACAAAACAACCTCATGTGTAGAAGACAGCTCCAGAGACTATTAAATGAATGTAATAGCATGGCGAAATATCTTAAGAAGCAATGATACCACAATGAAATCAAAGACAAAGTAAAGACAGTGAAAGTCTCTGGTATATAGAAAATGTCTATGAACAGAATATAGAATACTAAAAGTAAACTGCCAATTTGTTTAACCTTTTGTAATTCAATTTGACAATAGTCACCAATTTATTTCTTCGCAAGGTGCATATGGTGAACAAAATCAACAACAAGAACTCCTCATTATATAACAGGATCCACTCGCACACAACCAAGAACATACTATGAGAGGTTCCACATTTTTTCCCTTTTCTGGCCTTTAACCATGTAATTTAGATAAATAGTGCATCCTCTTTTCGCAGAAAAACGTGCAGAACGCATGGATGAAGGGGACGAACAGGGAAGCTGAACGTCTGTGAAGGGAGCTTGACTGTGGCGTTCTGTGGCTAGCTATCCATGCCAACGGCCGTGTGAACATCCGTTGAATGGGACAGCCTGAAGACACTGAGTCAGGGTACAGAAAGCGTCTTCAACAAGAGTCAGTGAATGAAGAAATGGTCGTGGAAGATCAGCGAATTGACGGATTTATCATCCTATGACAGGAATGTTACGCTCTACCTACCATCAAGAAAGTCATGAAGAGAAGAGTTGCTACGAGAGAAGAGGGCTATTAACTATACCACAAAGTCCCGCACAAGCTCTGAAAAACTGCGTTCTCCTACAGATTTATCGTCGTCCTTTCGACACCCAATTGACCAACTAATTGTTATTTACAAGAATATAACAATGTTATTCATGAAAGTAATATCTAGTATTATACATTTGGATCAGACTATGTTTGTCTGGTAGGTCTGATCTATAAGTGAGAATATCTAAAAGTGTAGTTAAAGTGTTGTGAAAAGAAAAAAAATATACTGCTCATAACTGATTTTGAGAATGCTACTGATACAGTTTTGATAGATTCTGTGTTAAAAGCATTATATACGTTTGTTGTAGCTAATGGTTTAGAAAATGAACAAAGATTATGTTTAGAAGAAAAAAAAACATGCGCAATGTCAATCTCCGCTATAGATACTGCTTCAAAGTACTGGCAGCTTGCTGGCAGGCTTTATATTTCGCTCAGTTGTGGGCATAGCTACGTACAGTGCGCAAAGTAAAAATGCCGCACTGTTCAGAATCTTGAACACAGTTTTAGAACAAGGAAGATGTCGTGCATCCAAAGGATTGTAACTATATAATAAGTATCCAAAATATGACTTGAAACCAAATAATCGTTTATATTCTCACTGGCATCCACTCGAATGACTGAGCCGATATTGGCATTCGCAAGACGGTCTAGGATGACTTCTGGCTGGAATTTCGTGGCCAAAGAGTATCATACTGAGGCTTGAGATGCATTAAATGCTGTCTAATATTAAAACGGCCGAGGTATGCGGCCGCTTGGGACTGAATGAGATCAACCAGGGCCAAATTTAGACTTGCTCAAAGAGAGTATCGACGCATGGATACAGGACAGATGCCATTGTCTCAATTTGCATAAAGTAAATCGAGTAGTTTTCCTGTCCACCCTACGGTCTCAAATGACTCTAGGTTGAACTTTGACGGTTGCCACTGTTGATATCACCAGTTTTAATAGAAAATACTTCTAGCTGTTCTGATGTAAGCAAGTACTATCTGTTCGCGAAGTGAAAGACTTGTGACTTGTTGCAAGGTCTCTCTAAAGATCTCTGTTTGAATCATACTTTACCTTTCATTAAAAAAGGAGGAAGATTCCATGTTTCCCGTTAGGCCACACTAAGTTAATAAATTGTTTATTATATTTACAGAAATTGCGAAAAAAGTCTGGAGTGAAGGTATAGAGCTTAATAATATATAACAAAGGACAAGGTTAATCACGTTTTCAGCTTTTCATGGCAGGTTTTATGCAATAAATCCCGTTGACTTGTTGCTACTTTTCAGAATAATGTGCATTGTTTCATTGATATGAGCAGATGTTTGCTTAACTAGTTTGAGAGGTAACTAATGTCAACCTGAGTGTGCAACTAATTATAAGGGCAATGGTATCGATGGACAGCGGTGGTACTATTGGCTTGGAAGAATACAGGATTTACGGATGCACAACCGGCCAATGTAGAAGCCGAAACAACTGCTGACTCTGTCCGGGTATAGCAGACTGAAGCTGGAGAGGGTGACAAGTTTTAATCTGTGGACACTGCACTGCCGAATAGTGGGTGGTTGCACGGCAGAATTCCTTTTAAATCAATATAGCACTTGTTATTGATGCATGCTTAATTTTTACGTGTAGGACAACCCGCTAAATAAGACATGCGGGAAGACCTAACAAAACTGAAAATAGATTAAAGGCGGTTGCCACGTATGTTCTCAGTCCTGATCACACGTTCCGGATACCTGGTCGATCAATTCATTGGATCCGTTTACTGAGGGATATCATTACTTATGTGAACGAGAAGAATCTTCACTGTGCCATCATCTCTCTTGATCCGTCAGGCCTTAATAGAATGAACATCTGCTTTCTCCAGAAAACACTCGCTGAGTTTTATCCCAATCTTTCGCAGATGGATTTCGATCCCATACCGGAACATCACTAGCGCTGTGTTTGTTATAATGGGTCTCTGTCTTCTCCTTCTAGTCTTTCACGAGGTGTTCGGCAGGGATGCCCTTTGTCTCCACTTCGTACTGTACGCGATTTCTTTGGAGCCGTTTGCTACCACAGGGAGGGCCAATGCTGCAATTCACGGCATCAGATTGCCTGGTGGCCGGGAGGTCAAGATTTCACAGTATGCAGAAGACCATTTTGCGGTCCGACGTCTGTATATGGTGCTATTAGCATATCCTTATATGGAGTGGAAATGATCAGGGCTTAGTTACGGCTCACCTTGCAGATGAGTAAGTTTTAGATGACTAAAAGTTACAAGAGATCCTAAGGTCCGTTTGTTGTCCTCGTTTGTAGTGGAGAGGCTATTCATCAAACTAAATGCGTACATAATAAATATGACAAGAGCTGCAGCACGAGCATCACCAATACCGCAAGGCAACGTCAAGACGGAGGACGGCACTGTGTTGGCCGTGGATAGGAAGTAGGACAGAGAGTAAAAAGAAACCGACACTAATTATATGCAATGTGGATAGTTGTTATCAACAATTATGCCCCCCCCCCCCCCCCTTTGGTTTTATTCGTGACACCGGACGACAGCACCCCGCATTTCTTGAGTTGGAGGTAAAAACCCAGAATTAACCATTATATTGTAATGAATAGGCCAAGTTGAAATGTTATGAACTAGGCATCTGGTTAATTATTTGATCTACATACGTGCATTGGATGGTGCAGGACCTTCATTTACTTGACAACTGCCAGGCCAACAGCCGGTCTCTACACACTACTATCATTACACTGCCAAGTTTTCAATACACTTAAACATCGTAGCCCTAACCAAGGTCCTTGTCACGGTCCACCTCTCATGACCGCAGTGTTTATACTTCTAATACTTAATAACTCCATATGGTTTTGTGAGAATGCCTTTTCTTGTTGTCACTAAGCAGAAATCCGAGGGATACGACTTGTGGCTGCTTTTAGCTGGGTGGTGTCTGACTGCGCCACGTGTTTTCTGGGATGGTTAAGCTTTTTTTCGTGTTCATGATAATTAAGTTTACTTAATTGAAGGTCAAACGAACCATACACACCATACCTTCTCTTCTTTCACACGTTAAAAAGTCAAATTCAATATCAGTGAAAGGATAGCCAAGTGGATAGAGCAGAGAGAATTGATAAGTAGATATGACATAAACGTAAAGCAGTTTGTTCAGACTGCTTAATTTCTGGTGTGAAGGGAAAGTAGTTAATTTTAGAGTAGGCATTATATATATAAATATATATATATATTGTAGGAAGTTCAAAACTGTGGATGCAGTGTACTGTCACCTTTTAGCATCCCTATGGAATCAAGCCTATGTTGGAGTTAGAATATGTCTTAACCGTATAGTTTGGAAGTATTACAGCGGGACATCGTACGAGAGTGAGGAAAATATGTGCTCACATCATTCATGTAGACTCTCAAACCTGTCTGTTGTAATTGCTAACAGCACTGAGCATGGGTGTTAACTTCCCAGATGTCAGGCACATTATTGTATGGCCTACCTGACAATATGGATTACTTGTGGAAGAGCTGGGAGGAATAACATTACAGCCAATGGCATTCTGTACAGCTATGCTCAACAAAGGTACAATTCGTGATAACGTCTTTGGGCTTCTTCGCCAACCGCAAAAAACGAGGATAACTTGAAGAAAGAGGAACGAAAAACGCTTAATTAAGTTGCTCAAACAGAACAAAAGCATTCTTATTCTTCCTGCAGATAAAGACCGTTTGTGCTGCTAAATAAGCGGGACATCAACAAAAGTGCAATATATTGTTGGACGATGCTACACACAACACACTGACGTTTGGGGAAGAAAGACCCAACATTGAAGTAAAAATAATGTACTGACCAATTTATACGCATATCCGAAAGTGTGCAAAACAGTCTCTTTGAGACCAACTGTAAGTTGTATAGATTCTATTACTTAAAAATGTGGTAAACATCTAGCTGAGAACACAGCACAATTTGAAGAACTCATAACATTTCGTATAATGTGTTAAAAGACCAGGGTCAAAACAAACGTTCGAAGAGTTACGGTCCTTTGATGTGATGGCTTGATGTGGCGGCTTTATTTACGTCCGTGCCTGTAGACAAAGTCACAAAGGTGAATCTTAGTAGACCCGAAGAAGACAAGAGGTTAGCAGAGCACACAACCTGAACACCAAAATATATTGCAGATTGACTTAAAGTCTGGTTGACCTGTACATTTTATGTGTATGATGGCATCGCTGGTAGTAGGAATGGACGTTGTGAAGCGCAAAGCCACAAAGAATATCCCTAACGGACGTTGGAGGTATACTTGTCACCTTGTCGTGTTATTACACACAGCAATTGGTTTCGGCAAGACATTAGAGCGCTCGAATTGAACTTACAAGAGATCCTAACGTGGTGGTTGCACACCCATGTCCGTCTCAATACATTCTCTACATGTGTATGGTTTCTCATCATTGTGATTCCACAATTGCATGTCTTAAAAAGAACACATCTCCATATAATTTTACTTTAAGTCTTCAAAATCTAGCTATCTGCACCAATACAACTCATAACGTGCACGGAGGACCAGCTGCAGTATAAACTACCTACTGCTACAAAAAGACGGCATGGTTTGAACGTTATGGTTCCCCTTGCAAAGTCAAGAACTAGGGCACTGGCCTTTAGCAGAAGAACAGCTAGAATTTGGACTCCTATATATCAGAGAGAGTGTTCAAATGCAGTATACAGTAAACCAGGTTAAGAACCAACTGACCAGATTCTGGTGCCATCGGATGTATGAGCACGCCTAGTCTTGATGATGAAGTGACTAGATCAGTCCACGACAGGAGAGGACAGGTAACATGACTGGAGATGGTATGCAAGTATAAAAGGAGGATAGGGGCGAAAATGTAACGAAGCCCTTGCGTTCTGCCGCTTTTTGCCTCTGAGTAGGCCTGTGCGAGTGTTACGTATTGCTCTGTTTAAACAATTGAGACGGTTCTTGATGACAATAACTGAAGAAAGTTCTTCTTTAGCCTTTTTTTTTACGGAGGTCGCTGGCTAAATTGTTCTTATGTCTAATAAAATAAATGGGGTTGGCGGGGCTACAATGCTAGATAATGCTAGGAACTATTCATTTATAAGAAGCAGAACTAGACTCGTAGTATCATATCAGGCAAGGTGGAAAACTGCTTCGATATACGTTCAACTAACTTTGGATATTGCACCGGTGAGAGATTTAGCGAATGCGACATTTTTGAAGGCCTTGGAAATATTAACAGATAAGTATTGTAATGAACTACAAACTTCATGGTCACACTCTTGTCTCAACCAAGGAAGCCAAGTATCTAGGAGTGACAATTACTTACAATCTCACTTGGTGTACGCACATCGCAAACATCACCAACAAGGCCAGCAGAACCCTAGGTTTTCTGAGAAGAAACATAAAGGTAGGATCCAAAAAGATAAAAAACCTTGCTTATGTTACATTAGTCCGACCATTACTAGAATTTGCTAGTCCCGTTTGGGACCCCTATACAGCAAAGGATATAGCGAAGCTCGAAGCGGTCCAGCGTAGGGCTGCCCGGTGGGTGTCAAACAGGTATCGACGGTCCTCCAGTGTCAGCGAAATGCTTCACGACCTTGAGTGGCCAACACTCCAGGAGAGACGACGGAGGGCCAGATTGGTCACTTTTTATAAATACCACTCAGGGGATCTGGCTATTAACTGCAAAACGAGTCCCGCCCCACAAGCTAGAAGTTCGAGATCGACCCATCCCGCAGCATACAAGGTACCGACTAGTAGAACCCAATATAGGCAAAATGCCTTCTTCCCACGTACAACTAGAGACTGGAACGGCCTCCCAGCGGAGGTGGCGCTATCGCCATCCTTGTCTATGTTTAAATCCAAAATATAATCCCCCCTCAGTCTGCGCAGTGAACCTCTCCATGTTGCCACGGCTGCAGAATCCTCAAAAAGATGAGGTTGGCAGCCTAACCGAAAGAAGAAGAAGAAGAAGAACTTAAGCAGAATGCTTGTCTTCAAGTATTAACCACCGTGAAATGGGCACTAGCAACGAGAGCAAAAGCAAATTTACTAAATAATACGTTCAAAATGGCGATAACATCCAGCGAACCCATCTAACTAGCAAGCTGAACCAGCCCCCACTGAGCCAGAGGCACAGTCCCCGAAGTCTGGGTTTCCAGGAGGCTGCACAGCTAAAAGAATAACCTTGACTAAAAATCCCGAGTAAGCTGGATGTTCTGTGATTGAAAAAAAGAAAAACTTTAAAAAAAAAGACTTGCTCTTGTCATTAGAGTAGCTTCGTCAAGATGGATTTAGCTGTATTGTTATACAGCTAAGTTTAACTACTCTCAAAATTGACCTGCCTCGACATATAATGAAACCAAACGTAACCAAGAGAAAAGTAGCGTACTGGCTCCCTAGAACGGCAATGCCTCACAAAATTATAGAAAACAGTGGCACATGCGGAGACGGAACACCCGGCCGTTCACACAGTGAAATGGAACACTGGTCTGTAACATATGCATGCTTTTTGCCTGGAAGGTGTGAGGGGGCTGGGCATTAGAATGCTGAGAATTTTGCAAAAAATGGCAAATTAGACCAACACAAGGGCGGCATTAGTCCACCAGTTAATATAGACAAAACCAACCATGAAGTAAGCAAAGTCGCACAGCGTTAAATGCATATTAGCATTTGGTGAGGCAGTTGTGAACCACGAAGGACCCGGGAACCATGAGCCATGTCACCGCACATCCTCATCCTTAGACACTCACAGCTGCACTGACGGAAAATTCCACTGACGACGGAAGCGTTCTCTTTATATCCATGCGCGTTGGCCTAAAAGACTAAATAGCACACAGAAGTTTCGGGTTGCCATTCAAAACTTGAGGTTCAACATAATACCTATCAATTTATAATTTATAGGAACGAAAAGCACAGATTTATGCCTGCCGTAATGCTAAATTTCGTCTTTGCAGCGAGTACTAATTTTTGTCGGAACATTGATACGTAGCGCCAAAAAAGTGCAACACAGCACGTGAGACTCACGTGATGTGGGCCATATAAGTTATTATTTGGGGATAACAGCAATACAAATTAAAGCCCTTTGTGCTTCCTTCCTGTTTATGAACCAGCACATAATGATAGCCTGATTGTAAATATTATATACCATGTGTAAAATAGATTAGTCTGTTAGATTTTTAGATACTGGTAACTCATATAGTGTTCTGTTCTGTATGTATTGTATGTTCAAGTTGCCAAACACTGTATCCTCTACAGTTGTCGTGCAATAAAGTTCTTCATGTTTGGGAACTGACAATATAGCTGCCTATATATAATTTTTGAGTTTGTCCACCTTTGAAAAGAATTCTACTTATCACAACTGTCGAATAACATCAAATGGGTTCGTTCAAAAGGCTTATGCTAACCTAAGGCCACACCGATTTAATTTCTTGGTTCACGGATTCGCTCGCTCCTATTTTTTGGGAAAAAAAATAAAAATAAAAATTACCACTCAGCAAATTTTCACCATTAATGAAACCATTCACCAACTTTCTGGTGTAGCAAATTGGCCTTTATATTATAAGCTCCTTAAAGTGTGGGTACAGGTGCTGTTACTGTACAAAAATAGTGTTTTTGTACTTTTTTCAAGCTGAAAACTTTTTTCTTTATGTTTTGGATTAGCCGTTACCTTTGCCCCAACCATTTTACAATTTTTATTTTTATTTTTATTTCGCCCTTTCGCTCCATATTTTTTATGAAAAAATCCGTGAACCAAGAAATTAAATTGGTGTGGCCTAATCTGATTGGATTATCGTGCCAAATTCCCAATTTGAATCTGTCAGGTGTTCCTACTTTCAGACGGATCACTGTTTTCTACACAAAAATTTTCCCGCGAGAAAGAAAATAGAATCCCGCTGCCAGCAAGTCAAGTTATTGACCAATGTATATATGTTCAATGTGTTCATCCTCATAGCTCACATAAATCCTTGTTTATCATTTGATATTTAATGTCCTTTCTATGTATTCTTTTGAATTGAAAAGCCCCCTACAAGGATTTATAAGGATGATTACAATGTGATCGGTTCGGTAGACTGGAATTTTGCGCCTGTGCAGCTGACATGTTGTTGCGTTAGGATGTTATCTTTTTTGTTCGTTTTTGAAAGCAAATAACGCAACATGAAAGCTGCTAATAATCATTTTGTCTATAACTTGGCTGTTGATATTTGTATTGAAAATTGTATTTGTTTATAGCGTTAAATGGACTTGTGAAGGTCAAGCCTGATTACCTTTTTTTGAATTTCTGGCTCTTTTTTTTTTCGAAAGACATCTGATTTTCTATATACTCAAGCTTGAAAGCTGATGTGTTATAAACGATATGTTTTCAGACAAATGTTTGTATTGCTGTATCGATAAATCTCGATCTTATAATTCTCTAGGGATGAGTGAAGACGATTCTTGCCTGGGACTTGATGGGTGCAATCCCTGTCCAACCAGCGTCTCCTGACAGCAGTAGCCATGGCATCGATATTTGTTCTCATTGCGTCCACTTGGTTTCTGATATTCAGCTTTGTCTTTTTTTGATAGGAATGATTCTCTGTACCATTCTCCCATTTGTAAAGCCAACTTTGGTGTCGCTTAAAAGCCCATAAAGATGACATGTGTACCATATTGAATGAATGTCATTTGGGGATTTCAAAAACTAAAAAGGAATTTTCCACAAATTTTTATTGTTTGCCGATAGTTGGGATTGTAGTCAAACCAAATAGAATACTACCCAAACTACCCTAACACGTACACTCACACAAAGTTACACACATTCACAAACACACACACACCGTCTCTTATTTGTAGACATAATAAAAAGTATGCATGTGTCATTCAAAAGCTTCAATGCGTAGAATGAATGCAATGTTCATACATTGATACCCAACTACAGTTTTCATACATGTTATTATCATCTTTTTGACAGCATAAGACTTTACAAAAATAGAGTGTTTATTGAATAATGTGGAGTATATCAGAATGTTCGATGAAATGGCCAGCCAATAGTAGTATTGGGATTTTGAGTCTCATAAATTATGTATTGTAACGCATATCAGGCTTTTATCACGTTTTAAAACTATGTTGTCTAATTTAAATACTGCTTATGGTGAACTGATGAGCTGCAGACACATAGTTTTTTACATACATAGGCACATGCAGAGATTGGCAGATGTATAGATTTAAACTGATACAAAATTAACATGAAATCATATTTCCCAATTAGGCCTGCTCATTGTTTTCCCATAGTATATGTATTTTAACAAATACAAAAATTGTAAGATTTTTTAGAAACATACACACATGGTAGGATACTTTTAATACAATTAATTTCAAATAAATTATTTGCACTGTTTTGCATACAGCACAGTGATCATTTTACCTTTTTTACATCATTTTTCCCTTATTAAGGACATTCAGATCTCTCTCAACATGATATTTTGAAACTATTTAAATTGAATCTTCCTCGCTATCTTCAAACAGAAGACGTTTTCTATCCCCAATCTTCTTTCTGCATGGAGTGGCATGGTCTGCTCTCTGTTCAAGGGAAATAATAATATTCAGCTATTAGAGCAAACAAGTATTGTATTCTAAACTGGATGCACTTGATCCCTGATGTGTTATAGCTTTAGCTTGAAATAAAAGTTACACAAACTTACATGTTACAAAAGATTGTCAAGTTGATTTCACAAGTGTTCTCAAGACAAAGGTTAGCAGCATTTGCCTTAACATTTATATTTGAAAAGATGACAAATTTGCAAAAATAGAAATGTTGAAAAGCATACAGTCTAACATTGCCTGAAATGGTACTAACCTTCTTGAATACATCCTTGCTCATATGCAACACCACATCCTTGAAGTCAGCTATCCCCCTGTGTAGGAACAGAAACAAATGAAGTAATGGCAATACTTTCCCAATATCCGAATGTACGCTCATCTGTGTTGGTGAGTTGTTATTTCTTTGTGTTGGAACAAAGTTTAAAATTTTCAACTATAACTTTCCCAATATATTATATTACAATAATTCTAATGATTATGAAATGCATTGTAACGGGTTTGACAATTCTAACAAAAAAGTACTGAAACTAATAATGTTAAAACTAAAACTTGCATACCTGTTGAGAATGTTGTTTTGATCAGACACGGAGCCCATCGCTCGCTTCAGGGTCTCATTCTCCCGTTTCAATGCGGCAATTTGGTTGTTTGACGTCTTTTGGGACTTTGCCAGTTTACTGTAAACGAAAAAAAGGTCAAAGAAATTGACACACTATGATATTAGCATCTACACGACGTAATGATACGAATTACCCTGTCAAATATCAATTTCTTAAGGATTAAAAACCGACATGTTTTGGTCACTGCGATACATGTGCAACCTTATAAGTAATTTAACAAAACCAACATGATAACTATAGCGTTTTCCAAACTGTCGATATTATATTTAAGTACATTGTGATTTCCTTTGAATTTTTGCTAACTCGATACACTGTGTCACTGATTGCTTAATATCATTTTCTAATATACCATTCTTAAACATCTAGGTAAATAATATTTATAGAGTATAGTAATGGATGTCACTCAGAGTATCCAGACTTAAAATCTTATCGTGTTGCAGACATTGAAATGTCCCCGTCATTTTTATGCAGGAGTAAGCTAATTGCATACAGTTGAGTTACCTTTCCAGCCTGTCATTCTCCGCCAGAAGCTTGTCGCTCGCGCGAAGATAATGCTGAATTGCTTTATTGCTGGAATCCAGGTTCTTCTGCAACCTGTCTTTATCTTCCAACATCCTGTAGAACCATAAAACATTTTTGAGAAAAGGATTAAGGATTAACGTTGAAGAAAAATAAAGCTGAAAGTGTATATTGCCTTTAAGGAAAACAATTTGTTAAGCAATGCTGCAAAGAATCAAAACTTCCGCCAAGAAAGCATTGTCAATAGACCATATCTAAAACCGATAATCCATAAACCATAATGTGTTTCTCAATGACAAATGTTTCTGATGTCGTTTTGAAATATAAAAGAATCGCATATTTTCACATCAGAGACAGCAATTTGAAAATGATAGATGGCAGTGAGAACAGTATCATAGATAAACCGCATTAAAATGTTATTGTTCAAATAAGATTTAATTAATTAGTCAACAGGACAAGGAGAGGATGAAGTACTTTCGTAAATAGCTTGATCAGGTTAGTTAGACACTGAATAAAGATATGTTATTGCAATGCAATAAGAGTCTCTTTATTCAGACAATGGTACTTTGATTTGTGCCGCATAATGATTAAGAGTGGTAGAAGAAATCATGGAGAAATTTACACAATACATTTAACACAGTCTTACTTCGCTTGTCTTTTGTTGTCCGTGGTCAGCTTCTTTACAATCGCCTCTAGGAGCTCCTTCTCCTCTGCAGCTTTCTTAAGGTCAACACGCTCCCTGTGTTAGCAGAGTGATAACTTTTATTTTGGACATGTATCTTAGTAGAAAAAACATATCAAATTGCAAATGCAGAATACTTTATATTTTTTGCGGCCATCGTTAATACAGCATCGTTTATATCTTTACATTTTTGAGAAGGACTAACGAACGTAACCAAGTTAAAGTTGAATGAACATATGCAGATGCGTATATCGTAGACGAATGGAATTTACTTACTTGGTCCTATTTCTGATGCAATCAGACAGAAGGCCAACTGAAGGCTCCAGTGCCTCATCTTCCTTCAACATAGCGATTCTGTCGCTTGAGGTCTTCTGTGAGTCTTTCGGTTTCCTGCAAGAATAAGCCAAGAAAAAAATCAACTATATAGATTGAATAAAATATATTCAAGGTGAATCAGCATTATTTCCATTCGTTTTAATTAATACTGCACTCAGTCTAATAAAATAAGTAATAGTTACCCCATGGGCGGGGCGAGGTTTCTGTGTATATCACCAGTCCCGCCCACTGAGGGGACCTCTAGTTTCCCCGAGGGCGAAGCCCGAGGGGAGACTAGAGATCCCCGAGGTGGCGGGACTGGTGATATACACAGAAAACGAGACGAAGGCCATGGGGTAACTAACTTAGCCCATGGCATACTTCCCCGAAGCTTTTCTAGTTCACCAGCTTTACAAAATGTTACTTTATTTTGTCCTAAAGTCCACAATCTTTCTTGTTATTGTTTGAAAAGCTGTGACAGACTGTAACAACACAAGGTCATTAATCTTGTCAAGACCTTTCCGGGCAAGGTGCCTGGAGACAGAAAGACTGCTCATATTCCTCTGGGAAATTAGAAGTCAAGCATAGGATTGGTCAGTTATCACATGACACTATTCTGGTCCCAGAAGAAGGTCTCAAAGGTAAGAGAGGATTGGTCAGAACGGGTCACATGCGTATATCACCCATACTTTTCAGGCTGAAATCACCACTGTTTTCTTGATATCATCACACTTTTTTCCTCATTTGCATGAAATAGCAGCACACTTTTTTTCATAGCACCATACTATGTGGATATATCAAGAGAAAATGGGGGTTTCTCATTGGCTGAGGGGAAGTAGCCATGGGCTAATACATCATTACGCCATGTAAGGAGAATACATTAATAAAACAATAATACTTGAATTGTAAATGACTTTGCACTTGACACAAGGAAACAACCATATTAATGGACTATCATTATTAGTTTAAATCAGGTATGAATGTGGAAGCGATACTTTACAGGTACTTTGTGGAAGAGAAAAATGCTCATTAAGATACTGCCAAAACAAGTCTACACAAAACATCATAAGCTTTTCCACAAAATTGGAAGAGTTTATCTTTAAATAAATAAACCCTCCTAGTAACTTGCATGGCGAAATATTTTGATGAGAAAGCTATGTGTGTTACTTACTGAGCGAATGTGCTGCTGTCCTTAGTCCACTCCAGTGAGTCAGCTGAGGATGTGTCTTTACTGTCCTCTGTCATGCTGTCACTGTCCGTGTCTTGAAGCTTCTGTAGGGTCACCAGAACCTTGCTGTATGCATTTTTCGCTGCATCAATCTTCCTACAATAACAAGGCAAATATAGAAAAAAAACTTTAACACTAATTCATGAATAAACCATATATATATATAGAGAGAGAGAGAGAGAGACACACACACAGAAAAAGATTTGTCTCGGTCACAGCAATATTTGGCAGCAACGTCTGACGTTTCTAATATGCACATTACATACATTCAAGTATTGAAGATGTGTCTAGATTGACACTGCCTCTACTAATGTATCGTATCTATGTAAGTTTATATTATTTCTTACTTTGCTTGTTTCTTGTTGACCAATGTCAGTTTCTTCACAGTTATCTCCAGGGTCTCCTTCTCCAGAACAACATTCTTGTTATCGGCCAATTCCCTGTGGATATATCGCATTAGTTAATAAAGATTCAATACAAAGCGGACATAATCAAATCACAAGGATTTACATTAAAAAGTATCGCTTTAAAGTTACTTTAATGCAGTGTTGTTAGTGAATAAATCTGGAAAACTGCTAAAAAAATCTAAATGTTAGAACTGTTACACAAATGTGTAACGTGTAAAGTTCTGCTAATGCTTAATTTGATATTATATACTACTAAGTACCTGATGAGACGTTTGTTCTTGTCAGAGAGAAAGCTGACTGAACGCTCCAGGGCCTCATTTTCCTTCCTCATCCCTGCGATCTCGTTACTGTTGGCACCTTGAAACAGCTCAAGTTTCCTGCAAAAATAGTCAATGAAATATGTTTTAAACACAAGTATTTCATTATAAGACAATATAAGTAATAAAAGGACATTCAGCTGATAACAATAGTACCAAACATATTGCATAAATGAACCTCGGTAATGAATGATTTATAACAGGTAAGTTTAAATGAACTGAGTGTATATATTATCGAAACCTACTTTAAATGGACTAACATCTTTTGGAAATAGATATATAGGTCATAGTTTTATGATTTTCTGGCTGGATATGTTTAAAGTACACATATTTCTCATAATTCATCATATCTTACCCCAGTTCTTCTCTGAACACTTCACGCATCTCGGTCTTGCTGTCAGATCCGCTAACTTTCCTGATCATCTTGGCCTCATTGAGTGCTCTGTTTAAAAAAAAAACGGTATAGTTGTTGAATATGATGTACAGGGAAATTAAGAGTAGAGTCATGTAGTTCTAATACATTTACATAGCACAAATAAAAAGCTCTGTATTAATGAAGTGAATATATAAAGAACTTCTTGCAGTGAATGTATTACACTACTAACATCCAAAACAATATCTATTGAAAAAGTTTTACATAAAAAGGAAACAAACTTTCTCAGCCTTGTGTTTTCTTCCTTTTCTTGTTGAATTTCAGTCTGTAGAGACTCCTTTGCCTTTGCAAATCCTACTGCTGCATCCCTTGTCTCTTGCAGTACCCTAAAAAAAGAAATTCAATAATGAGGAAAAAACTTAAGTTTTGAAAAATCCATCATATAATATGCAAATAAAATGCAAATGCATCACTCACATAAAAAGTCTTTCAAATCTCTGAAACATTTAGAAAAAATAATTCCAAGTAACATGAAATGCATAGCAGAAAGTTAAAGTATACTATGTTACAAGCAACTCGCTCAATGCTGAGAGTATTTTACCGTACATTGTTTTCTAGGAAAATGTTTCCATTTAAAATGGAGATTGTATGCAAGCCATGCAGAATAGTTTGACAAATGTCTTTTATGAAGGGTTACACATACATCTTCAGCTTTGAATTTTCCTCCTGTTCACGATGAACTGAAGCTTGAAGAGACTCATTTGCGTTCTTTAATCCTTCTGATGCCACCTTTGTCTCCTCCAACACCCTGCAATGAAAATTTCAATGTTTAACTAAAGTTAAAGCACAATGAATTTGAATTATGAAAGGTTTCAAAGACAAGTTAAGCTGATTATATAATAACGTTCATTTTAAATAGTCAAACTGGTAACTCAGCTAAAACAATTTACATCAACATAGACTAATGATAGCAATGTTCAAAGAAAATCTACAATATAAGCAAGCAACTGACCAACTCATGGGAAACAAACGGTCGCTAGTTTGTTTTGTTATAATATGCCAGGTATTAAAAAAAAAAATACATGGATGATTCAATGTCTAAAGGGACAAGTTTTAACATAAGATATGAATTTAGGACACAAATCTATCTAAGATTAGAAGATAATATGTATAAGATAAAACAGTAAACATTAAAACAAAAGCTCATACTTTCTGAGTCTTGCATTTTCAGCTTGTTCACGATGAACTTCAGACTGGAGAGACTCTTTTAGTTTTTTGGACCCCTCTGATGCCATCTTTGTTTCGTCCAGTTCCCTATAGAAATTTTTTTTTAAAGTGGCCGTCAATGTACGGAAAAAGCAACGAGGAAAAGTACATCACAGGGATATCAGAAGCACAAAGGACACAATGTAAGACCGTTTCTTTAGGGTTCCATCTTAGCCAGGTAATTCCTTTACACAAGTAAAACGTTCATACGAAACTATTAAAATTATTAAGTTTCAAGCACAATAATTATTGTTACCATTTAAGCTGTTTTTCTAAAACTTATAATCGGACAAGAAAATCGATTCACATGGTATCTAACACATGTCTACATACTAGGCACAAACTTTCATAAGAGAGTCTGAAAGGCTGTATTAGGTACATACCTTTTAAGGCTTGCATTCGTTTCTTTTTCATGTTGAATTGTGGCCTGCAGAGACTTCGTTTCTTTGACACATGCTTCTGAAGCTTTCTTTGTCTCCTCTAGCTCCCTACAACAAAAATAATTTTTTCTAAATATTCAAATGAAAAGATAACCACGTCATAATGCTTACTATTAGGTTGTGTTTTTCACACCTAATGAAATAGTTTATATGGAAATTGCAACACAATAATACCTTTTCAGTGTTGCACATTCATTCTCTTTAAGTAGAACTGTGGCCTGAAGAGACTCTTTCACTTTCGCAAATCCTTCTGATGCAGTCTTGATCTCCTCCATTTTTCTAAAATAGACAAGAAAAGGGGAAAAAGGGCATAAACATGTCAAGCAAAAGTATTTGTTAGTTATATTTCGAACTCAAATTAGATACAGAATAGTCAGTCAATTTTGTCTGTAATTTTCGCTGGAGGATATTCCATTATAAAAGATTTGAATGCTGACAAATTCACGTTTTATATCGAGTAATAGATAATAATCATATCATATGAAATATCAACCAGCAGATACAAACTTTGTAAGCTTTGCATTTTCAGCTTGTTCCTGCTGCACTTCAGATTGGAGAGAATCCTTTGCTTTTGCAAGTTCTTCCGCTGCATCATTTGCCTTTTCAAGGTCCCTGCCATAAATAATATGTATTATTTAATTTATATAAAAAAATGTACCATACTAAGTGTAGAAGCAACTATCTTTTTCTTGTAAAAACTTGGCAAATGACAAAGAATGGCAAAGTGTTGTACATTTTTAAAGCAATATGAAGCAAGGGTAGCACATTGTTGCTATTTCATTTCTGGAAAAAAATTGGATAATTTTTGTTCTTTTCTAAGACAACAACATGAAGAAAAAAGAAAAAAAAAAACAATGACTATATACCGTTACAGAACACATCCTGAAAAAGAGATCCAATGTCTAAGGCCCTGAGAAGGCAATGTACAAACGCCAAAACGAACCCTACAAAAGATAGCTTAATGACTACCTCTTTAGCCGTTCGTTTTCAGCTTGCTCATGTTCAATGGTGGCCTCAAACAGCTCCTTGACTTCCGCAAATCTTCCCGATGCCTTTTTTGTCTCTTCTAGCTCTCTATAACATACAAGGCACAAAGGTTCAGTGAATAAGGGGAAAAGACGGGACCATGTTTCCTTACTTTTGTAAGGACTCCTCTTTTCCTAATTTCCATCAATAGCAAAAAATGGTTAATTTAAGTTATTCATCAGCATATTTCAAGTCTTTGAAAAAGGCAACACTAAAGGGTTGCAGTCTAAACACGTAGTTTTCTTAGTTACATTGACCAATTGTATTACTATATGTATGATGTAACTGGAGGTTATCAGTAACTTAAGGTAACAATTATATGTGCCCAGAGAATTGTACAGTTTTGCAGAATTCGGTAGCATTCTGAGAATAGCAAGAATTGTACTAAATTGTTGGACCATTGACGTCTATACAAAGCTCTAGGAACACCATACATACTTTTGAAAAAAGGCTTGTGTCATCAGAGTGTTATAAAAGAGTTAGATATGTTTTCCATCAGTACTTGGGATTCATCTTGGAGAACACCTTAAGTTAAAGTTTTCTACAATTAGACTGCAAAACTGAAAGTTGAAATCCTTAAAGAAGTCGTTCAAATTCCTCATCTTTCCCATACATTTACCAACGATATCATGACTACTTTTATAAATCATAACGATCTAGTAAATGACTGATGTATGAAGTATGCATGTTGCACAATGAATATCGAATTACGTTTTGCAGGGAAAAACATATACACATACCTTTTCAGTTGTTCATTTTTCTCTTGTTCATCCTGAATGTCGGCCTCAAGAGCCCTCTTTTCAATCAAGTACTCTTCAAGGTCACTTAAGAAATGAGGAAATCTTATAAAAGGCATGTAAAGGATCAATAGTGTAAAAACAATTGAAATGTTAGTGTACGTTGTGGTAGAACACATAACAATTCGCACTGACTATACACACATACAGCAGGTCATTAGCAATCATTATCATACAGCCAGGAGGCGTGGACCAATCAGAAGGCTCAAATTTCTCCCTAACCCAGGTGACATTAAAATCCCATATACTACCCGCTTTTTCCAGGGTTCTCATTGGTAAGAAAATACAGGCACAGGTCTCGTTCTCAGAGTATTGTCCATGATTTGTGAGTACCATTTACTTCTAAGATTGAAGATCATAGCAAAACTAAATTTATATAGCGGAGAAAATAAACTGTATATCTCTTGTTTGAAATAACCATCTTTCTACATGCAGAGATACAAGTAAAGACAAGGCAGTATGTGTCTGTATCTAATGTTTTTGTAGTGTGAATGCTCTGTAGTATTCATCTGTGGTATTCTATCGAATATACTCAATTTATGGCAATACAAGAAGAGGTGCAAATAGAAATGTCAAGCTAGTTTTTGTTCCACATCACACTCAAAAGTCAATCGGTATACAGAGGCAATCAACAATGGATAAACCCACTGCTCATTAATCAGAATTCTAAGAAATATGTTTTCTTACCGGTCACACTCGTCTCGGAAGTGTAACAGCCTTGCCTTGAGCTCCTGGACTTCACACTTCAAGGCAGTATTGTTCCTTTAGATAATAGATATGTTAATTAGTAAAAAGTGTTTAAAAATTATTTAAAAAGATTAAGTACAGGAGCAATCTTTATTGACACATTGAAATGACAGCGAGTTTTGTAAGGTGGTCTACCAATGAAGCAAACTATACCTAGAGGTAACAAGTAGATATAAAAATTGACAAGCCTATAGAAAAATGCATGTAAAAAAATGTTAAGTGTAAATGCAATGGATGGTAAATCGGTTTTCAGATCGGAATTTATACTAGGTGTATAGCCCTGTTTTAATTAAAGTGATGGATCCTATAGAAAGAACAGTCGCTTTCTTGGAAAAAATGCACTGATTTGTTAAGCAATGTGATTGTAATCTAGTGTTGTAATCTATCAATGCGATTGTAATCTTGTAAGCCAGTATACTAATTTCACTGAGGATTCCCATTCGATGAACTCTTGTTACTCACCTTGCCATTTTCTTCTCCTTGGCAGAAACGTTGCTGTAAAAAAAAAGTTATAACCCATATAAACTACAATAGACAACAGTAGTTTCAGATTTCCCACTGATAATCTGGAAAAGATATAATGCCATATCCTGCTCAAAAATCTAACAAAGATATGAATGATTACAGATTAGGTAGAATATCACGTAAGGTATGATTTTAAGTGGAAGAAATCACACCAAACCAGTTAAGTCCAGAAAAGGGGTAAGTTATACAACGAGATAACCGACAACAAAGGCTATCTGGCGTTTATTCTGAACAACATAGGAAAGAGAAGAACTAAACGCAACGTCTGCATATCAATTAAAGCAACAAGAAAAACTTATTAAAACAATAAAATGAAAGCTGTGGAAACTGACCGGTTGAGCTCCTTGTTTTCATCAATCAGCTCAAAGTTACGCTTAATCAGTCGGTTGATATCCTGTGCCTGCTTGTTGATGTTTCTGCAAAACATGCCATTTACAAACTTTCAAATCCTTACAATATATATATTACTACTGCTTTCTACATCCAATAAAAAAAATTACAAATATATTTCTGTCAAACATTGCATTCAGATCCTCACACTTATTACAATTCAGACAAACACGTACTTTAACACTGGAATAATTTCAAGAAATTAAAAGCTTTTGACAAGATAAACTTTTAAAGTAAACTTACAGTTCCTTCGCACTAATTTCGGCTCTTGCTAAGCTCAGCTTCTTCTTCAAGATTTTTGCATCGTCGTTGACACTCTCTTCATCAGAAGAGCTGTAAAGAAAACGACATTTTCTTGGTCATTTTAATGCTATATTTGCTAGTGCTATCAGTTCCATCGATTTGAATGTATGACGATTGTCCTCTTGGCACTGAAGAGTTCAAACAAGGATACCCAAGAGAAACGATGTTCCAAGACAAGATTGTATGTCTTAGAAAGGGACACCATGGCCAACATTACCTGTTTTCTTTCAGACCTGGATATGGAGATGTCCAGGTGATGTTTCCCTCCTCTGCCTCTCCGTCTCCTTCCTTCTCCCTCGCCTCTTTCTTTTCCTCCTCTTTCACCTTTTGAGCCATCTCCTCGTCTTCTTGCTCATTTGCCTTCTTCTCCTCCAAATCATCCTCGCTGTCCCACTCCCATTCACTGGAACAAATAAGCAGAGAATATATTTTCTTTATCTCAAAGGATGTCATCCCGAAAGCTATATTGAAAGCCGTCACATGTTGTCTTGAGTTAACTACCAAGGCAGAATTGTGATTCTTACAATGTATCTGCCATTTCGATGTAAAATAGTAGGGAAAATATTATTGCAATCACTCTTACCCTGTCTACCCATATTTGCCTTTTCATATGAGCAATTATGATAAAATCTATTTCTGACCTGAGAAAAAAGTCCAAAATACATTCAAACAGAAATGCAAAACAAAGATTTAAGCACTGAATTAAAGTTTGTTAAACAGATACATTTCTTCCTTCATAATTTTGATAAAGTATAGATAACAGATACATTCTATAGACTTTTAACATACTACCTGATCTCACTGTCCACCTCCTCTTGGATTGTGGGCAGTCTGTAAGAAAAAATCTTATTAGACAAGTGCTGAATTACTCAGAACACTGTAAGAAAATAATCTTGTAAGACAAGTGTTGATTACTTAAAAAACACCGAAAAGACAATCAATGTTTAATGACACTTCACCAACCCCCACACAGCAGTACTAGAAGTTCATCAGCATTTCTGTTCTTACCTCGGTTGGAATAGGTTCTCCTCCTCATCACTGTAGTTTTCAAAGTCACTGCAATAGTAAAATAATATATTCTGATCAAGACTCTTTTGTTTGTTTTGCTTATTTGTAACGACTTATAAATATGAAAATCTTTCAAAAGTTACACGCAAAAGATCCTGTTCAGAGAAAGGTTTTGTTCGCACTAAAGATTCGGAGAATTCTTGGATACTAAAATAACAAATTCTGTGCCAGATGTTATGGCTGATATTAGTGCTGATATCAAATCAAACTGCCAATACGGTATCTCGTGTACATTACAACCAACTCCGTAGATACTAAATTGCATATATCTTATACAGAAAACTGACAGTTATAAAAAATGATAAAATTGAAATGATATAAAGACTGATGACTACCATTTGATTTACAATTCATTCATCGTAATCACATCAATCACATCGTAAAATGAGAGCAGCCATTTTGTAAACAAATGCCACACAACCTTGTAGTTGTAGAACAAAAGATTTACGTAAACCGTTACCTTTTCTAACCTTTTCTAAACACGTAAAAAGGTGATACAATTTGACATTTATGGAGGCAATATTTGGGGCCAACGCCCTGTCATAAAAGAGTTATGAACACAATGACGACAAAATACAAAACACAACGACATACATTTTGTAGAACAAACATGTGAACAAAGACTTCAAATTTTGTCACAAAAATCGCCCTAAATTCCTAACAAAGCTGTTATAAACTGCAAATATGTCCATTACAAGCCGTAGATAAATATAATTATACTATCTTCATTGTACATTTCGTTATACGCAAGTCCATGGCATTTTTTGTCCGCAAATACATAAACACATGTTGCTACACTTTTAGAACAACCTTGAAGTACGGCGATAGAAACGCTGACAAAAAATTCCACTTTTTGTAACCATAACAATCTCAAACGTCAAAACCACACCACACAAACTCTCTTTGGAACTGTCAAAGCAACCCAGTTGTTTTCACAGGAAGTGAAACCAAACAAAAGACAACTAATTACCTCCTAAAGGACGCCATCGCGGTATCGTGATCTGTGCTGTAAGTCAGCTGCGATCGATATGGGTTTATTTACATGGGTTACCGTAGCAACGGGATGATTGTTGTGTCATATTCGAACGTGGGGAGGAATGATTCTAGCATGTCTGGAGTTATTCTGCCCGGCAATTTAGTTATTGAACTGGTTTTCTAGGGCAATGGATACAAAATTTGTCCTTTTTGTCATATTGTATGCACATGTTTATAGCAAAGTGCATAAATTCTACACTTATTTACACCATTTTCTTTACCATATGACTTTGAATTGTTGCGAAATGCTTTACCATTCCTCCCGTTCAGCGGCGAACAGGCAGTGTGAGTAACACGTCGATTTAAAATGTTTTGAACAACAAAACAGGGTTCCCCAGTCTCTTTGGTGTGATAAGCAATATTTTCCAGATATAGCAACGAAGGAATAACAATATCATTAATTCTCCCTCTGAGATTTTACAGTTTGGCTGTACTTAGGGTTGGGGGGGGGGGGGGGTGCGAGGTGGTGGCTAGGAAGTTGTCAAAAATTTTCCTTCTCCAACTTAGGTCCTGCAAACTTCTCATCATCATCATCGCGGGCTGCTTGCCCGGACCAAGTCCACCCTCTCCTTCCAGACTTCTCTGTCCCTCATAGCGTTCTTAAGGTCCTCGACCCGAAGCCCCACATCACGTGCAAGTCACGTGCTGTTTACGCATATCCAGTCAATTACAGTTTACTCTTGGCAGATCGTATAATAAGAATTAGAAATTATTTTTAAAAAGGCGATCTTTTCGTAGTTTGTTGATTGTTGCAAATTAATCGAATCTTATAAGAGTCACTTTGCAACACAAGAACATCGCAAATGTGACTTTTAATAGTTTTATTACCACAAGCTTTTTAACAGAAAGAAAGTTGACAAAATAAAATGTTTACTTCATGGAACCTTTTTTCAACGAAATGTAGCAAACTTGCTTTTTTTTTGCTACTGGGAACGACAGTCTGAAACTAAGTCAACGTTACACATAACGGAGTCTACATTTTGTGAACAAACGTTGAACTTCTTACTTCATACAAAATGAAGATGAGAAATTCTGTTACAGCTATACGCACAGTTATGATTTTATAACACCCCATATGCATATTCGGAGGTATATAGTGCTACAGACTTGTACACGGCCATGATTTTAAATGTGTAATCATAACCGTGTTTTGCAACATTTAGAACGCCACATTGCACCGCACAAGATAGTGACCTTGAACAACGTGTCAGATATAACGTGGTTTAAACTTTATAATGGCTGCCTCGGTCTACAATTGCCGTCTTGCGTAGCAAAGTGATTGCTTCGATAAAGAAACATAGGAAAACAGTCGTATAAACTCACGAAGCAAGCAACCGTTTTGTTTTTAACACGTGCTTGTTACAGAGATTTAGAGCGGTCTTTACATACCGTCATCAAAAAATCTTTGCAACATGGCAATAGCGATTCACAAACACAAAACTACACAGCACAGACTTCAACCATAACATAAATATCAACCGAGTTGTTTTAGGGATTGTGTAACTGAACAAAAGACAGCTAATTACCTCTGAAAGGACGCCATGGCGGTATCGTGATCCGTGCTGTAAGTCAGCTGCGATCGATATGGGTTTATTTACATGGGTTACCGTAGCAACGGGATGATTGTTGTGTCATATTCGAACGTGGGGAGGAATGACTGGCTTGTCCGTGACCAGTTTTTTTCCCCGAATGAAAGGTTTAAAGGCATCTATTCTAGAAAATAAGCAAAATATCATTATATTTTATTGAATGTCTCTTAAAAATACGTAAAATAACACTTTTAGGTAGGATGTATTTAACGCTTTGCTAAAACAAGTGCTTTTAAAAAAGCTGGCATTTTGCCAAGGTTTGCGTGTGTGAATGTTTTTTTCTAGTTATTAGAATGTCATATAAATAGAACAGAATAAAAAACCTGATATGGGCGCATGGAGAGATTCACAAATATGCAAATGAGTTATGTCCTGGAATATGAAAATGAATATGTTTTCTGAAACTTTTTGTTATCCAGTATGCAGTTATTTTCGAGAAAATCAGTTTGTTCTTGTGTAATTCTGTGATATAGATGTTGTATGGGCATTTTATGGAAAGTTAGAAAGAAACATATACGCAGAGTATCGCACGTCTCACGGTTCGTTCATTCAAACATCCCAACTGCGGAAAAATGCAGTAGAAGAGGTGCAAAGGTGAGTTTTAATGTTCTGTATAAAAGTATTGTTCATTAGTATAATAAGGCCATACCAATTTAATTTGTTGGTTCTCGGATTTTTTCAGAAAAAAGTTGAAGTGACAGGGCGAAAAAAAAAACTTGCAACAACTCTGGGTTCAGTCAGGTCCAAAGTTTCAGGTTCGTAATTCCAGACTTGAACCAATGGTATATAATGATAATAATAGTAATCTGGTGTATACATGTATGTGTGGTAGATCCAGTTACACTTACATGCAAAATTTGCATTTTGTCATACACTTTACGTGGAATTTTAGCAATACAAATGGAAAATTATGTGCAATCAGTATTGCTTAAGTATTCACAGTAACATTGCTGTAATAATGCTTAGTAATAAAGACAAAAACATAGAGTATTTCAACACACACAACTTTTAAAAACCTTTAAGAAGGTTGAAAAACTTTTTCAGCATAGTATAATGTCTAATGTAGCAACAAGAACAATAAATTGACTTAATTTCACCCCAAAGAATAGATAGTGCCTGAAACATCATTGTATTCTCTTTGTGAAAGCTGCAGTTTGAATAAAAATCGCTTGAGGGCGTTAGTGTACTCATTCCATATTAATGAAGCCATTTCCAAATATGGCAGCATTGGCCAAGCCATTTCCAAATATGGCAGCATTGGCCAAGCCATTTCCAAATATGGCAGCTGCCATTTTGTTTGTCCCACTGCAACATTTTCGTCTTTTTCAAGCACAAATTTAACGATCTATGGGTGGTTTTCGATGATTTACAACATAAAGGAGAACATAAGCAGGTGATAGTTATTTTGCAAGTCCAGTACTAGTTTCAGAAGTTCTTTTATTTTCAACTGAACCAAAGTTTGTTTCAAGTCCAGCAACTTGCGTTAACGTTAACGTTACCGTAACGTTACAGGGATTTTTTTTTGATTTTTTTTTTTTTTTTTGAAATTGGGAAAAATAGAAGCGGCAATTCCGAGAACCAACAAATTAAATTGGTATGGCCTAATGGATGTAAAAATTAGTATTTTAATGGATGTAAAAAAGAAAAGAAAAAAGTTGAAAAAAATACCTCCCCGGATTCGAACCGGGTGCATTAGTTTAGAATGCGTAAATTTTACCACTGCGCCAAGGCGACCATGTTGAAGAAACGCCTGTTTAAGAAGGTATACAAATGTTTGGCATGAATAGAACAGGTCCGTTCATCTCAACATCACAACGGCGACTACTCTGGCCTCAGAGCATTTTGCCGCTAAGGCGGCAAAATGCAAAAAATCACAGAGGGCATTCTAAAGATTGTTAACGTTTCTCCTACTAATGAACCCAAAGTCGCGAGTCAGTGTAGCATTTCCCCTGGCAAAGACTGCTTTTACAACGTGTTGCTTTATCATCGGGGACGGGCTTTTTGTCAAACTTGGGCCGATTTGTGAATTATACATAAAGCTGTCTACGATTCCTAAGTCCTACATGCTATAACTGTTATGCAGTTATACTGTTGATGTAAATAAATATGCAGAATTTGCAAAACGTTTCATAATTTTGTTGACACTTTGGACTTGCTGTGGCCTAAATAATCAAAACAAGTACAGTCAAACCTGCACCGAGTTTGAAACTGTAGTTTGCGAGGATTTGGAGTTCTTGACATGGTCATTTGGCAGTAGCAGAAGGTATGCATGACTTGAGCATTAAATTGCAAGTCTTTGTCGGTGAATTTACCGATCGAGACAATGTTACTTGGTACATGGTGAGAAAGATTAGTGGGAACTGAAATCATGTGTAGCTTGCTCATGGTAAATTGATCAACTTTTTCTTTATAGCGACCACCTGTATATAGTGGCCATATTTCTACAGTCCCTTGAGTGGCCGCTAAAGACAGGTTTGACTGTACCTTGCCAGCTCAGCTGTGTATGCCCATGCAAAACTGGGACAAATCGTCCTAAAACCTCTGAAGACCTGTCCTGTGGACAAGAACGTCGCAAAGAATTGTCTTCCTTGTCAGAAATTCGTCTTGAAACCTGAAACCTCGCCCCAGTATGTAAACTAACGGCGTGTTCCATGTGACGTCATCTCTCTCAGCAAAAACGCTAGCCTGATCGGTAAAATGGCATGAAGGTCTTAAAAATGGACCCGAGGCCTAAGACTTCGGCGCGCCGCTGAAGGCTACAGCTATTTTCCCTTAAAAAAGAAGAAGAGTGATGTTCTGCAACCCTGAGCTGTCCCTGAAAAGGCAGAACTCCACATAAGCAAAAAAGGCTGCTAACGTATCCCTCCATATGAAGTAGAATCATTGTTACTCAGCCGTGTGGTTAACCCTTTGGGGCCAGACAGGGGCTGAGTACTCGGTCACGGGGCAAATTTAGGAAGTGTACACAGTAGCGCAGTCTATTAGTACCTACCCAACCGAAGACAGGTACCCAGTTTTACACCTAGGTGGAGTGAAGAAAGTTGATCGAAGTGTCTTTAAGTCCCCTTTACAAATCAAGAATTTAGCTCGGCCGAGTTGTCAGCGAGCTCTAAATTACGAGGAGGTATGACCCTGTTGCCGACGAAAAAACTGCCATTTGCTCGTCGGCATCAGGGTCATGCCTCCTCGTAATTTAGAGCAAATTTATATGCAAATATATTCTCGTTGTGCTGTACTTTCACACGTCAGAGAATCAACATCACATACTTTAAGACTTTATTTATCCACCTGTAACGTAAGGTATATAACAAATGCAAAAGATTGCAGTTCTGAATACAGCCGCTAGAGAGACCAGTTCTATTTTATTTGTGCTTTTATTTATGTTGAAACTTTTATAGAAATCAAATGCCAAACGTACAAGAAAAGATGACATTGAAGATACGATGGGATTGCTATGTCATAATTTCAACTGATTCTAGATCCATTACTAGGAGTCAGAGAGATGTAGACAAAATCACAGGCTTGTGATGATATAACGTTACCTTGTGAACAACTTCGCACTAAATGTCAAAGAAAATAGCCATGTGTTGTAAAATATTGTACTGTGTTCATATTTTTAAATATGAACAGAGTACAATATTTTACAACACATGGCTATTTTCTATTAAAATGTATTACATCTTTTTCATGATAAAAGAGTTTTAACCCTCAAGCACCCGACCTTTTTTTTGCGACCAAAACGACTGAGTGGGGTCCAAACGGACCCCAAAATGTTTTGTTCATAAGATCTCAGTACCATTTCTTATAGGCGATCATTGTATATACATTGCTTCGTCAATGTTAGAGAAAGATTTTAAGATGTTAAGGTGTTGCTAATTCCAACTCATTATCATAATTTATGCAAAAGTTCAGAAGGACCACCTTTTGCACTAAACCTTTTCCGAACAGATAGGGGAATTTTGAGGCCCTCAGCAACGTTTATTTCGCATAACTCATGAACGGCTAGAGCTAAAGCTACGAAACTTGGTAATTTATCACAAAATATTGTTTGCAAACGTTTTTGGTCAATAAAGTAAGTTTATCATTTTTGGGGGTTGCCATGGCAACCATATTCTAACAGGCATGTTTTTGCCAAAATTTGACAATTTCAATTTAAACAAGGTTTTCTTGGTAAACTACACCTGGTTTCTGACAACAATTAAATTCTATGAAATTCAATGTAATTTTCATGACTTAGAATTTATAACTTATGCTAATTTCATGACGTCATTGGTAAAAATACAAGATGGCCGCCCTGATTAGGCAAATGACGTCATAATGTCGTCACATTACATGTTGATGACACAGAAATGTTTGTGATGATTTAAGTTTACATTCTTGTCATTGTCTAAAAGTTTGGTAGTCATACTGTAAGTGGTTAAGGAGTTAGCCTCCAAAGTTTGTTTAAAAAACGGCACATTTTTGCTGGGGTCCGTTTGGACCCCAGAGGGACTGAACACAAACTTTCTTTATAATTTCCACATTATTGTACCAATCTTTGCAAAAACTTAGGAGAAGGTATAAGACATATTGACTGACAAAGTCACGGAAGGATTTTTTCTTCAGATTAAAAATGTTCAAATGGCACTTCAAAATGTACGCCTGGGGTCCAAATGGACCCCACTCGGGTGTTTGAGGGTTAAAAATCTCCAAGAAAATCAATTGGAAATACATACAAGAAATCAAAACTATCACCACATTGCCTAACTGCTTGTCTATTGTGCTTAGGTCAGGGACTGGCCCCTTGCTGCTTGTCAATATCACATTGTCAACTTGAAAAAAAAAGTTTAAGAATAAGATTTATTGTTTTCATCGGCCGAAGTGTCTATAGCAGTGTAAACATATCGGTAAACATTCTGTTTACTGCGAATTGAAAATGAATTCCACTTCGTCATGAAATGGTAAAGATATTTTTTAAGTCATTCATGTTTGTTTGGTGAAGTACAATAGATTTCAAGAAACTCGTGATCACAGATTTGATTGTATCTTTCGATTTAAGCTTTTTACAAGGCGTTTTGTTTTATCACTGTGAAGAAGACTATTATGTGACTCCGGTAAGAACCTCCTGTCTGATGGAGTATTGTAGTTGGGGTTGTTTTGCTGTTCGCAGTTGTATCTCACAATCCCTTTTTTCTGCAATATTATGTAGTTTGTCATGTCGCCTGGCCGTATGTACGAGATGATGCACGTATACTTATTTATAAAATGTATAATTAATGTAATATTTCAGAAGTCACCCCTATCTTCATGGAATTGTGGAACAGGTATTTTCTGTCGTCATCTTGATTGGGTCAACGCTAAGAGGGGGGGTGGTCACAAATGCGTATATGTTCAAGTCAGTTTGAGTTGCGTATAATCCTCTTAGTCTCTACCAGGCTCCACAGGTCACGGGAAAAATAGTAGACATTGGATAAATAAAGATACATAACATGCCAGATGAGTTGACTGACCGACCGAGAAGAATGGTTAGCGACCCAGCTAACTCGTCTGACATGTTACCTGTTTACGTTTGTCCAATTTCTATCATTTTTACAACGACCTATGGAGCCTGGTGGAGGCAAATACTCCCATCCGCGCCTCAAACGGACTTAAATATATACGCAGGTGTGACCCCACCTTAAGGCTTACGTCACATTTCCAAACCGGGGCCCGGCCTGGCTGTTTGTGCAAGCGAACAATAAACATGACAAATATGTATACGTAAAAATATACACAAATAATGCCTAAGACTGTTCTCTTTACGTCTTGTGTAGTTTGGTGTCTTTTATATCATATTTTTGTTGTTCTCGAATGCTGCCCGTCCGGGTGACTGTTTTAAAAGTGACTTCAAGCAGATGTTTAGCTATGTGTAGCGATTGTTGCTTGCCACTCAAAATTACAGCCAACTGGCGACTCGTGCGACCGCCAGTACCGCGCTCACCAGCAGCGGCTTGGCGGAGCTTCCAGCAGAGGTGGCGGGGGGCTGGGTGGGAGGTGCCCCGAGGACAAAGTCACAGACTCCGGCCCGGTTAGCGGCTGTACACGTCTTCTCCTGACTCCACCCTCCCCAGGACGCGGTCACCCGGTACGTCCCTGGAACCAGCAGCCTCCAGTAGTCACCGTCACGTGCTACGGACAACACATATTGTCTGGATGATTTCACAAATATTATATAAGAAATATGATTTCCAAGACCATCAGTCTTATAGCCCGTTCATTTATGTACCAAGGAATTTAATGTATGTATGTATAATGTATGTATGTATTTAATTATAGAAACAATTAACTGATTATTGTTTGGTTAAGAGTTGTTTGACTATAGTAGATTTCATTAATGTAACCATTACTCTACTTTTGAGCACCATAGTCTCACTTCTTGTAAAAAAAAACAGTCGGGAAAAGACAGAAAGGTAAAGAAAGAGAGGGGGGAGAGAGAGAGAGAGAAAGACTGGGAGAATGGAATAGATGGAAACTGGGATCAAGGGGGTAGAAAGAAAAATGTAGAAGATATGAAAGAAGAGAAAGAGAGTGATAAAGAAATAGAGGACCAGGAATTCACAGGTAGGCATCTAGAGAGATAGAGAGCTATAACAATACCTAGAGGAATAGAGGAATATAGAGAGGCAAAGATAGACAGGTAAAGAGACAGAGGCAGAGAGAGACAAAGAGAAAAAGAGAGACAAAGCGCTAGATTGAGAGAGACTGAGAAAAAGAAGGAGAGAGAGCTAGAGACTGGGAGAGATAGACAGAGAGAGGGGGACAGAGAGCTAGCGCGAGCGAGCGAGACAAAGACAGAAAGGGGGAGAGAGAGACCTACCTGTTGTGACATCATGGTTGATGCCCCTGACAGAGATGACAGCGTCAGCGATGCCATAGTTGTTAGTGTCTCTCACAAACCCTTTAATGCCACTGTGTACCTGTCAGAAAACACATCAACGCAAGATGAAATGAACTTTCAGATTATTTAAGATGAAGAAGACAACAAAGAATATATTGACAGCTGCAAATGTCGTCACATATTGTCAAGAAAAGGCCTTGTAAGAAGAAATGAGCGGCGTGGTTCAAAAGAGACGTCTGACGGCCAAATAAAATATTGCAGCAAGTTCATGATTAACAAACCTGTACTGCATCAGCCGTTGTTATCTACGAAGTTCAAATGATCCAATATCAGATCAAACAGAGAAGGTACCAAAACAGAGTCTCAAGGGCTTTTTGTATCTGGGGCTAAATCCATGGCTTACCTTTTCCATATATTGCAAGAGCGCCTCCTTGTTGTCCTCCCAGAACTGCGCCAGTTCTGCTTCGGGAGGGAACTTGTTACACGACAGTTCCAGCGTGATTTCAAAGCAGTTGGAAGCAAGGTAGTTGAAATCCTGCATACCTTGAACGCCAAATTTGAGAAGTTACTCCAGAAAATTGCTGTACAAGTATGTAGTCTAATCTCAATCTATATCTTTTGGGCAATAGATCTAGACTCTACCAGACTCCGGATCGCTGGGAAAATCGTAGAAATGGAACAAATAGAGGAGTAAGCCAGTCAGAGGAATATAACTGGACAGGGAACAGCACGCGATCAACGTTTAAGATCAACCTTAAACGTTGCCGTATGTTGTATCTTATTAAATGTAAAGGCACTACATTTTACTTTAGAGGGATGAAACGGGCATATAAGCAGGGAGCACACCTTCAATCTTGTTTTGGTGCAATCTCTGATACGATCCTGATAAATTCAAAATGGCGACCGGAATCGGAAAGAGATCTAATGTTGAGCAAGGCATTTGAAAATTCTAACAACAAGCGACTCGATAGTTCTAGACTGACAGTCTAATTCCTGCCACCTTTTTTTCGATGTAGAATGTCCAAATAGATTCATTTCTAGAATATAATGTAACAAAAGATTATCAGTATTCAGGTTAAGTTATATATGTCTTCACGAAAAAGGGCAGATCTGCGAAATTCTGGGAACAGAATTTGAGTAGACGGCATGTTATGGTTTGGAATTACATATGTTTTTCTTTAATTATTGGTATTCTACGTTGCAAATAAGAATATATACCATTTTTTTCTGGAATGGTATTGTCAGTGCGGAACTACAGTGTAGCCTGTTTACTCCAGCTTACCACCCGTTAAGCTGTACCAATCCGCTCCGTTAGTGATGCCATCCTGACAGGCAAAGTCGTCCGTATCACACGGTTGGGTCACACCACACTTTGCCATCGTACCGTGAGCCAGGGAGTAGGTCTTAGCCAACTCTCTGAAGACTTCGTCGTCGGGACTCTTCGTATACACGTCGGGGTTGTTGGGGTACGTTCGGGACACATCGTAAGCGTAGCTAGACACGAGGTCACCTCCGTGAAGGTTTGCCGAAAGGACGAAGGGGTAGCGAAGAATCCAGTCCATCACTCGTTTGGTTTCTGGCGCAGGCTTGGAATAAGAAATGAAAAAGGTAAACTTGACCTCAAAGCGTCCTTCAGACATGAATATTAATATTTCCAAAGTTTTGTATTTTCCAAAGTTTTGTATTTTTTACATTTTGCAACAACAAAAAATGCAGAAACTTGATATCGACGTGATATGAGCAAAGGGTCAAAGGTTGGAAGACGGTATCGTGCCCCGCATCGGTCCAGTAAGAGTTAAGTGTACATGGATATTAATCCCTGTGAACATCCATGTTTCCGTTCGACTCTGTTATACAACCGTGTAGTGCCTAGTACGTAGCGTATAAGACAGCTAGGCTCATGATTATTTCGGGAGTTCGAGAGTTCATCATTGACGTGCTCAAGGTAGCCTCCTCGAACACTTGACCATCATTCTACGTTCCTTCTAAAAGATCCAGCCTCAACTGAGATGTCCTACCCAGGATTGAACAGGGGTCTCCAAGAAACCAACTATTTGGAACTAGGAGATCGACTTTGAGGATGCTACAAGTTGAGTTAGAAGGACATCCCATCCTTAAACAGGGCTATCCTGAAGATGATTTCATCAGGTTTATAGCTATAGAACATGGGGTATTGTTTCTTTTACACAACCCGGGGTTATACAAAATTAGCCACGTTTGAGATTGTGGTTTTGCAGCAAAAGCGCCACCTACATCGGCGGCGGGAAGCATCACTGCAGTTATAAAACCCGAGACGTCTTATATGCATCGAAACGTAAGAAGCTTGTGTAAAAGAAAATCCCGAAATTTTACTTCTATAAAGTATAATACTTCTTACTCCCATACTGACGCTTTCCCCCGTCCAAAAGTCATCGGGGACGCTGAGATGGTTGTTCGGTCCTGAAGTGTTCTCGTACCGATACACCGCCGTGTTCAGGTCCGGGAAGTTCCGGTTGAGGTCGGTGCCGTTGAACCCATCGTAGCGCTCTCCGTTGTCGAAGAAAGAATACCGGCCGGCTAGATAAGACCAGTCTGTCTCGTTTGGGCCGGTTGGAGGAGTCTGTGTACATAACGGGAAAAAAATAATGGAAACACTAAACGATAGAACATGACCGTGTATAGAGTGATATCTCTCTCAATGTACTCTACACTACAAGAGCAAACACACACACACACACACGTACACACACTCACACCTGCACACACACACGTAGGTATATCATACACACACACGCGCGCGTGCGCACGCACACATACCTGTCTATGGTGCTGAATACTGTTCCTACATAGCGCGCGCGCGTGCTCACACATTCAAGGGCAGCACGCACACACACAGACACTTAAACATACGCACACACAGACACATGCAGATACACTGACACGCACATACCAATACACACGCGCAGACAAGCATATACCAATAAACACACAGTCACATACCACACACCTGTAAGCAAACTTACGCACATATGAACGGCATCCGATATTCCAAATTGCACACTAAAAGCGCAATCATATAGGTCGTGTGATCGTTTTACGATCGCTGACTTCGGGCATTTTGGAGGACAAAAATGTGCAGCTCCTAAAGAGTTCAACTGTCTTGGTACACAAATTGCTTTTTGGATCCATGTCGGTGGTTGGTTCTGTCACAGCCTGCTTGAAAATCCTATGGCATCAAAAATCGTATATACCACGACCGCACTACCTATGTGACCGCGCCCTTAAGCAAAGTACCCGCCGTACGTGCAATTTGCCCGTACGTTTTTTTTTTGGGAGGCCACGTCCGCCACGTATTTCTGAAAACGTCCAGGCTGTACAGGACAGGCGCGTCGCCCATACTGACACGTACAGGGGGCGAATTCGCAGCCCGATGGCACACAAAGTTTTGCCTGCACGTAACGTTCTGCGGCGTGTCTGCGTGCTCCAAAATCCGACGGATTCCCTACGAGTTCGTACGGAGGCGGTACTTACCACTTACGGATCCAAAAAGATTTTGCTTACACAGCACATATTTGCACATACGGCGGGTTGTGCCCTTAGCTCTAGAGAAAACTTGAGAGGACCTTACATAAGCCTCGGCGTACTCGAAGCCGTCCGGGTTCATGGAGGGCATGATGTGGATCCTAGTCTCGTGCACCAGGCTCCTGATGCGGCTGTCTCCGGCCTGGTACTGCTGACAGATGTACTGTATCAGGTACACCAGGATCTCCCTCCCGACTACCTCATTCCCGTGCATGTTCCCTACATACTTGAACTCGGGTTCACCTGAAACAGGTAAAAGTAGGTAAAGGTCCGTGTACTTCTTTAAAACGCAATAATAGTCCTTCTTCAGATATACATGTAATAAATGTAGCGCAAAATTGAATAAAAACGCTCCGGATTGTACCACGGTCCCATTAACGTTCTATTTTCTGAACTTTCGGGCGTCGGTCGGTGGGACATCTTGCAGCTCGGCTAGGCCCATGGTTTTATTCGACTCGCCGTAAATATCAACCCGGGACTCAAATAGACACCATGACCGTGACAATGTTTTAAGCTACAGGCGTGGCCAGGGCTGCACCAATGCGGGTACCGGTGTGACAGCGTTCTCGCCCCCCCCGTGATATCGCCCCCCCGGGGGCAAAATCACTAGTGTTTTCGCCCCCCCCCGGGGCAGGATCACTAGCGATTTCGCCCCCCCATCTCGCCCCCCTCTGGTGATTTCGCCCCCCTCCCGGGGCGAAATCGCTAGTGATATCGCCCCCCCACCGGGGCGAAATCGCTAGTGATATCGCCCCCCCCCCTCCCGGGGCGAAATCGCTAGTGATATCGCCCCCCCCCCCGGGGCGAAATCGCTAGTGTTTTCGCCCCCCCCCCCCTTCCCGGGGCGAAATCGCTAGTGATATCGCCCCCCCCCCCGGGGCGAAATCGCTAGTGTTTTCGCCCCCCTTACCCTCTTTGGGCGAAATCGCTAGGGATTTCCAGTGATTTGCATCCTTCTAGTGATTTGCATCTCCAATAAACCTATAAGTTACATTACTTTTGCTTCGTACAAATCACATCATACCTCCATTAAATATTTTTAGCTCTTGCAGATTTATAGTGTCATCTAGTCTCATTCATTATGCAAATGAAGCTGTAATTGACACGTTTAAGTTAACACGTGTGCAGATACTTTCGTTTAGCTGCATTTTATGATGACATTTTGTCCTGAATTAAGAAAATGACTTGCGCATTTGCACAATCTATACATAGTGGTGCACAATTAATTTGCACATTGCACTTTAGAAGTTTTGTACTTTGACATTAATTATGCAAATCAGAATCTCATTTTCATAATCATTATCTGATATGTTTCACCTTCCATAACCTTTAAATTACATAGATTACGTGTATTAAAGTCACAACATGGAAACACTAGAATTATATATTCGTCTCCTGAATCATGCACATTATGTGCTAATTTGCATTTTTGCATGTCATTTCGTAAAGCCCATGCCACTCATCCCTTATATCATGGTATGCGAAGGTAAAAAGATGATAAGTATAAAAGTTACTGTACAAGTATTATATAAGGTTTACAAATAATCTTAAAGATAATGGATACAAACATTTAATACTAGGTTCGCTCCGAGAATGATGCAAATATCCTCAATTTGGGCTCAAAGAGAAAGTGTTAACCCCCTACGCTACGTTCAATATCTTTACTTCATGTCTGAGACCCTAATCACTACACTGCACTGTGCAGTTTTGCTCGAATCTACGACTGCATTGTTACTATTGCTACCTTCGCCAAGAAGTTTCACTTTATATTTTGGGTAGCGTTTCGAATTCTGTGTGTATTTGTGGAAAAGCGCCATCACTCTAGACCGCCTGCATTTTGTGCCTCCTAGCGGCTTGTTATTGCAGCGGAACTTCCGATATGGATATCTCGAGTTATGGACGTGCTGTTGTCATGCTTTTTAATTTTTAGCGTTAGATAGCACATGGGGCCGACAGCAAGTGGTGTATGTTTGGGTCCCCTAGCAGCTTGTTACCTTCGCTATATTTTTTGAACTGCAGGGCTGGTTTAGTGTGAGACTGTCAAAACTGTTAGTTTTGAACAGCACAATTTGTTTCAACTCATAGACAGGTGTGTATACCTCTGTGCTGATTGGCAAATATTTACCAGTTTTGTTACAACTCAGCAACAGGTGTGTTGATATGCATATGTTAATATACGTTCGTGATGTTAATAAAAGTCACCACAAATTCACAACAAAAATGTATCTGTTCTATTTCAATGCAAAGTGTGCTTGCACCCAACCAGGTAGGATCGGCCTCACAGGTACTGTATCTCATCTTAACATACTAAGGTGTCACGTATATATAGATACCAGGTAACACACTATATACGTTACATCCAAGTACCATATTGTTCCAGGTAGCTCGATTAATATGCAGTAACAAGCTGCAAGTTAAGTATCTTAAGGCTATGTAAAAAAGTAGGTAAATATATACAAAAGTATATATACATATATCTATAAGTACATATGTATAAGTATATATATACAAAAGTATATATATTTCCCTTGTAAACCCTATATATATAAGTATATATATACAAAAGTATATATATATATACAAAAGTATATATATATATATATATATATATATATATATATATATATATATATATACACAAAAGTAGGTAACAAGACAGTGCTAATCATTATCACAGCAATAGGATTAAGATTCAACCGAACACTCTAGAAAACGGGAAGGATATCCCTGGGGGGGGGGGGCGAAAACGCTGGGATGGGGGGGGGGCGAAAACACCAGAGGGGGGCGAAAACGCTAGCGATCTCGCCCCCCGGGGGGGCGAGATCGCGGGGGGGGCGAGATCGCTGTCACACCGGTGCACATGGGGCCGTAGTATGATCAGGACACCGTACGGTACCGGCCGTTATCACCACTGACCCTTGTGGCACCCAGACGAACGTACAAAGTACGAAACAGGTGACCGAGACATAAAACAATTGTGCTTATCTCAAGTGGACATTAAACAAAGCTACCGAGCTTCTACACTAAAACCTGCGCAAGTGACCACCTTCACATAAGGCCCACCTGGCCATCTACCTACAGTCCACCCTATACTAGAGATTACCCCTACATAAAGACCGCCTAAGATGCTTTTCTCATTAATACAAACATTAGGAATCCTGTCGATAGTGGCTACCTGTCATTATAGACCAAATTCCATCGGCCCACCGTGTGGCATATTTGGTAGGTTCGCATTATATTCATTTGACTAAAAGAAAGCTTGAAATGCACTTGAAAGGATTTTGATTAGTGAGTGTAACGAATAAAGTTTGTGTTTGACAAGAAATCTTAACTTTCTAATTGTTTTGTGATTCAGAAGTACATGGGATAGAAAGAATGTAAACCACAATTTACGAGACAAAAAATAATACCGTTAAGAGTTAAGTGGATCCTAGAAACATGACAAAAACAGATAAGACAGTACATGTGTTTGAACGCATCAACATGTAAAGTAACAATCTAAAGAAACAATATAACCCCCTCGGCCCCTCCCCACAAAGTCAACGCAACAGTTTAGATACTCTAATCTAATTTGCAATCTTACAACTATGTTATCAACATTTAACACAGTGACTGTAAACAACAGCATATATTTGATCGTTAGTCAAGTGCCTGTTGCTAATATGTGCACAGTTACACTGATAAGCTGGTTGCAACGTTAGTGTGGACTTTAGGTTACCTGCGGTCCTTTGACGTTGTGCCATTGTTATATAACTTAATAATAAAACATTAATTGATCGTATAGCTATGCAAAAGGTTGGACATTGTTTTATGTCAGGCATATTTGATATAAGTTATTTGTCTTACACGTTTGTGTGGACCTTGGTTGGACTAGGTGGACAGTGTACGTAGCGTTTGAAAGAAAAACAGATTTCACAGAGGAATAAAGGAGCTAGTGGCGAGGAGATCCTACGGTAGCATATATAAGATAGCATGAAAAGCAGGCGAAGGAGTGTAGCAAATGTGGCTAGCTAATGCGCACTCCTTCACCAGCTTTTAATATTATCTATACTATACCTATACCGTAGGATCTCCTTGGAGATTACAAGTGACACCTGACCAAATAAGCTTGTTGATTTATATCTACTAAATCGTACTGTGTCCACGAGTAATCACAGGTGCATGTACTTCAAAAGGCCCCGTTATATTTGTTACACACTTTGTTATGTCAATGTCACACCGAGACAAGGCTTTAAACCCCATTACACCTTCAGGACCTTCCCTCGACCTTGCCCCGACTACCAGCCAACCAAGGTTGGCGGTTGGTCGGGAGCAGTTTGAGGCCACGCCTATGTTTTAGCGACGACCATATCAGAAAAATTTCACAGCCATTATATGTGAAGAAAGTCGAGTAAATTTTTCTTTCCTAAAATGCAACGTCTACTTCGAAATCACCCACCCTTGATAAATGCGGCTATATCTAGCCTTCTTGCTGAATGCATTCTGTACTAGGTTATACTACAATATCCCACGGGTACTACAATATTCCACGGGTACTACAATATCCCACGGGTACTACAATATTCCCACGGGTACTATTCCATGTGCAAGACAGTGCTGTTGACAACCGTGTCCATTTGAGGCAGATGACAATACTGGTAACTAAATATAGAAGCCGGAAGATATTCTAAAATTCCCCGTGACCATAGGTTTTGTCCATTCTTCCCAAATGAGATCGAAGACGAACGTCACTTTCTTATGGATTGTTCTCGATATAATGATAAACGCACAGAGCTGTTCACATTACTTTCCGCTTGCTCTTAAGAATTTGCTACTCTCTGTTCCATAGATAAACTCAACTACATTCTGGGAGGCGATAATCCTCACTGTGTACAAATAGGCAAATATATCCATGATTGTTTATACCGTAGAACCAATAGTGTAAATGACATACTAGACCCTTTATGTTCATGTATTCATACCTATAGATATCCATATATATATATATGTGTGTTTAATTGTACTGTAAGTAGTTGTTATACATGTAGACCTTACGAAAGTCGCTGTACTTTTGTCGTGTCAATAAAGATTGATATACTCAAACAGACCAGAACGATCTTTTTACAGCTGACGGTGCCATTAAAGAAATCTGAAATGTTTTTCCTTAATGTGTGCAAGGAAAAACATTGTTGCTTACCAATTACATTGTATTTCTTTTTGTACTACATACACGGTAAATCACCTCATGGCGTAACACACTAGGTTTGTACCGATCAGTACAAGCTTATATATCCGGGCAGATTAATTTGATCCACTCGCATAGGAAGGGCCCCTCATTTTCCATAAGTGTGCTGGGTTCTTTAATGTACTTGCGGTGTGGATTTCTTCCAACACGGGACCTCCATGTTACGTCCTATCCGAGGAACGGACCTAGGTAAATGTAGGTACTTTTAATCTGAATAGAGTAATCGGAATTGGTGTTAAGTGCCTGTCCCAAGGGCACAGAATAAGGGATTCGAACTTCCAGGTTCTAATCAGACAATGAACAAGCAAATAAATAAATAAATAAATAAACAAACAAACAAACCTGGCTCGTGGTCACCGAGATGGTCACTGATCTCCATAACCCAAAGTTCCCGGCCTTGGACGCTGGTACCGACCGTATAGACCTGCATGATACCCGGGCACTGAAACGCTGTTTCCCCGAGCACGCGAGTCAACTCCGCATAGTTGTGATACACGTACTCAATGTTCGCCGTAACTCCAGCTACAAACAGTAGACCTACGGTTATCACTGCTGTAGATGACATTTTCACAGGAAAATTTAGCCTCTTTCATTAGAAATTAAAAGAAAAAGGTGACTAGTTGTGTGGTAAAAGAGAGCCCACTGCACTGTGTACCTGTGTGTTTGCTGCTTTGTACAAGCACGACGTCGACTGTGTGTTTTGGGAGGGTCATGCGTTCTTGTGTCACGTGACTTACAAGAGGTGTAGCAAGGTGACAGCTATGTTTACCAACAAGTCAGTACCGGGATTGCTAAAGCTACGGCCCCAATTGCACCGGTGCCTGTGGGGGATGTAGTCCCTGCCGGGCTCTAGAGCAACAAATTTGTCCCGGTAGACTGTCGGATACCGCGGGGGTACTACCTGTTGGTGTTTTCATGGGTAGGTCACAGCGTTGATATGTTACCGGGCCCGAGGTGACTTTCACGGCGATTTTATAAATTCAAGGGCCCGACCGAGCCACAAAATAGCCCGGTATCTGCAGAGTGTCCCACGGGGTCACCGAGCGCAGAAAGATAACCCGTAAACAACTCGAACGGGCCCCCTTTCCCAAATGGATTCGTAGCATAAGGCAGGCTTTACACATTTAATTTTCAAACAATCGTTCTAGACATTGTCGTCTACCTTTGTCGTAGAGTACAGTTTTGTCCGAGTATCAAGAAAAATGAGGTAAGGTCTAGTACGAACATGTACTTCTCAGTAACGTTACCTAAGTTTCTGCCTAAATGTCTCTGTTCCCTCCCTAAGTGTGGTCCGTAGTGCGGTGCAAGTGGAAAACTTCAACAAAGCCTTCTTTGTTAAGTAAAATTCTTAAAAGGGGGATTCCTCTGCAGAATAGAGTTTTATTTTCCAATAGATACTGCATCAATGAATATATAATTAACCGACCTTTGGTGGAATTCCACTTGTGGTGAATTACGCAACGTAAAACAATATGACACTCACTAAATCCGACTCATGCAAACCCTACCCATGCATTCCCTTTGCGTGTAGACACTTCCTTTATCGTGAATATTTTCGGCACAAATTAGGGGCGCTAATATAAGCACACCAAAAAGGTTAATTGTTTACAAGATATCAACGAACACATGACAAGACGAGTTTTTCTTAGAGCCCCTGAAATTATGTTTGTAAGCTAACTTAAGTCAGGCGTTGTCAGGCACAATGTATTCAGCTATAGGCTGAGATTGATTAACTTTATTAGAGGGTACTTAAAAGTTTTGTTAAAGACTAAATGCTATTTGATGCACGTCGGGCTAATTATTGGTACTTGATCCTATAATGTGAAGTAATATGCATTTGTCACTTCCTACAATTAATATCTTTCGTAAAATAACAGTCCCTTGTACAAAATGAAACAAATACTATCGGTGCTATATGAACTAGACGGAGTCATTGCAATCCATATTAATCTATTGTATTGTGCCGTAATTACTTCACATTGGAATGTTCTCGAACGTGATTAGCCCAGTGTGATAAATGTGTGCAAAACATTCTTCATTCATTCACATTCATCTGTCGGGGACAACTTTCCATAAGGTTCCGGTTCGGAATTTCAAGTGACCAGATAGTCCCTAAGAATAAGACGCAAATCAGAGGTTGTCTCCATAGTTTTGGCTCTAGGTTTTTCGGCTATCGCTTTAGAAGTCTATAATCTTTTATACTTCTCCAAATGCTTGTTGTTCGTAGCGTTTTATGGTGTCGGAGATTTGATCGTGCGGCTAACTCTTCCTGGTATTAGTGCGCGCGATAGCGGTAAAGCGTTTCGTCGGCTGATTACCCAGATCGTGCGTTCTATGTGCGTTTGGGGTGTTTTAGCGCCATCGGAGCTCGCGGAAAACGTATCGGATACCTTTTTTTTACTTTTTACTCAGTATACAGAAGAAGTCTTGACCTTCATTGCCATATCAGTCATTATCCCAGGAAAATTCATTTTTTCCGTGTAGCGGCCTGTAAAAATGGCCCCAAATTAGCAAGTTTTGGATGAAAAGCTTGTATTTTTGATGCTTTTTTTCCCCAAAATAACATTTCTACAGAGAATGTCAAATTAGTCTGTCGGTCAGCGACAACACACCCTTTTCTATCGGAAACATTGAATTATCCCAAAAACGATGTTTTGAGAAGCGCTAGTGCTTTTCTCAGAGACAGTCAAATCGGCCCCAAATCCTACAAAAGACTCCGAACCGGAACCATAAGGGGATATTCAAAATCCTTGACTCAGCAGGAGTTCTTTGCAAGAGGAGTGAAGGTGGCTGTGTACATCCGCACCCACCGTCCATCACTGAACAGAGACGGGGGGGGGGGGGGGGCGACACAGGCTATCTGGCATTTACGACCCTCTGCTGCAGTCGTGTGTCCCTGACGTCACGTCCGGAAGCTACTTCAGACGGGTCCATTCCGTGAACAAGGCTGGCGGAGTCGGCTGAAAATTTGGGGTAAGTCCCAATCTAACTTGGTGTTGGTTACGTAAAGTTTAGTCTTTTCCACAATGTCATTTACCAACACAGATGAACTTTCATGCTAAGAACAACTCACATGGTGACATTTGACAAATCCACCAATAAGTACAGCACGGAGGTGAAGCTTTTTTTCGGAGTAAACTCTAACGTGACGTCCTTCCACCACGATTATCGTGGCATCGCGCAAAGCATACGATGCCGGGGCAGCCGGAATACACCCTCATCAGCACCCCATACACATAGCGTTAATAGAAATAACTGTATAACTAAGGACGGCGTTAGGCAGTCGTTGCTGTGGTAGGATCGTGTCCTTTCATCCTAGGATGACCAGCGTTATCAGCAGTGCTTTGTCGAGGACAACGCCAAGCGCGCACGGCCCGCGGTGACCAGCGTGGCTTGGACAAGCGCGATGCGTCATGGGAATGAGCGGTCCAAGATCCAAGATGGCGGCCTCCACAGATTATCGCAACGGACGAGATTACAGACGAACACGCCTGGAAACGTTCGAAACGTACCTTTCCAAACGTATTCATTCCACGTAACCCGTTCTAAAGGTAGGTCTAATTCATCAAGGCATCGTTTTTGTCCTTCTTGATCATAAATGAGGCATAGAAAAATCAGAATCCATTCTAAACAGATTTAACAATTTTTCACCCCGGAGGTCTCTCCGGCCTCCTTGACAATTTCCACCTTGTTTCCACGTTACTAATATTTTTTACTGGTGCAGGTACATCATAACGTTACATGATAGGTTCCAGGGCCCAGTTGTCTCATTGATACTTGCATTTGTTTTGAAAATCCGAGGTTACAAGGACAATTTGTGTGCAATTTTTGTAAGCCCTCAGAGTACAGGTTATACTGATTGCGGTTACTAAAATTACTGTAAATGCAGAAATGTTCGCGGTGGATTAATGTTCGCGGTCTTCGGGGTGACCACTTCACCGCGAACTTAAAACCACCGCGAACATTTTTCTATTATGATATTAGACTACAGTCTATGGTGTTACCGCGAACTTCCACCGCGAAAAGTCCCTTTTCCCACTACTGCGAAATTAAATCCCCGCGAACTTAAATGCATTTACAGTATACAGTGTACTTGTACCGTGTTACAAACTTACATAATAGTATGAGTAGTACTAAGTATTAGTCTCTAACAGACTCCAGAGGTCGCTGGAAAAACTGTACATATTGAACAAATACTGAAATAGGAGTCAGGTGGCTAAAGGTAATCTCCAAGCAGATCTTGCTGTGGCAAATGGAAAAGAGTTTAGCCGGCAGAGGAGTTATTGGCCACAGCTGTGGCCAATAACTCCTCTGCCGGCTAAACTCTTTTCCATTTGCCACAGCAAGATCTGCTTGGAGATTAGGCTAAAGGTATACATAATGAGCTTGTGACTGATAGCTGGGTAGAGTAGAGTAGATAGATAGCAGAGTACTGACTGAAATGCCATTGCAACTTATTTGTCCCTATTTGGCTAAATCTTTCTCTTTTTCATCCAGCAATATGTCTGCTTGGAGACTGATCACTAAATATCTCAATATTGGTAAAATCAAGGAGGTAAAAAAAGGCGCAAACAGTGACACAGCAACATGATCTGTTGTGATGTTTGGGCTGTTTGGTGTTTGATTGTGGGATATATATAGAAAATAAGAATACAACACGGTGTATTACGTTTGACCCGCAGGTCGGATCGCCTGACGGTCGAAGGCCTTTGACCGTTGGGCAATCCGATCTGTGGGAGGGCTGGGACCAAGGGTGATGCTGAATACACCGTGTTGTATTTTAATTATGTTATACCCACCTGAGAAAACACATATTTGGATGATGTGTTGTTCACAAAGAAATTATCTAGTGTCACATATGTGTTATATAATCTATTAATGTTTAAACTTAGATTGTACAGGTTTGGGGGCTTACTGGTCTAAGAAAATAACGAGCGAAGTTGAGTAGAGTCATTCCTACCAAGTTTTAAAGCCAATTGTAAAGAGGCACTTAGCGTTGTAGGATTTCAAAATGCCAGTGGCAGACTAATACAGATTTCTGTGTAGTGAAATGGACCATTGGTTTGAGTATCGTCCATTGACAAGTTTTCACATACTGAATCAGGTCCAAGCTCAGGTCCGGACCTGAACCTGATCCTCTGGACCTGAACCGGACCTGGACGGTCCTGAATTTTATGTAACCCACCCCTAGTTCATGCCGTACCCGTAAGAAATTCTTGCCAATCTTGGGATACTGTATATTCATGATAGTTTGATTCACCATATTTAGAACACTTATTAAAACTGAACAATACCTGTTTACTCATTTGTTTCAAATGTGTTTGATGTGCAGTGTACATAGGGTCATAGGTTCTTTTTTCAATGACCTTGCCCAACAAAGGTAATATACAGGCCAGAAAATTATGGAATTATTTTAGATTTAAAAGACGTTGACGGGTTGACCTGACATGGGTATCATTGAGTCTTTCCCAACATACCATTCACTGAAGTGCACATTTTGATCGCAGAAACATACATTTTTAAGAAATAATCCACCCCAACCCCCTACCACCAGAAATTCGTTTTTTTTTCAAGGTTCCAAAGACATTGGAAGATTGTACATGGCTTGTGGTAAATCCTTTTGAATTACGAGTAGCATGTTCATAACAGGAAGAGGACAACAGTAAAACAGCAATTCTAATAAAAACCTTGGAAACACTTATCAGTAGTCAAAATAAGTCTATTATCTTCACTTCACTTTATTTGTTTTACCAGGAACGTACACACAGATCAAGCTGGACCTGATTTTCAGGCAGTCCTGGATTTACATACTATCTAGTCTGACTTAGAATACTTACTCCACATTTTCTAGATTACTGTTTGTAATATATTCTGCTATGTTCTGTTCTGCTATGAATATCCATCAGTAGTTTATACATTATACACTGAAAAACAATTATTCATTACATCAGTTCTATACTTAGCTTTAGAAAACTTATTTTATAATACCATTATTTACAGTATCATGCCCATATAAAGCTTTTGATGGGGTGCCTTACCTGGTCTCCAGACAAGCAAGCCATAAAACTGCTACCTGTACGGTATCTTACCTGGTTTCCAGACAAGCAAGCCATAAAACTGCTACCTGTACGGTACCTTACCTGGTCTCCCGACAACAAGCCTAAAACTGCTACCTGTACGGTACCTTACCTGGTCTCCAGACCAACAAGCCATAAAACTGCTACCTGTACGGTGCCTTACCTGGTCTCTAGACCAACAAGCCATAAAACTGCTACCTGCAGGGTACCTTACCTGGTCTCCAGATCAACAAGCCATACAACTGCTACCTGTACGGTACCTTACCTGGTAGCAAGACTAACAAGCCATAAAACTGCTACCTGTACAGTACCTTACCTGGTCTCCAGATCAACAAGCCATACAACTGCTACCTGTACTGTGCCTTACCTGGTCTCCAGACCAACAAGCCATAAAACTGCTACCTGTACGGTACCTTACCTGGTCTCCAGATCAACAAGCCATACAACAGCTACCTGTACTGTGCCTTACCTGGTCTCCAGACAAGCAAGCCATAAAACTGCTACCTGTACGGTACCTTACCTGGTCTCCCGACCAACAAGCCTAAAACTGCTACCTGTACGGTACCTTACCTGGTCTCCAGACCAACAAGCCATAAAACTGCTACCTGTACGGTACCTTACCTGGTCTCCAGATCAACAAGCCATACAACTGCTACCTGTACGGTACCTTACCTGGTAGCAAGACTAACAAGCCATAAAAGTGCTACCTGTACGGTACCTTACCTGGTCTCCAGACAAGCAAGCCATACAACTGCTACCTGTGGGGTGCCTTACCTGGTAGCAAGACAAGCAAGCCATAAAACTGCTACCTGTGGGGTGCCTTACCTGGTAGCAAGACAAGCAAGCCATAAAACTGCTACCTGTACGGTATCTTACCTGGTTTCCAGACAAGCAAGCCATAAAACTGCTACCTGTACGGTACCTTACCTGGTCTCCCGACAACAAGCCTAAAACTGCTACCTGTACGGTACCTTACCTGGTCTCCAGACCAACAAGCCATAAAACTGCTACCTGTACGGTGCCTTACCTGGTCTCTAGACCAACAAGCCATAAAACTGCTACCTGTACGGTACCTTACCTGGTCTCCAGATCAACAAGCCATACAACTGCTACCTGTACTGTGCCTTACCTGGTCTCCAGACAAGCAAGCCATAAAACTGCTACCTGTACGGTACCTTACCTGGTCTCCCGACCAACAAGCCTAAAACTGCTACCTGTACGGTACCTTACCTGGTCTCCAGACCAACAAGCCATAAAACTGCTACCTGTACGGTGCCTTACCTGGTCTCCAGACCAACAAGCCATAAAACTGCTACCTGTACGGTACCTTACCTGGTCTCCAGATCAACAAGCCATACAACTGCTACCTGTACGGTACCTTACCTGGTCTCCAGACAAGCAAGCCATAAAACTGCTACCTGTACTGTGCCTTACCTGGTCTCCAGACAAGCAAGCCATACAACTGCTACCTGTACAGTACCTTACCTGGTCTCCAGACAAGCAAGCCATACAACTGCTACCTGTGGGGTGCCTTACCTGGTAGCAAGACAAGCAAGCCATAAAACTGCTACCTGTACGGTATCTTACCTGGTTTCCAGACAAGCAAGCCATAAAACTGCTACCTGTACGGTACCTTACCTGGTCTCCCGACAACAAGCCTAAAACTGCTACCTGTACGGTACCTTACCTGGTCTCCAGACCAACAAGCCATAAAACTGCTACCTGTACGGTGCCTTACCTGGTCTCTAGACCAACAAGCCATACAACTGCTACCTGTACGGTACCTTACCTGGTCTCCAGATCAACAAGCCATACAACTGCTACCTGTACTGTGCCTTACCTGGTCTCCAGACAAGCAAGCCATAAAACTGCTACCTGTACGGTACCTTACCTGGTCTCCCGACCAACAAGCCTAAAACTGCTACCTGTACGGTACCTTACCTGGTCTCCAGACCAACAAGCCATAAAACTGCTACCTGTACGGTGCCTTACCTGGTCTCCAGACCAACAAGCCATAAAACTGCTACCTGTACGGTACCTTACCTGGTCTCCAGATCAACAAGCCATACAACTGCTACCTGTATGGTACCTTACCTGGTAGCAAGACTAACAAGCCATAAAAGTGCTACCTGTACGGTACCTTACCTGGTCTCCAGACCAACAAGCCATTCTAGTAGATTCAAGTACACAAGTGACAGATGTCAATCATATCACCCACTGCGGGGTAGGGGTGTGAAGTAAAAATCTTCAATATCAAAGACCTCTGATAAGAAACACTCCCCTGGGGATTGATGACCTACAGGTGCCAGGCCTGCACTGTGGACCTGGGCTAGGGATGCTGGCTACAGGTGGAATTTGACAGAAACAAGTGAGTTGCTCACCTAAGCTAATGGAGAGATTGTTCCCTGCACTTAGACTCCTACATCCCCTTTCAAGACACTTTCAAGGCAAGCCTCAAGTCTATTCAAGGGCCCTGAAAGGTCTATAATGGCTACTCGTATGGATAGGGACAATCATAGAAAAGGCAAAAAGAATGAAAAAGAGTGTGACAAGGCTAAATCACAACATTCACCTTGTCTCGGACCCCTCCCATAGGGGAATCCCCAGCAATTTACCCCCAGACTACCAAAGTCAAGTCCTCTGTACACTGTCCCTGGTCTGCAGTCTGGCGCTGATTGGAGGGATGGCTAAAAAACAAGGAGGAGGGCCAAAAATAACAAAAAATGGGGTAAATCTCAAGTAAATGACAGTCACCTGAACCCTATACCTTGCTTAGGTAACATATCCATGACAAAAATGCCCTTAAAATGAACAGGAAGGGCCTAATCCATGCCTACCTGAATCACTGCAGGGGAGACGATGCCATTAAAATTTTCCCCAGTTATACATGCGTTCCAATAGGAGAGTTGAGGAAACAAATATGCAATTATCTCAAGAATAAAATGTTCAAGCCATACAAACTTACCTTCAAATGATAGCCTACTATGTCCAGTCTCAGCAAATTCATTTGCAAGAATTTCTATACGGCTAATCTTTTGATACACCGCCCTAATTAGAGCCCTTGGATTGGCCCACTTGGCTGAAAACAGCATTCTGGCGACGATACCACTATTTCAGGGGGGTGCGGAAACCCCATCAATGGAGAAAGGTAATTTTTACAACTAATATTTTCTACAAGTGTAGGGTCTTTCCTACTGCAGCCACTTCCAAAATGCCCAGATTTCACATAAAATCCCACCAAGAAAGGCTTTTCAATGGTTTAAAGCCTTGTTTTTATTTGCTCTCTCACCGTGGGCTCTAGGCGCAGGCGCTAATGGTTGCGTCACCCCTACAACTGCTACCAGTGGGGTGCCTTACCTGGTAGCAAGACTAACAATCCATAAAAGTGCTACCTGTGCGGTACCGTACCTGGTCTCCAAACAAACAAGCCATACAACTGCTTCCTGTACGGTACCTTACCTGGTCTCCAAACAAACAAGCCATACAACTGCTACCTGTACGGTACCTTACCTGGTGTCCAGACCAACAAGCCATAAAAGTGCTACCTGTACAGTACCTTACCTGGTCTCCAGACAAACAAGCCATACAACTGCTTCCTGTATGGTATCTTACCTAGTCTCAACTGTTACTAGCGGTGGGTACTGGTATAAAACCGTTTTTTCTTGTTGGACCGGTCCAGAAAAAACGGACCTGAAATAATTCAGTGGACAAGACCTGGTGAGATGTTCGACTGATTAGAAAATGAACAGATTATACTGGCACTATGGCGGCAGACGTACACATGTTTTGGGGCTTATTGGTCCAAGAAAATAGGAAGAGCGAAGTAGAGCTGGGTATAGAGTTGGTAGTCATTTTTATCAAGTTTCTATAGTCAAATGTGATGATGGTCTAGTGTTGTTTATGTGCAGATAGGATACTCTACCAAAAAGACTTTTCAGCAAAATTTACCATTTCTTTGAGTATTCGCCAATCATGATTTAATAGGTCTAGGTTCAGATCTGGACCTGGACCTGATCCTCTGGACCTGGACCAAACCTGGACCTGAATTTTCTGTAATCTCCAAGCACTGAAGCAGTATCATAAGCTGTGGAAAGTCAGTTTAGCCGACAGAGGAGTAAATTGGCCGCGTGATTAAATTTTCTGTACCAGTACCCACCCCTAACTGTTACCGTAATAAGCTGTTTGGTATCTTACCTGGCTTTATGGCAGGAAAAAATTAAGGAAAATGTGAAGATGTGAATTCAGTTCATTGCTGTCATTACCCATTCAATATCATTTCGCTGCCATTCATTTTGATCTAGACATTTTTTGGGGAATGAAACTATCTTTTTCAAAACATAAATGCATTACATTGCATACATACATTCCATAGCTAAACCCGAGGTATAAATTAAACTAGGCCTCCTTTATAATAACCAGTCTATGAGGTTATAGAATACTGATGTTGCCTTACCTCTCAATAACAGATAAAAAACACCGGGCCGTGCAATACAAAGCAGCTGGAAAAGTAATATCGTTTTAAAGATGGCCAAAGACCTTGAAAAATATTTAACAATACCCACCCATTTATTGATCATGATGAGAAACAATATATTGCGAATGTGTCCGAGCTCGAGCAGCTGACGCCGTGGAATCGCTAAAAAATACGAGAGTCGGGGGCAAAAGTTACCCGTTGGTTGTTACTATTTGACGATCCCACCATAAGCAAACACTTAGAAGAACTTCACACTGTAGCAGCAGGCATTCCATGTGTTTTTCGGTCCGGAATAGTTGGCAAACTTCCATGCATGTCCACGACGGCACAGTTCGATTTCCGAAAAATTTTGGTGGCCATGACAGTTCTAAATGTGACCCGTAGTCCAGATGACCTAGGAGTATGACCTACGGCCTGTGAACTCCTGGTTATTCATATATAAGCGCCCACAGTTCAGCGTTGTCCTGGCATCAGTACTGCTGTTAACTTCTTTGACCCTAGGATGAAAGGACACGATCCTAACGCAGCAACGACTGCCTAACGCCGACCTTAGTTGTACAGTTATTTCTGTTAACGCTATGTGTATGGGGTGTCATCAGACGGTACAGGCGCGCCCTCTGGCGACTTGAAGCTGAAGTTCTGCAGCAGGCTGGAGAAGAACAGAGACAGCTTCATCTTGACGAGCTGCGCTCCGAAACACGAACTTTTTTACCCAATCTTTTGCACTTGATTGGAGTCAGGAAAGCCGTATAAAGTGCGTTTCCTATGGACTCGACTTCAAGACAAGAATGGTAGGAATCAAACCAATGACCTTTTTTAGATTTAGCGTTCCTACGCGTATCTGATCGACAAAAACTTGAAACTTAAACAAGAAGGTGCCCATAAAACACTTAACCCAACATATCACCAGAAAAGGGCATGAAAGACTTTGGGTTGTTGATGACCTTCCCCTCTGGGTACAGAAACCTTTCCGGGTCAAACCGGTCCGGATCCGGCCAGCAGGCGGGGTCCGCGTGGAGGGAGTGCAGGTTCGTCAGGACCCTGCAGAAACGTGTACGATACAGCAGCAAGTTTAACTATACTGGTTCACTTTTTGAATACAGGAATGAATGATTTGCTGTCAGTGCTACCATGCTTTGTCACTTCAACTCTTGTTACAATGTGTGTGTATGTATGTGTGTGTGTAGGTCAGGAACTGGCCCTTTGCGTCGGGTAATACCGACCCTTACGAGGTAACATACCCTTGTTTAGCTCAGTAAGACGGGGATGCGTCAGGTCTCTGGTTCGGGAAAATGTTGTAAATCACCTTATGTCATACCTGTGACGCGAAAACGTTCGATACGGGTGTTTCGGACCGGCTGATAACTTTCCGTTCGGCCCGGGGTTATCACACGGGCTCCATTCGAATAAATCGAACTGTTTCGAGTGGACCGAGTGCCGCGCCATCGAAAGTTCGAATACCTGATTCGGACGTTGGAACATTACTGTTGCAACGCTGTTTTTTTTTCGAGGGCACCAAATTTGTGTAGGGTTGTTTAACGTCCCAAACACGGGATCTCATTTTAATTTCCTATCCAAGGAAAGTCCCTAGCCGAATCTATGTACTCACTTTACCTTAGTAAAGTGAGGAAAGTCGTGTAAATTGCATTTCTCAAGGGCACAAGATCGGTGACATGGCAGCAATGGAACTCGAGACCTCTCGGTCCTGAGCCAAGCACGCTGCCGATGCACCACGCGATCTCACAACGTTACGTTACCACGTTCATGGTGTCTAGCATTATTTTCTTTAGCCTCTTTCTTTTAACTTAATATCTTGTTTTATTATCATAATTATTTTAAATTCAATATTATTAATATCATTTTTTGCAGTCTGCAGGAGGATGTCATCCATACAATTTACGTGCTGTGGCATTACGCATACGTAGGTTCACAGCCCTCGTAGGACAAACCAATGTGAATTATACTTAGAAAAAACACGTTTTCAACTATATCCCAGGTAGGTAGTTGTATTTTAACATTAGTCAGTAGTCTTTTTTTGCTGATTTTCAGTTCTATTACACTCGTTTGTCTTTTCAGTTATAATTCTAATAACATCTCCTAGCGTTTTGCGTTCTTGCAATCATTAGACAAATATATTAGATTTAACAGGATCATAGTAGACTAACTAGAAAGGCCGGTATTTGCTTAGGAGCAAATTCAGCTATTTTCACTCCACTCTCCCCTTTATGCAAAAATGGACTTTTCCAAAATTGAACTTGAAAAATCCAATGTGAGTACTATACGGTAATCAAACTTTTATTTCTTTATTACAACACGCACACAGCATGCTAATGTTTCACACATTAACAAAGCAAGCACCGTTTTACTTCAAGAAAAGAAAATTATGTCACAAACGGAAATTTTCTACAGATGCAACACGTTATGCGACCCTAAACGTTGGTATTACGTACCCACAGCAGACAATAGCGTGGTTATGATTAAAGTTTTCCTGCTTATTTACACAAGGCAAGGGCAATTACTGCACTTATTCAAGGTTGTCACAAGCATAACTAATCTTCATACAAGCAGACCTCTTCAAACAAACTTCACTACACTTTTAACTCTTTACCAAGATATGCTTATTAGCCGTTTTTAGCGAAGTGCAATTTAAAAAAAATCCAATTGGATATCATGGCTGCACTGCAATTACATTATCATTACAAATACATATAAATGTATGCACATTGTATTCAGACAAAAAGGATCGCATTCTGTTTTTATACTTAGAGTTAATCAGCTAATACATTATATTGATGAACAAAGCTAATTAGCGACTGTCTGTTTGCACGGAGTCTGTTTTGCATATCTAAATTTTTTGCATGCTTTTTGTCTGAAAAAAGGATGCAGCAATTGCAGTCATTATACGTCTGTTATAAACTTAACGTCCCATTTATTTTCCACATAAACTAATCAGTTTATGATTATCTAATTATTCTGGTTAACTGTAGTACAGTGCATTACAAAATTACACAGCATATACCATGACGTGGTGTCTGAAAAGTCATAAAAACTTATTCATGTCTGTCATGAAATACAATGTTTGAACTCATGGTTGGTATAATAATATCTCTAATTGTCACTTAGTTTAATAGTTACAATATTGTCCCAAATAGCCTAATCATACATAAAGCTGGTGTTTCTGTCACAGTAACACTTCTTGTACGTGACTTTGCTATCCTCTCCTTGGTGTCTGTTGATGCCACCTTTGTAGCCAGTTGACTATTGCGTTCTCTGACAGGCCAGACTTTGTGGAATTAGTTGAGTTCGAGCACCCGACCAATAATGAATTTAGCACTGTCAAATTGACACCCTCTATCAAGGCACAACCCCACCTGTCTGCACAACAGTCCTGGTGGTGTATCCTCTTCCTCCAGTAGAAAATAGAATAGAATACAATAATTAGTATTTCCTTTGTGTAATTTCATGTACTGCCGCCCAGAGTAAAAGAAGGATCCTTTTTGTTTGTTGTTGTTTGTGTTTGAACTTAGTCAGGTGCGAAATGGACCAGGTGTGAAATGGAACCAGTTGAGTGTCGCGCAGTGATCCGGTTTTTGTATTTGAAAGGACGCACACCAAAGAAGACTTTTGATGAAATAAATGAAACTTATGGTGATGATGCCCCATCATATGACCTTGTAAAACGCTGGCATCCTGAATTCAAACGTGGCTGGAAGTCTGTGGAAACAGCTCCCAGACCTGGTCGTCCCTCTTGTGCCATTGATGAGGCATCAGTTGGAGGACCAACCTGGGGTGTCCTACAAAATCGGTGTCCAGAGCTGCATCAAACGATGGGAGAAATGCATAACTCTGGGTGATTTCTATGAAGAGAAAGACTAATAACTGTGCCAAGTTTCATTAATCTCCTGCTATGGGAAATGGGTCAGGACCATTACTTATTGCACGCCCCTCGTAGAATCATATCATAATGTTTAATTAGTAGAATTGTAAGATATACTCTGTATTCTTTCTTTTTTCGTTGCAGTTTAAAGTTGGCCATACAAAATTGACTGTACTTTTTGTCGTGTCAATAAAGCTTGATGATACAATACTAGTACTGTCTCATCAGTCACTGCAAAGCGCAACAATATTCCATGCATGCGCTCCCACTTACCGCGGCATTCTGACGCTACGGTATCGCTTATCCAGACACTCTAAACGTGGGTAAATCAAACAAAAACTACACAATAACGACGACAAGTTACCCAAATTTGTTGCTGCGTTTGTGTATTGTTGACAATTTTAAGATAAACAGTACAATTTTTCACTTACTTTTAACGGACTTCTTCCCGGCGACATATATGTACTCCCAGCCGCTAAGTTGAAAAACCCTTCCTCATTGGCTGTACCCGAGCTGACCAATCAGGTCATCGCTTCCACTAAGTGTCGGGCGCATATTGGTTCCCTTCTAAATTCAATTAGCCACAATGCACAGCTGCAGGTAAACAGCTTACGTCACGCGCGGAAACGTCCATAACCATATATGGTGCAACGGACGTACGTGCAAACGTGACCATATATGGTTACACGCGCGAAACGCGAGCTCGGTGAAAATATGCGTAGATACCCCGCCAAATTGGCTTTTAAATGATTTTGAAGTGACGTTTGGCCAAAAATAATACCGGGGTCCTTTTAATAAGTATCTCACGCAGTATCATACCAACTTTCAAGTCATCTGGACGTAATACCTGGGCACGGGAGACATGAATATACAGCCGGGCCAGAAAATGACCCTAAAACATCCCTAAAATCATTGTAAAGGTATCTATCAAAAAAATGAGAAAAATGGATCTGGGTATTGGCCCACTGTACCCTTGTGCCAAATTTCAGGCCATTTGGTCCAGGAACGACGGAGAGGAATCACTTTAAAGGTCGCGACAGGAGAAAGAAAGAAAGAAAGAAAGAAGAAACCGTATGAAAACAATATTTTCACTCGAAGCGTACCTACGGTACGCGGAGTGAAAATAATTAATTAAAAAATTATAGTAGACTAATTAATTCGAATTTTTCATGTGTAGTGTCACAGTATTTTGTCTAGTGTCCCAGTTACATTATTAATTTCACTTGTTCACACAACATGCCAACAACCCGCACCTAGGTATATTTTGACGTTAGGCATATTTAAGGCGGCGAGGAGGAAGAGACAGGGATCGTCGTCAAACAAAGTTAGAACCAAACGGCAGTAAGCAAAGAAATACAAAAAGACAAGGCGTAACCTGTGCTTGGAGAGTAGCTTATTTGCCCAACGGTTGATGGTAACAGTCAGTGTTGATACATAATCGTCAACAACCTGAAGAAGCTTCCCCGGTGCCATGCATCATTAGCTTGACTAGTGACATGCTAAAATTCAAACAGATCCATCCAAAGGACCTAAAGTTAAAGCGTGAACAGAAGAATCAAGATAAATGCAATACCCCTGTATACGTAAAAGGTAATCCTGTTTCTCCGTTATAGAGCTCAGGGTTCCTTGTGTCTAGACAAATAAATATGTCTTAATAACAGGATTAAAGTAGACAAATCAATTCAAAATGATTTTGTTTTATTTCTAGTGTTTCAGTCAGGCCGGCGTTCCTTTTCCAAATCAGGCGCGGCCGGACATCTTTAGGGGCGAAAAGTGTAACAAAAAAGAAAGCAAACTACAGAAGACGTAAAGAGAATAGTCATTTGCATTATTTGTGCATGTGAGATTGCGTGGCGCAGCGGCAGCGTTTTTGCCTCGGGACCGAGAGGTCTTGAGCTCGAATCCGGCTGTGTGTCACCGATCGTGTGCCCTTGGGAAAGGCACTTTACACGGCTTTCCTCACTTGGTGAAAATAATTACTTAGCTTCGGCTTAGACCGTCCCCCGGATAGGACGTAAAATGGCTTCCCTCACCACTTGGTGAAAATGAGTACTTAGCGTCGGCTTGGGCCGTCACCCGGATAGGATGTCCCGGTATCTTGGGAGAGCCGTGCCCCAGGCACGTTAAAGAACCCATCACACGTGCGAGTGTGCGGTGTGAGAGGTTAAAAAAAAACATACAGTCCCTGGCCGCACCTAGGATAATCTCTGTCGTATTGAGGTCATTAGGCGCTGTATACAGGTTGCCATGTCAGACCCTTGCGACTCAGCCCCGCCTATTGTAAGCTCCTCACAATTCAGCCCCTGGCTGCGCGAAGAGAGAGTTGTCGGCCCATACAACACAATACAATGCAAATACAATACAATACAACTTTTAACGTATATATCTTTTTTTTTATTTCCACGAATTGCCCGGTCGGTCCCGGTTTTAAAATGTGACGTAAGCACTACATCTGTTTACGCAATGTAAAACAAGCCTAAAACTAGATGTACCTCATGGGGGGGGGGGGGGGGGGGATTATCTGCAAGGAGAGACCAGACAGCACAAACCAAGTTTTGAACTCGAAGGGATTAGGGGTCGATTAAAAATTCTGTTAAGTCAACAAAAATTGTATGGAATTATTCGGACCAGATTAACAAATTACGACTTGCGACGAATCTGCCAATGGAATAATATGGGCAATACCCTCATTGTGAACCTCCTTTACCGACAGGTAACAATACGTCTGTTAGAGATCAATGACCTGCATTTTCGAGCTAATAAATAAAACAAAAAATTGTAGATTAATACTGCTAAACCACAAATGCTGTTACACCTTGCAATCTTGTAAGGTCTTTTTGAACGGGAATGATAGTGATAATTTTAATTGATTGCAAATCATTTCTTTATTGCACTTATTCTGTTTCTAGCAATTTCTCAACTGCTTCCTCGCATTTCGATTTGATGAAATATGTGCAGACAAATAAATTTAAAATAAAAAGGTCCTTGGAGGAAAATTAATCTAATTTCGGTCTCGTGTCCTAGCTACATTATTTATTCCAATTATTTTATATTCATAATAAATAATAAATACGTCTGGTCTAATATTGGTATAAAAGAGTTCTGGACGAACCAAAAGAGTAAGCTAGAAGATTACCATTTTTAGACCGGACTTCTATACAGCAACGGTAGCCGGTAACAGTGTTTAGATCAGGGTGGAGAAAGCGGCTCTCAAAGTAATTTATAAATTTAACGTAAAATGGTCCTTGGTGGAAAAATTAATCCAATTTCAGTCTCGTGTCCTAGTTACATTATTAATTTCAATTATTTTCATATTCATAATCTCAAAAAAGAATAAATACGTACGGCTTAGTATCGGTATAAAAGACTTCTGGACAGACCAAACGAGTAAGCTAGGAGCTGGCCGTTTTAAGACCGGACTTCTGTAGAGCGACGGTAGCATGTAAAAGTGGGTAGCGCAGGACGGAGAAAGCGGGTCAAAAATAATGCAAAGAAAGCAAACAACATAGAAACACGATAGGTAAGTGTTGCTCTTCTTTACGAACGTTCAGAAATTACCCGAATTCTTTAAATTTTTGTGGAGAGCTTTCTGTCCGTCTGCAATGACCTTTTTTTTAAATGTGTTCTAGATATATTGATTTTCTAGACATATTGATTTTAATTGTTTTCATAAGTTTTCTTTTTATCAATCAAATGTCTGGCCTTCAAAATGTAGTTTTGATGTAAAACTGAGGTGTGTGGACAAAGTCGACAAACCAAACGAGTAAGCTGGGAACTGCCGTTTCAGATAACGGCCCTCTATACAGCAACGGTATCCTGTAATAATCTCTAGCTCAGGACGGAGGAAGCACCTTACAAAATAGTACAAAGAAAGCAAACAACAAAGAAACAGGGACACGGAAGGTAAGTGTGGCATTTTTGTACAACTACTTTGAAATCACCCGGTTTCTTTGAATTTGTGGACAGCTTTCTGTCAGTATGAAATTATGTTTCTTTTACGAATGTGTCCTAGTTACAATATTATTTAGTTGTTTTCAAAGCTTGTTTTTTATCAATCCAATGTCTGGCCTTTAAATTGTAGTTTTGATATAAAAGAGGGGGTTGTAGACAATCGAAATGAGCAAACCATAGGAACTGCCGTTATGGTCTGTAGATTGGGCAAGGAAAGCGGCTCAAAAAATAGTGCAAAGAAATTGGACAACAGGATACACGGAAGGTAGTGTAGTCTAATGATTTGCAATTGCCCTTCTTCTTTAAATCTGTGAAGAGCTTTCTGTAAGTCTGCAATGATATGTCTTTTTTAGAATATGCCCCAGTTACATGTTTTATTTTCGTTGTTTTTATAAGTATCTCTACCAATCAAATGTCTGGCCTTAGAAGTGTGGTTTTGATATAAAAGGTGGGTTGTAGGTAAACCAAACGTGTAAACCAGGAGCTGCCGTTTCAGACAGGACTTCTATACAGTGACGGTAGCATGTAGCACTCTGTATATCAGGACAGAGAAGTGACTCGCAAAGTAGTGCAAAGAAAACAGACAACAAAGTAACGGGGAAGGTAAGTGTAGCTTTTTTTTTGTACGAATGTTTTGAAATTATCCGGCTTCTTTAAATTTGTGGAAAGCTTTCTGTCAATCTGCAATGACTTTTTTTAAGACTGTGTCATAGTTACATTGTTAATTGTAGTTTTTTTATAAGTTTTTTTTTTTTACCAATCCAAAGTCTGGCCTTGCAAGTGTAGTTTTTATGTAAAGAGGGGGGAGGTGGACAAACCAAACGAGTAAGCTGGGAACTGCTGTTTCAGACAGGACTTTTATATAGCGACGGTAGCCTGTAATAGTCTGTTGCTCAGGACCAAGAAGGTGGCTCACAAAATAATGCAAAGAAAGCGAACAACAAAGAAACACGGAAGGTAAGTGTAAATCTTTTCGTGCGAATGTTCAGAAATTACCTGGATTCTTAAAAATTTTTGTGGAGAGCCCTCTGTCAGTCTGCAATGACCTTTCTTTTTTTTAGGTGTGTAAGTATGTTTTAGATACAGCATTGATTTAGATATTGTTTTCATAAGTTTTCTTTTTATCAATCAAATGTCTGGCCTTGAAAGTGTAGTTTTGATATAAAAGTGAGGCGTGTGGACAAAGCAAACGAGTAAGCTAGGAACCGCCGTTTCAGATAACGGCCCTCTGTACAGCGACGGTATCCTGTAATAGTCTGTAGCTCAAGACGGGGAGGCGGCTCACAAATTAGTGCAAAGAAAGCGAACAACAAAGAAACACGGAAGGCAAGTGTGGCATTTTTGTACATGTACAACTACTTTGAAATCACCCGGTTTCTTTGAATTTGTGGACAGCTTTCTGTCAGTATGCAATGATGTTTCTTTTAGGAATGTGTCCTAGTTACATTATTATTTAGTTGTTTTCAAAGCTTGTTTTTTATCAATCCAATGTCTGGTCTCTAAATTGTAGTTTTAATATAAAAGAGGGGGTTGTATACAATCGAAATGAGCAAACCATCCGGAACTGCCGTTTTAGACAGGACGGTATAGCCTGTAACGGTCTGTAGATTGGGCAAGGAAAGCGGCTCAAAAAATAGTGCAAAGAAATGGAACAACAGGAAACACGGAAGGTAGTGTAGTCTAATGATTTAGAATTGCCCTTCTTCTTTAAATTTGTGAAGAGCTTTCTGTAAGTCTGCAATGATATGTCTTTTTTAGAATATGCCCCAGTTACATGTTTTATTTTCGTTGTTTTCATAAGTATCTCTACCAATCAAATTGCTGGCCTTAAAAGTGTGGTTTTGATATAAAAGGGGGGTTGTAGGTAAACCAAACGTGTAAACTAGGAGCTGCCGTTTCAGACAGGACTTCTATACAGTGACGGTAGCATGTAGCACTCTGTATATCAGGACAGAGAAGCGACTCGCAAAGTAGTGCAAAGAAAGCGAACAACAAAGTAACACAGAAGGTAAGTGTAGCTTTTTTTGTACGAATGTTTTAAAGTTACCCGGCTTCTTTAAATTTGCTGAGAGCTTTCTGTCATTCTGCAATGACTTTTTTTAAGACTGTGTCATAGTTACATTGTTGATTGTAGTTGTTTTCATAAGTCTTTTACCAATCAAAAGTCTGGCCTTGCAAGAGTAGTTTTGATATAAAAGAGCGGATGTGGCCAAACCAAACGAGTAAGCTAGAAACTGCCGTTTCAGACGGGACTTCTATATAGCGACGGTAGCCTGTAATAGTCTGTAGCTCAGGACGAAGAAAGCGGCTCACAAAATAGTGCAAAGAAAGCGAACAACAAAGAAACACGGAAGGTAAGTGTAGCTTTATTTCTACGAATGTTTTAGAATTACATTGCTTCTTTAAATTTGTGGAGAGCTTTCTCTCAGTTTGCAATGACCTTTTTCTTTTAGGATGTGTCCTAGTTACATTATTGATTTTAATTGTTTTCATAAGTTTTCTTTTTATCAATCAAATGTCTGGCCTTGAAAGTGTAGTTTTGATATATAAGGTGTGTGGACAAAGCAAACGAGTAAGCTGGGAACTGCCGTTTCAGATAACGGCCGTCTGTACAGCGGCGGTATCCTGTAACAGTCTGTAGCTCAGGACGGAGGAAGCAGCCCACAAAATAGTGCAAAGAAAGCAAACAGCAAAACACGGAAACACGGAAGGTAATTTAAGTAATAATGGCCTTTTTCTTCGAGTATTTTAAAATTACCAGGCAGCTTTGAATTTGTGGATAGCTTTCTGTCAGTCTGCAATTATGTTTTTTTTCTTTTTTTTTTTCAGAAAGTGTTCTACTTACAGTATTAATCTTAGTTGTTTTCAAACTTTGTTTTTTATCAATCAAACGTCTTCCCTTGAATGTGTAGTTTTGATATGAAACAGGGAGTTGTGGACGAACCAAACAGGTAAGCTCTGATCTGCCGTTTCAGACAGGAATTCTATACGGCGACGGTAGCCTGTAAAAGTTGGTAGATCAGGTCGGAGGAAGCGACTTACAAAATAGTGCAAAGAAACACGGAAGGTAAGTGTAGCCTTTTTGCACGTGTGTTTTTAAATTTTCCGAATTCTTTAAATTCGTGAAAAAAGCTTTCTGTCAGACTCGATGACTGCCTTACACTCAAATCAACAATGGTGATAACAATTACGTATTTTTAAATAGCTGACTTCTTCGGGACAAAAATGATCGGTTTGTTTTGCACTACAGGTTGCTAACAATGCAGTACCAAAAGTTAAAGTGTCACATATAATGATTGCGAAGCAACAAATAGCGTTTGCCATCGCATCGTCTCATTGTTGCTTATTGATATCTACGAGGGGTAATAAGTCTCGGCCTCACCAAGAAATGAAATGCAGACCACAAATTTGGGACAGGGATATGTAACGTACAACGAAATTGAAGTGTATTGTTTTTTTCCAGGTCACACAAAATAACGTAAGTATTGGTCTGATAAAAAAGGGTGGGTCAATTTGCTCGGCTACAAATCAGATTTCCACTTGGTAGGAAAAAAGAAAACATTTTGACCAAGTTGAATATTTCATGGCAGTAAGAATCTGACTTGCACATTGCACCCTTTGCTTTCTTTACCAATTCCCTACTGATGTTCAAAAGAATGTCGACCAGAAAGCAATGACCACACTGATTTGCAGTTAGGTATATTGATAAATAGCTTAGGACTAAAAGTCCTCCAAAATTTGACTTGTAGACCTTCAATCGATATACTTTTATAGATATGTATGTGACAGTAACTTACGTTTGAGAATGCAATGGCACCTAGCTGCAGTGCAACTTGAACTAGCCATTTTGACCCATATATGGCATATGGTTTATAAGCTTTGTGATCCAGTACCAACTTCATGGGACCGTTCACAAAAGTGAATTTTTATACATACCGCACTCTGCAGATAAAGATTCCAGTGCAATCATCCGGTCAATCAACAGGCAAGGTCCATTTTTAGCCTTCGCAGTTAGATAACAGCAAGACAACCATGCATCAAAACACAGCGTTCTGTCAAGAAAGCTGCTCTTTGAAAACAAGATTCGTTGTGCTTTTTTCCTTGCTTTTGGTCACTGCTTGTTCGCCTTGTGATGGTGTTTGTAACGTTCAGTGTAGAATGGCGAGTCAGTCCGAGTACGTCAGATTGATACAATACGTGTCTTCAGCGAGAACGATACCCCAGCATGTATGGATCGCGTGCGAGTGTGTGAACAATTCTACTGCCACAAGGACCCCAGAATTCCCTCAGCTAATATCTTACATGCAGGCGCACGTGGATTTGCATGTGGTTGCAGTTGTTGGATATCCGATGGGACTTCTATCGGCAAACACTCTGGAGGGAATAGATCCTCAATCTACGACTCTGGCCCTGATAAAATGTGAAATCACAGCCATAGAGGAGAATGCCCTGGCCAACACATTCAACCTCTGGACTATGCTACTAGACTTTAATAATCTAACTCATGTCAAGCAGCACTCGTTCTCTGGTGTGAAAAATCTTCGGGTGCTGAGCTTGGCTAGTAATAAGATAGCAAGGATGAATGCAGGGTGCTTTATGGACCTGGGTTTGCTTGAGATTTTAAATTTGCAGAATAATCATCTTCAAACAGTAGACCCCGGGTGGTTCACTGGGCTCCGTCACCTGAAACATCTGAACTTAGAACTAAACAACATTGTGGTCATTCCACCTGGTGCATTTGAACATCTCTTAAATTATATAGACGGCTTATATCTTGGCGAGAAATTGTCTTTTCTGGACGGAGAATCGTTCTGGGGCCTAAGAAATGTAAAAATGATACACGTTGTTGGCACGAGGTTGACCATGTTCGATAACACGGTTGTACGTGAGGAGGCATGGAGCCTTTCCCTCCACAATCACGAGGGTGTACAAGACTCTCGTCACATCAGAAGGCAAGACGTGTCATTTAAGGTCTCAAACTACCTTCTATGTATCACTCACGACCCTCCCAACAATGAGCAGGCTATGGGGTGGGCCTTAGCGTTATCAAACAGTGACCCGAGGCAGGTTACAACCGAGTGTGGCTTGCGAGACATCCAAATGGAAAAGCTCGAAATGTCGTCACGTTTTCTTGTCCTGATAAAGACTGGAAAAGAAAACACCCCCCATGATGACATTGCCCATTGTAGACAGGGGTGGGAACATAGCGGTGGCCTGGTGGTGGCTTTACAGGGTGGGTTACGTCTAAGCATGGCTTTACTCTTTGAAGGCAACTCGACAATGCGAGCCCTTGTAGTAACATTGGATAGCACAAAACATAATACAAGCACAAATAGCTCTGCCGCTGAAAGCAAATGCCCAAATAACGTTTCCCCTCAAAACGATATAAATATAACATGCTATATACTCACCGAAATAAACAGCAGTCGACTGGAAGTTAACGTGCTTCAACAGCAAATACAATTCAATGAAACATGTCGAAATGATAGCAACTGGCCTGCATCTCATCGAACACCGGTACTGAAGAACCAGACCAAGGCAATGCTGATGTCACAAACCCAGACGACTGTGGTGCCATCGACTTCTACTCAACAAGGCTTCATCAGACTTGGTCAAGACAACAACACGCAGCCCCTCATCCCCATACACATTGCTGCTGTCGTTTTGCTCGTACTGTTATCATGTCTGGTTCTGACACTCATCGCTGCGTTGCTGAAGCGGTCGGGTCTCTCAAACAAAAAGGCAGTTCGAGTCCGCAAAGCACTGCGTGTTCCTGGGTGTGCAAGGTCTTCTTCTCTCCCCGTCATTTCTCACACACACAGTGACTGGTCTCACCGCAAACTGGTATCTTGCAGGTCACTGCCTATTTTCCTGAATACTATTGAACCCAACTACTGCGAGATCTCAGATGACGATGTCACTGCCTCCCATACGTACTGGGAAATCCTAGATGACGGCCAGACTGACTTGACCAGGTCAGCTTCTCTCCCCGCTTTGGAAAGCTCACCGGCAAGTTGGTCACAAGATTTGGTCTCCTGTAGATCGCTGCCTGCTGTATTGCCCTCCATCGAACCAACCTATCACAACATGCCAGACAGCGATGATAACATCCCGGTACCGTACTATGGCATCGCTGTGGACCTGACGCTTCCATCAGTCGGCGTGGAAGGGGAAAGTCGCAACATCTACCACGGCAGCCGGACAGGACATTCACGCCTTCAAAAATCAACAACAAGCCGACGTACTAACATGTATGAAAGATCCAAATTCCACCGTGTAATGTTCTATGGAAATGTAGAAAACAACACCCCCGACCATCATGGTAGCTTCGGTAGGAGTTTACACAATCTCAAGCCCACATCTCGTCGACATACAACAATGTATGGGGCATCGGGATCCCAAGGTGTAGCGTTCAATGGGAATGTAGAACATAGCGCACATAACTGTGGAAGCCTGGCCCAAATTTATCGCAATGTCAAGCCAGTAACTAGCCAACATGCAAATCTATATGGGAAATCAGAATCCCATCGCGTGACCGTGGAAAGGCTAGTTAATCTGACCACTGACCATGGGAGATCACTGGTCAGAATAAGTAACGCCACTGAGGCGGATGTCGTTTCCTGAATCCTGTCTGCTATGTTTGGATGCCACACACCCCGCAGTTTCTCCAGCTGTCTGTAGACAAAACCTAAGAACTACGCCTACGCGCCCGAAGTTACAAGTTTCCACTAAGCTGACCTGGTGTTGCGGCAATATTGTATCAATCAAACACTGAGAATCTTGAAAAATAAAGCTGTAAACGAAAACTTGAAGCTTTTATAAAACATACCTGTGCATAATGTTTTAGCTGTCACAAACAAACATATGTCGATGCACATTTAATGACCTTGGATTATTAGTGGATTCGTAATCGAGTCAATTTAAAGTCATGTATTGTAATGTTCTCATGATACAATGTGACAATGTTCTTATGTTAAAATGTAAATGCAGATGTAAATTACAACGCAATTCAGACTTTATTGACCTGCTTTGCTGTTTAATGAATAAAATGTAACGTAATGAGACACCGAATACATATGCATGATGCTCAATGGAAATGACCGCCTATAACCACGGGTGAATGAAGATATGAATGAATATATGAATGAATAAGTGAATATATGAATGCATGAATGAATGAATGAATGCATGAATGAGTGAATGAATGAATGAATGAATGAATGAATGAGTGAATGAATAAATGAATGGATGAATGAATGAATGAATGAATGAAGATTGTAATACATCTTGTATTTGATGCCCAATTCCTGCGTTACTCGGGCACTACGATGCTTAATTGTACTTTCTCAAAGCTATAAATTTTACCAAATCGATTTGACATTAGTAAATGAAGCTGAAACATATAAAGGACTTGAAATACCGACATCAATTTATTCGAAAGGAATAACTGGTTCCAGTTCTTTGGGAATCTAGCTAAGCCGAAAACGTCACGTGGCACTTTAATTATGAATGGCACTAGACCTAAGGCGATTGGCTTTTAAATCCCTGACCTGGACAGCTTAAAAGGTAAGTTCGCAAGCGCCTGGAGCGGCTGCCATTTGGCGTCACTCAGGTGACCTCAATACCACTGTCGCAAGTGTCTGGAGCGAGCTACTATACGGCGCCACTCAGGTGACCTCAATACCACTGTCGCAAGTGTCTGGAGCGAGCTACTATACGGCGCCACTAATATGACCTTAATATGACAGTAATTGCCCCAGGTGCGGCCATGGGACTGTAGGTTTTGAACCACTTACATACGGTACAGGGTTGAAGCCAGCCTAAAATCATTTTCCGTCCCCTCAATTTTGATTGCTATCAAGCCGAATGCGCAACTTTCCTAGGGAGGTCCCGGGCCATGCTCCCCTGGAAAATTTTGAAATCTAGACCCTCTGAAATGCTATTTCTTGCATTTTACGGTGTAAATTTCGTTGGTAGACTAAACTGTTCATCTGTTTTGGTGACAAATTAAACAAGGGAGACAGATTTTATATCTGACTTTTCATAGATTTTTGTCCATCGCAGAGGACGGAATGGGCAAAAATTTTCCGTCCCCAGCTGCAAAATTCCCTCAAAGAACGGAAGAACGGGCTCTGGGCACAACCCTGACACGGTATCTTTCGATAAGTGTAGAGCACGGGATCTCAATTTAACGTCCTATCCAAGGGACACGACGGCCCTAACAGAAGCTAGGTACTCATTTTCACCTGAGTGATGTGAGGAAAGTCGAGTAAAGTGCCTTTACCAATGGCACAAGATCAGCCAATCAGCGGTTTCGAAAACGTCACCTCTGGGGTCAAACACCTTACCGATTGCGCCACACGATGCTACATCATCGGTGTTTCATCAACAATGTTTATTACCTTCTATTTAAATACCTAATGCCGCATGTTTGAAATTCCCATCATATATCTCTCGAGAATTTAGTATGTCTTACTATTGATGCAAATCAGGCACTCGTTTTAATAATCGATATCTATCGATATATATTTCCTTCTTAATATCACATCGTAAATGTTTGAGTGCCCTTTTTATAGAATGAGGCATCTATAAAATATTAACATTCATTATACAAAGTAAATCCTGACTTGCACAATGAGCATCTTATTACGTCACCCATTACGTAAGCTAACAGTAGTATAGTAGGTGTACGCTGACTATTATTATTCAGGCGCAAGCAGGCGCAGGTCAAAGGTCATCGCCTGCCTAGTGGAACAGGTCAGAGGTCAGATATTATTTAGTTAGGGCGGGTCAGAGGTCAGAAGTCACATATTATGTATTCAGGCGCAGGTCAGAGGTCAGATATAATGTATTCAGGCGCAGGTCAGAGGTTAGATATTATGTTCCCTTTTGATACACCCCCCCTCGCCACAAATGAACCTCCCCCTCCCCAATCGTGAAAGACATGCCCTTATTTGGCCTGGTTCTAAGTCTCTACGTCACAAAGTAAAAAATAAACAAACATGACAATGACCGTCTGATTTTTCCGTTCTTTTATTCTGTACTTTCAAAAGTCAGCATAAAAAATGCTGATTTACATTTGCATAAGATCATTCCTTTGGAGTAGCTATACGTGTTGCTCCGGAGTAAAAACACTGCTCCGGAGTAAAAATACTGCTCCGGAGTATGCTCCGGAGTAAATGAGTAAGTATATTTGTTGTAATAAGTCAGCATATTTGTCATGTACGTACGAACATATGCCATCTATATATACATGCAGTAAATCATTGCTTTGGAGTAGCTATACCTGTTGCTCCGGAGTAAAATAAACTGCTCCGGAGTAAAATAAAACTGCTCCGAAGTAAAATAAACTGCTCCGGAGTAAAATAAAACTGCTCCGGAGTAAAATAAACTGCTCCGGAGTAAAAAAAAATCTGCTCCGGAGTAAAAACACTGCTCCGGAGTAAAAATACTGCTCCGGAGTATGCTCCGGAGTAAATGAGTAAGTATATTTGTTGTAGTAAGTTAGCATATTTGTCATGTACGTACGAACATATGCCATCTATATATACATGCAGTAAATCATTGCTTTGGAGTAGCTATACGTGTTGCTCCGGAGTAAAATAAACTGCTCCGGAGTAAAATAAAACTGCTCCGGAGTAAAATAAACTGCTCCGGAGTAAAAAAAATCTGCTCCGGAGTAAAAACACTGCTCTGGAGTATACTCCGGAGTAAGTGAGTAAGTATATTTGTTGTAAGTAAGTATATTTGTCATGTACGTACGAACATGTACCATCTATATGTACATGCAGTGAAACATTGCTTTGGAGTAGTTATACGCGTTGCTCCGGAGTAAAAACACTGCTCCGGAGTATGCTCCGGTGTAAGTGAGTAAGTATATTTGTTGTAAGTAAGTATATTTGGCATGTACGTACGAACATGTACCATCTATATGTACATGCAGTGAAATATTGCTTTGGAGTAACTATACGTGTTGCTCCGGAGTAAAAACCCTGCTCCGGAGTAAATAACTGAGTAAGTATATTTGTGGTAAGTAACGCATACGTATTTGTCATGTCATCCGTGTCTATAAGGTAAGAATTTATCAATACAACAACACAAAAGACACTAGTGTACGGTAATGCTGTTTGATAACACTTTACTATCATTTGACGTCGATCAAAAACGTATCATGGAATTCATAATCAACGTGCATCTCGTCCTATATGTCAAACATGGTATCACATTAGGAAAGAAAAGTTGTACTGCATGCGGTATGGCGACCTCACATTACTTCAGGACGAGGTAACCATATTTTTTCATCAATGTCTGTTCTGAGACCCAGTTCTTGCTGTGTACAATCTCATTGCTGTATCGAGGCAACGCAGCGAACTCTATTAGATAAAACTTTTTGCCAGCGCGCTTCGTCTCTTTGATGACACTTTGAGGAACATCGCCTGGCTGGTGAGGAAGTGCGATGGTCAAGTCTCGATAGAGTGTCCACTCCTCCTCGTCACCGCTGTGGTAGCCGCTGTCGTAGCCGGTACATCCACTTTCATCAGATGAAACCGTCCCGGAGGATACATCTGTCCCTGTATCACTCTCGGAACCACTTTGGTCGCTGTCGGTTTCTGCTGTGGAGGCTCCCTGCTCGGAGCCCATCACAGATTCGGCATCTGAGACGCTTTCTTCATCCTGTGACGCCGTCGAGCCCCCATCTTCGGAACCAACCGTGTCCGTGTCGTGTTCAGATGACACGTCGGAGTCGTCAAAAACATCGCGCTCCCGGTAAGAACCCGTCTCGGCATCAACGACGACTTCTCCCGAGGCAACACCTGACTCGTCTCGGTGTTTTCTTTCCAGATGACGCTCGAGGTTGAACGCACGATCAAACTCCCGATCACAAACTTTGCAGACGTGAGGCATGCTTTTTTGTTCGGTGGACAGAAGGAAAATGATAAGATATTGATGTGCACACATATATTTGTTGCCCATTTAAGTTTTTAGGGACCGTACGTTTTATCTCTTGCGTACACCTTGTATGCATCTACGTTTCATACATGACAACTATATACTTCAATACCACAAATGCATTTACGGCATACGTAGATGCATACAGGGTGTACGCAAGAGATAAAACGTACGATCCCTAAAAACTTAAATGCGCAACAAATATATGTGTGCACATCAATATCTTATCATTTTCCTTCTGTCCACCGAACAAAAAAGCATGCCTCACGTCTGCAAAGTTTGTGATCGGGAGTTTGATCGTGCGTTCAACCTCGAGCGTCATCTGGAAAGAAAACACCGAGACGAGTCAGGTGTTGCCTCGGGAGAAGTCGTCGTTGATGCCGAGACGGGTTCTTACCGGGAGCGCGATGTTTTTGACGACTCCGACGTGTCATCTGAACACGACACGGACACGGTTGGTTCCGAAGATGGGGGCTCGACGGCGTCACAGGATGAAGAAAGCGTCTCAGATGCCGAATCTGTGATGGGCTCCGAGCAGGGAGCCTCCACAGCAGAAACCGACAGCGACCAAAGTGGTTCCGAGAGTGATACAGGGACAGATGTATCCTCCGGGACGGTTTCATCTGATGAAAGTGGATGTACCGGCTACGACAGCGGCTACCACAGCGGTGACGAGGAGGAGTGGACACTCTATCGAGACTTGACCATCGCACTTCCTCACCAGCCAGGCGATGTTCCTCAAAGTGTCATCAAAGAGACGAAGCGCGCTGGCAAAAAGTTTTATCTAATAGAGTTCGCTGCGTTGCCTCGATACAGCAATGAGATTGTACACAGCAAGAACTGGGTCTCAGAACAGACATTGATGAAAAAATATGGTTACCTCGTCCTGAAGTAATGTGAGGTCGCCATACCGCATGCAGTACAACTTTTCTTTCCTAATGTGATACCATGTTTGACATATAGGACGAGATGCACGTTGATTATGAATTCCATGATACGTTTTTGATCGACGTCAAATGATAGTAAAGTGTTATCAAACAGCATTACCGTACACTAGTGTCTTTTGTGTTGTTGTATTGATAAATTCTTACCTTATAGACACGGATGACATGACAAATACGTATGCGTTACTTACCACAAATATACTTACTCAGTTATTTACTCCGGAGCAGGGTTTTTACTCCGGAGCAACACGTATAGTTACTCCAAAGCAATATTTCACTGCATGTACATATAGATGGTACATGTTCGTACGTACATGCCAAATATACTTACTTACAACAAATATACTTACTCACTTACACCGGAGCATACTCCGGAGCAGTGTTTTTACTCCGGAGCAACGCGTATAACTACTCCAAAGCAATGTTTCACTGCATGTACATATAGATGGTACATGTTCGTACGTACATGACAAATATACTTACTTACAACAAATATACTTACTCACTTACTCCGGAGTATACTCCAGAGCAGTGTTTTTACTCCGGAGCAGATTTTTTTTACTCCGGAGCAGTTTATTTTACTCCAGAGCAGTTTTATTTTACTCCGGAGCAGTTTATTTTACTCCGGAGCAGTTTTATTTTACTCCGGAGCAGTTTATTTTACTCCGGAGCAACACGTATAGCTACTCCAAAGCAATGATTTACTGCATGTATATATAGATGGCATATGTTCGTACGTACATGACAAATATGCTAACTTACTACAACAAATATACTTACTCATTTACTCCGGAGCATACTCCGGAGCAGTATTTTTACTCCGGAGCAGTGTTTTTACTCCGGAGCAGATTTTTTTTTACTCCGGAGCAGTTATTTTACTCCGGAGCAGTTTTATTTTACTCCGGAGCAGTTTATTTTACTTCGGAGCAGTTTTATTTTACTCCGGAGCAGTTTATTTTACTCCGGAGCAACAGGTATAGCTACTCCAAAGCAATGATTTACTGCATGTATATATAGATGGCATATGTTCGTACGTACATGACAAATATGCTGACTTATTACAACAAATATACTTACTCATTTACTCCGGAGCATACTCCGGAGCAGTATTTTTACTCCGGAGCAGTGTTTTTACTCCGGAGCAACACGTATAGCTACTCCAAAGGAATGATCTTATGCAAATGTAAATCAGCATTTTTTATGCTGACTTTTGAAAGTACAGAATAAAAGAACGGAAAAATCAGACGGTCATTGTCATGTTTGTTTATTTTTTACTTTGTGACGTAGAGACTTAGAACCAGGCCAAATAAGGGCATGTCTTTCACGATTGGGGAGGGGGAGGTTCATTTGTGGCGAGGGGGGGTGTATCAAAAGGGAACATAATATCTAACCTCTGACCTGCGCCTGAATACATTATATCTGACCTCTGACCTGCGCCTGAATACATAATATGTGACTTCTGACCTCTGACCCGCCCTAACTAAATAATATCTGACCTCTGACCTGTTCCACTAGCCAGGCGATGACCTTTGACCTGCGCCTGCTTGCGCCTGAATAATAATAGTCAGCGTACACCTACTATACTACTGCTAACACAATCATAACAATAATCAAATATTAAAAGGTTTCTCTACCACATGCTAAATCAACTACTAAATTTAAATGTTTATAAAAAGCACCAAGAGACGAAGTCTGCCAAACCTACGAATGGCCCAACAGCTACTTACCACTAAAAAGTTATTACCATACTGTCTACGAGGTATCATTTCAACTGCAGTACAATCGAAATCCGCTAGGTCCCTACACTTCCACTAAGTATCATTAACATCAATCTTATGCATCACGAGTTATAGTGGAAAGAATCGTAGTCACATATAAGCACATGGTACTCAAAATAGCATCAAAATTGCAAAAGCGATTTAGCTACAGTTTTTTTTGGAGAAGATAAAAGCAGTAATGAAGTTGTCTCTTCCATAACATAGCTTGTTGTACGTGACCTTACGAGTGACTTCTCATGTCATTGAGGAAACGTTTACGTTTCCCATGAAAGTGTTTGAACTTTGACCATTTGCTGCAAGACAATTGAAGAGACTGAAAAGACCGGTTTGACAGCATTTTCAGACAGCCGTGCGTGAGTCTGCACAGATCAGCACTGCAAGCTTGAGCACCTCCTTCGCTGTGGCCATTTTTTTCTCACAGGTACGTTCCAATGATGAATGTTGGATTAGATATTTTTGTTAAACACGTGTAATTTAGATATTTGATAAAGGAGGTTTTCTACTTCATCTTTTTTTTTGTTCAGCAAGATTTTTTTTAGCTCATTGACCCTTGACAACTATTTGTATGGCCACACAAAGGTTTGAAGATCAAGAAAGACGTCAGATTCTTTATTAACTTTTAATCACTTGAGAACTTTGCCTGAAGCCTAACAAAGGAAGACAAACCTTTGAAATGTTTGCTGTCATCGTGCATAATTTGATTATTCTAGCTTGGCAAAATCTTGGATTCGTAAAGTCTTTGTTAGAGGCTAGGTGAATTGATTGATATAACATTCGGTGGGTCAGTTCACTTATTGTCCTGGCCTATTTTAAGGACCTTCAACCCATTAGACAACCGTTTGATGTCTGCAAAAAAGATGTCAAAACAATTGGCTTTTGCGCTGTATCTCTTCTCTAAAGCCTTCTTGCATCATATTTTCTTTTTTCTTGATACACGCACACCAGTCGTGATTATCACATATGAAACTGACAGATTTAGCACTTCTGTAGTCTTCAAAACTCAAGTATATCTAGGGTTGTTCTTGACTCCATAGATACACAGAAGCTTTACGTACAGTTCGATACCAAATAACGGTATATTTCGATTTTAAGGGATAAATACGTGATCTGCTACTACCCGACAAACTGAAGCAGGTAGCTTTTATCATTTTCTCGCTGCGAAAACTGGCAGAGACATTTATCCTGTTTCACGGCGTGTTATTGACGATGCACGAACAAAATATTGACTAAGGTTATCAACATTGCGATGAAGTTTGTAAGGTCTGAAGAAATGTCTCGCAATGAAGCTGTACAATTTTCAAGATCATGGAATTCGTTTGGTTTTCTTTTCCCAGAAAAAGAAATAGTCTTTAGCGATCTAAAAAAAATGGGTTTGTTTTGCCGCATTTGAAACAGGGTGGCATAGCCTTCGGCGAGGTTACATCGTTTATATGAAGCATTTATGTAAATTTGGGAGCATGTGTTCTAAGAAGCCGACTGTCTAAATCATAATAAAACCAATCATATATGTCTAATAAAATTTTGTCAAACACACACATACTTGCAATTCGCCATTTTATATCGGCAAACTATCACACTTGATTCGGTAATGTATATCTTAAATGCGCTGTGATAACGTTCGACACGGATGATCCGGTACCGGGTAATACCGACTGATTTACAAAATGTTACAACACCTGAACGTCGGGAATGGTGAATAATGGTAAATTCTGTCACCATTTTTAGACTATTTTTAGATATATGATATCAAAACGTCACAAATATTCACAAAATTCTACATAACGAGGAAATATTTAGAAAGAAGAAATGACCTTCAAAACCTTTTCATAGTATCAACTTACAAATAACGTTCCAAAATATGCATTGTTAGACAAAATATTACGAAGAATTAAAAACATTCTTCAAAGACGAACGTTGCACAATAAAATCACCCAATAAATGCAGCCAACGTAGCCTATGTGAATGCTTCAACTTGTTAAAATCAGGTATGAATATGTATGTATGTGTGTGTGTAAAGTAGCCTTATTCTGGTCCACCATGGCGCTCACATCAGTGGAGGCAGGCTATAGTACACTTATAAGACCACAGCAAGTAGATTTTATGGATGACACCCTCTGAAGGCTACAAAAATAATTTGATAGCGCGAAAACGAAAAACAACAAAGGCTTAAAAAGAAGAAGCTGCACAATTTTCAAAGTAGACACAATAAACGTTATTGAGTGGCCGCTATGGACAGCTTTGACTGTAAGGTCAAACCTGTCTATAGCGGCCACGTAAGGCACTGGAGAAATGCGGCCACTATGCACAGGTGGACACTATAGAGAAAATGTTGATCAATTGACCACGAGAAATAAGTTACACATATTTTCAGTACTCACTAATCTTTCTCACCAAGTAACGTTGTCTCGATCGTCTCAAAATGCAACTTAGGCCATGTTGATTGCATTATATGGATGACATCTAGAAACCCCGGTAGCTAAACTGATGCGAGCGTTCGAATGAAAACAAAGTTTGGCCAAGATATCACAGTTACAGACATTATGAAATCTAAGTGGTCAAATTTTACTGGGTTAAGGACCAAACAACCTGCCGTTACACCACTCGACCCCTAATTGGGATACTAAACATAGGCACTGGATCTTTTGTTATCTCTATGTACCCAAGGCCATGCCCTACTTGTTCACTGTCCCTTGAACTGTGTAGCTTTTCGATGTCTTTTCCCCATTGTCTTCTGACAACGCCCCCTTTAAAAAAATAGTACTGTTTCACTGAAGTAGCCTGATTTGGTCATACCATGGTTGCGTGAGACAGTTCTGCAAGCTTCCTCACCTCACTTTCTTTCAGTTTTTGCTTTCTTCCTTTTGCTGCCATGCGGTGTTCCGTATCAATATACTACTTTTATAACAGTGTCCTACTATTTTACTGTCCCTTCCTAAATATGGACTTCCACGGTCGTACCTTTGGTGACGAACTTCACTAACAAAGGAATAGAAAACTAGAGTTCGACAAATACATCTCTTCGCCAAATAATCATGCCTTTATTAAGACCTAAACGTCTTATTCGTGTATTATTAAATAGTACCTACCCCAATAGCAAATGACTGCATGAACGTGTGTTCCTTACGAACCCAGAAATGCTACCAAAAACATAACCTTCTCGGTGAACTGGTGACAAGCAAATTATGCACAATGTTGTGATGCTTTCCAGCGCAACTTTCATAGTGTTTTGGCCAGGCCGAATAGTATTGATTTTAGGGGGCCTTGGACTATGACCAAAGATTACCTGTTAGCGTCCCTGGTCAATCAGAATTTTATGCCTGTCAGACTGGCTGTCTTGACCTACTTCTTCTCTATTTTAAGACATCTATGGGCCGATTCAAGTCCTTTTGGATGACTCCGTCACAAGTAAATTTCAACCGTTTCAGAAGTTTCCCTAAATAATTATATCAAATAGATAGTGATTTATATAATTTGCATCTCATTATGTTCATTATCACCCAAAGTAACTAACTACCAAAAACAAAGACTATCCAACAATCTCCTCTGGAGTTATCCTTCGCAAAAGTTACAAACTATAAGACCCACTGCAGTTTCAAACAAGCTGCTAGGTGGCCCAAAAATCACACCATTTACTCCCTGTCCCAACAGCTATCCACCACTTAAAAATGATAAACCTGCCACTTCAAGAACATTTCAGCGAAAACTTTGATGCCCATTATCGAACTTGACCACCCTTTTTGTGACACCTACCTATCCACCAAATATCATTAGCATCCATCAAGAACATCTCGAGTTATCTTACATACAGACAAACACACTTACATACAAAGCCAGCTACAGCACCATAGACAAAAGCTAGCTACACCATTCTCGCACATGACAATCCTTTTTACAACCGTTACACACCTGCCAAATATCGTAAAAATCATCCAGCTGCATTTTAACTTATGCTTCCCGAAACAAATCACGAAAAAATACCAAGCTCGCTGCTGTACCGTAGGAAAACACCAGGTAAACCTTTTTCGAACTAGGCATGCCTTTTGACAACCGCTACACACCTGCTAGAAATAAAAAAGTTCCATCCACAATTTCTCGACTTATATGCTGTTGACCTACATATAGACCCATGTAGACAAAAACATACTCTATCGCCCTTGGTGAAGAGAATAAGTGTTGGGACCGTATCAAAATCGTCATTTGGGGATACTAAAGAGAGATCATGGACACTTAATGGCTCCTTTCTGGTATCTTTCTGGTATGTACCTATACATGTGTATACCCTACTTGTTCACTGTCCCTTAAGGTGTGTTCCTTTTCGATGTTTCCATATTGTCCGCTGATAACGCCCCTTTTTCTGTCATTCAAAAAAAAATACTGTACCACTGAACCACCTTTATTTGGTCATGTTTTCTTGTAGACTTTGATGCTGACGCATTTTGACGGTGCGTCGTCATACTATGGTAATATTGCCAGATTTTGAATTCTCGGTAAACCAATACGTATGACAGGAAGTACTATTTGATACAAAATTAGCACGTGTTGGGGGAGTTTTACGACAAATCGACACATGCTGGTCTTTTCGGCAATATGGGTCAGCGATTTCCCTACGGGATGCGGATGTCATCCATAAAATTAAGTTAGTGCACGTGATCTCACAGCATATATGATATATTTCATCATTTTGCAGTTGCTTTAAACAATTTACAGTACGGTCGGAAGCTTTTTTCAATTTTGAAACTGACGAAAATTGATACGCGCGCCGATGCCATCCATGTAATCAAATCAACATGACCTTACCCTGTCAAAGTCAAATCCACGAAAGATGATTGATATTGTCATGTGGATTGTAAACTCGCCGAAAAAGACTTGCACTCCACCGTTCAAGGCCTGGGCACTCGTACCTTCCGCTACAGCCAAAATGACCTTGTCGGGAACTCCAAATCCTCGCAGACTTCGATTTTAAACCGGGCGCAGGGTGACAAACGGCCGCTGTATGGTCCCAACAGGCAGTGTTTCTGTATCTACGGGACCGACAATCGTGTGGCCGTAGCCGCGTTGGACAGGTGGCCGCTATAGACTATTCCCTAATGTTTAAGTCATTAGGAAACATTCAAGGGACCGACAAAAAGTGACCGCAATTGCCAGATGGTCACTGTGCAAAGGTGGCCTCTAATACAGGTTTGACTCTTTTTCAGGACACCGCACCAGCATGAGTACCATAATTGTAATAATACTGGTTGCCCTGACAACTGTCGGGTGTAAGCAGTTGTCCAATAGATCTACAGAGGAGCGGAAAGTCGTGATCGTCGGGGCGGGCATCGCTGGCATCGCCGCCGCGAAAACTCTCCATGAGAACGGGGTGGATGATTTCGTCATTCTCGAAGGGTCAGACCGGGTCGGTGGAAGGATGAGACAGGTAAGATGATGTTGAGAGATATGTTCCTGGATATTTTTTGTCAACTTAATTTCACATTGGCTTTTAGTGAGAAATTGACTTTTGCCATGGTCTCCAGCCACTATCCCATTTAAACCAATACCTAATACCTTGGCTTGAAAGTTCATCTGTGTTGGTAGAATACATTATAGAGAATTGCTAAACTTTCTTTCCAACACTAAGATAATGTAGGGACTTACCCCTTAATTTTGGGTCGATCTCCGTCGACCTTGTTTACAGAATGACCCTTTCTCTCTCCAGCAGTGACGTCAGGAAGACACCAATTTTACAGGATGGTGCATAAATATCAGAAAGTCTGATAAGAAACTTTCTGATATTTATGACCCCCTCCTGCAAAAGCTAATGTAGGATTGGGGAATAAGAGATAGGCACACAGGAAAGGAAAGAAATTTTTGATTATTTTAGTTGCTCCACAACAAGTAATTAGATCTACACTTTTAGGCGATAGTTATCTTATTGATACCCTGTTAATTCAATGTTATACGGGAAAGTATAAAATGCAATAAACGGATTGCGTTTCGTTTAAACTTGTTTTACGGCAGATGATACGTTTAAGTGTTGGCTGCTGTGTAGGTTAGAAAAATGTTGAGCATCATTCGCATCGTTTTCAGTAGTTTTGTTTTTATTTCAGGCGGAATTTGGCGGTGTAAAGGTGGAATTAGGGGCCAACTGGGTGCAGGGTCTTCATGACAACCCTATCTGGGACCTGGCGCAGAAGTACAACATATCAGGAAAGGTAAGCTAATGCTAATTGTTTAATTTTATCCGATGTGATATCTGTGTCAAGTTTAGTTCTTTGAGTTGATGTCACAAAGCAAACCCATACGCCCCCACCACCAATGACAGCTAATAATGGGGGCAGAAAAGTATTTTTTGCTTTATCCGAATTTATCACATTGTGATGGCGAGGGCAAAACAGATACAGAACAACCTTTACAAATTGGCATCTCAAAAAATAACATCAACAATGTACAGTACAATAACATTTGAGTAACGATATATGAAATACAGGTAAGAATGTTCAAGGCATAATCTGGATGTTAATATACCTAATTAAGTGTAACTTATATCGGCCTTAAAGCTGCAAAAATTTCATTTGGAAACTTGGTAATTTCAGTAAATACTATCAAATACATGCAGTTCCAAAACAAGCCGTTAGGGGGCCCGAACCTATACAACTTACTGGCGGCCTCAAGAGCCTTTCCTCTCAAAATCATAGCCACATCATGTACAGTACAGTAGTTCAAACCCGGAGTACCGTAACAAGCCGCTAGGGGGGCAAACTCTTATCGTTTCAAACTCTCACCAAGCCCTTTACACTTATCGAATACCAGTTCATCTAAGCTTTCTTGAGTTATGCTGGTCTTCTATAAACACACGGACAAACACTCAAACGATACCCAAAACATAATCCCAGGATAAAAAATAATACTTTTCTGGTACAGAATTAAAATTTGCCTACATTTTCTACGCCAAATATAGATAAACAGACGACGCCAAGAAGTTTCGCGTCCTACGTTTAGGCCACAGCAAGTACATTTTATGGATAACATCAGTGCGCTCAATAACTTTCGCCTGATTTTAGAAAAAAATTCCCTCCTCGGGGATGGTCAGATAGACCTAAATAGGCAAACATAATCATACTCGTCGAAGAGACACTAGGGAGGAAGCAATTACTATAGCTGCAGAAGTGAAAATTGTTAGATAATGTTAGTTGTAAAAGTGCCACCAATATGGAAGCCATGTTGTATAAAGCAATGGTACTCCCCCTTCTGGATTACTGTGACACCGTGTGGGATAGCTGCGGGGTGGGGAGACAACAACAACTCCAAGTGCTACAGAACCGGGCTGCCAGGGTAGTTCTGCAACTCAACCTACAGGCCAGCAGTGTCCTCAACCTTCATGAGAAGCTCAGCTGGCAGTACCTCGCAGGGAGAAGGCGGGATCATGTGTGCATTATGGTTTACAAGTGTATCAATGGGCTAGCACCAACATACCTATCATCCATCTTCTCTCACAACCACAACTTACACAATTACCAAACCAGACAGACATCACTCCTATACAAACCCTTTTTCAAGACCACAACAGGACAGCGTACATTTTCATACAGAGGTGCTAAACACTTTAATTCACTTCCAGCCTACATTAAGCAAGTTCAAAGCCTAAATTCATTTAAGTCAGCTTTGAAAGACCTAACATAGTTTCAGTACTGAGTAGTGACCTCTGACCTCCCAAACTGTTGACCTTGGATCGGATTATGATTTTGATTTATCTATGTCTTTCATGTTTCAGTTGTATTTATATGTTTCCGACATATTGTCTACTTTCTCTCTGTAAGTTGTTTTTATTTCCTTGTATGTATATGTGAATACTGGGCCCTATTGAAAACCAGTGTACTAGCACTGAATAGGCTACCCAGGTGTATGAAAATAAACAAACAAACAAACAAATGTAGTTGGCAATTGGCAGCTTGTGTCACTTTTACTACACTAGTTGTGAATGCCTTGTTGTGATGCCACGTTTTGGATCTTCAAATCTTATTACGATGTTTATGGTGTCTATTTGAAAAATGTAGCCACCTTGTTTTTCTTTTACCCATCTTTTTTTCTTCTTCGCGCTGTCTCCTTATTTTTGCACTCTGCATAGAATGTCATCTATAAATTTTACTTGCTACGGCGGAACTGTGGCCCTTCGAAATAAGGGTGTTCGCCTACCTCCAAAAACTTAAAAGGAACTTCGGTCCAAGACCTTACCTGCTACTGCTGCTGAATTTTCCTGTTTGTCCAAAATGTTTATCTAGTTATAATGTGCAGTGTCCACAGTATTCTAGATACGTCGGATAAAAGTCAAAATCCTTTCAGAAAATGAGTGACTGTTTAGTCCAAGGCCACATGTCTTTTCCACTTTGACGCATTTGCTATGTCATGAACTTTTTATGAGCTGTTTTCTGGTGACTTCTTGGCTATTAGCGCATTTAGCTTAACTTATGATTGACAACGATGTTACTTTATATGTTTACTAGATATCTGACTTTGATGACGTAGTCATTCAAAACAAAACCGGAAATGACGTCACGGACCAGGCGGAAGAAGCTTGGGAGAGGAAACAGCTCAGGAGTATCTGGGGGAATGGAGGGAGAGGATTCGTAAAGAAAAGTGATCATGATTTTATTTCTTCTGACAAAATCAGTGTTATCGTTCAAGAGAGTTTCTATCTTACCGTTTTAGTAAAACTATATATTTTGCAAAGACTACGGAGATGACGTTTTGAAAGTACTGTATTGTTTAATAGTTGCAAAGTACCCTTTAAGTGATCTGAATTGTCTACCCAAAAATTGCGAACATGTACAGTCAAACCTGTCTATAGCGGCCACTCAAGGGACTGGTCAAAATTGGCCACTATAGAGAGGTGGCCACTATAGAGAATATGCTAATTAATTGACCACAAGCAATAAGTTACACATGGTTTTAGTACCCACTGATCTTTATTCACATAATACAGTACTGTACATGTACTGCAATGATTTTTACACTATATGTATTAAGAAAACAAAAGCTATAAAAAGTTTTAAATGTTCTACAGTTGATATTGTCTGAAGAGACCGGTATCGTCATATTTCTTTGATCTTTCGTCTTGTATCCTTTCATGCTTCGCCGTCCGTGTGTTCCCGCTCGTGTTCACACGTCAGGATCGCCCATTATGCTAATGTGGTACTCACAAAAAAAGTCTCGTGATTTTAAACTTATCTCTTAATAAATGTAAGAATACAATCCACCATAGTCTGAAGCTCATATCATTTTGTCTTTGTAACAATTTATTTAGAAAGTTTTTGTGATGTAAATTAACCTAAGCGATAGTGTATTAGAACGTAACTTTAACACAATTTACCTCCATAATATTGGTGTCGTCTATTGACCTTATATGACCTCGTTTGTCATCGGGTGTGGGTAGCGCCAGTTTACGAGGTTTTGTTTTGAAAATAAGTCAAAGAGGTTTTAAATCCGGCGTAGGGTGACGATACGGCCGCTGCATATGGCCGAACGCATGGCGAAACATAGATCAGCGGTCCGCGTGGCCGTTATCGGCAGTGTTTTTGTACCTGCGGGACCGGAAATCGTGTGGCCGTGGCCGCGTTGGACAGGTGGCCGCTAAGCCTATTTCTTAATCATTACGAATCCAAGGGACCGACAAAAAGTGGCCACTATGGGCAGGTGGCCGTTATGCAAAGGTGGCCGCTAATACAGGTTTGACTGTACTTGTTAAAACGTATGCACTTTTAAGAAGTACAAGTTTTTTGGCCTAAAGTAACTCATAAGAAATCAAACTCAGGTAGCAAAATCATAATATAGAAAAAAGTAGCACTGTACAGATTTTACAACAATATATTATATAAGTCATAATACATTTCTTACTCTATTTAGTGCACTCTATTTTCACTAGAATTACAATTTCACGATAAAAGGGAAGACGTGTTTTTCTAATAAGTTGTAGTTATGCACTGCTGCGACAAATTTTAATTCATATTTCAAAGCAGCCGCTTGCATTTAAAGTTGTACTGTAAGTTACAGTACTGTGTTATCAATATACCATTACAGGCTGCCAGACGTATCACTGCGAGTCGCATTGAAACTGGGAGGCTGGAAGCCAAATACTCCACGAGACAAGGTCATAGAGTACTTTGATTACGAGTTTGAATACGCGGATGCAACGGAAGTGACGTCACTGAACAACACTGGGATGAACCAAGAGGACTTCACAGGAGGAGAATACTTCGTTACTGATCAGCGTGGGTTTGGACATATTGTGGACAGGTAAAGCATCCCTTTTTAGGTTATAACAACCGATGTGTTTGTTTCTAAGTAAATAACGGATAAGATGCTGCGGTGAGTAACATATACGGTGTATCCTTTTTGATTTATATCTAATTTATTAATAACGCAGGGAAAGTGTAACTGAGCCAAGTAACCCTGGGACCATTGAAAATATGATAGAAATAGAATAGATACACGGATTTTAAAGTGTAAAAACTAATATTGAGACTTTTTTGTGCCGATACAGTGGGATTATATTTGTTCGTACACTTTGTTGTAAAAATATTTAGTGGCATTATTAAAGTGAGATAGGCCCTTCCGTCAGGTTTGTTTGAGACTGCATTTGTTGTTTTTTGTTAAAGAATTCGAAGACACTGGGAGTCATGGGTTTTCAAGATGTTTGATTGCTGGGTGATTCACTGACTAATTGTGTTCCTAATTATACATAAAATCTATATTTTCTTTATATGAATCACACAGTGACTCTCACATGTCAAAGTACAAAATAAATTCAGTGGTTGCCGGTTGAATTTTCTCAGGCTGTCAGACGTGTTTTTGTCACCAAACGACGCCCGCCAACGGCTCCAGTTAAACAAAGTTGTCCGTACGGTCAACTGGACGGACATTTGGCGTGACGTTTACTACCACGGACGGGTCCACCTACCGAGGGGAGTACGGACTCTTGACTGTCAGTATCGGTGTACTGGAGAACGACGTCATCGACTTCATACCTGATCTACCTGCCTGGAAGGTAAGAAACTAGTCTTTGGCCACGCACTCGGTACGAGCATTGGGGGTATATGGCTTCCTTTATACCTCTTACAAATTAGAGATAGAAAGAGATATAAATTAGGCTACGAGGGGCGTTCAATAAGTAATAACTCTGAACCATTTCCAGTTGTCTGATCTAGATGAAATTTTGCATGAGTACTGATCCATATCTCTATAATTTATGTTGCAAACAAGAGCTCTGAACTAATTGTGGTTTCTGATTTACTGGTGTTTGAATTGAGTTAGGTGTGAAATGGACCAGGTGTGAAATGGAGCCAGTTGAGTGTCGCGCAGTGATCCAGTTTTTTTATTTGAAAGGACGATCACCAAAGGAGACTTTTGATGAAATGAAAGAAACTTATGGTGATGATGCCCCATCATATGACCTTGTAAAACGCTGGCATCCTGAATTCAAACATGGCCGGAAGTCTGTGGAAACAGCTCCCAGACCTGGACATTCCTCTTCTGCCACTGATGAGGCATCTGTTGGAGGACCAACCTGGGGTGTCCTACAAAAACGGTGTCCAGAGCTGCATCAAACAATGGGAGAAATGCATACCTCTGGGTGGTTCCTGTGAAGAGAAAGACTAATAACTGTGCCAAGTTTTATTAATCTCCTGCTATGGGAAGAGTTATTACTTAGTGAACGCCCCTCGTATATACACCAGGGTCGTCCAGTTATGTCTAAATAGAGACGGGTGGCGTAATAAACTTCATTTTACGTTTTACCAATGGCTGATGACACTCTTCCGTAAGACCAGGTGTCAATAAGATCATGTGTCTGTAACTGACCATTGCGAGATTACGTTCTGCACTACTTGGTCAATTTTGATTTGATTCTGGAGAAGGCAACAGTGGTCGTTGCAAACATGGTCAATGTATACCTTAGTGTTGGGGAAAAATCATTATTGTGATAATCGTTACTACGTATTTATTAGAACATATTTCTATTTTGCCTACCATGACGACTTACTAGTAGTTTTTCTTCTTTATTTCTCATTTTGACAGTAATACTAACTGCCCGATGTCCCCACAGGTCGAGGAAATTTACCAGTTTAGGATGGGACAGTACTGCAAGATTTTTCTGAAGTTTCCAAACAAGTTTTGGGACGACAATGAATACATTCTGTACGCAGGGTCATTACGGCCTCAGTATGCCGTCTGGCAAAACCTGGAGCGACCGTGTGGACATTCCCAAATGGTAAGTGTGACGTACCACACATGGTCGACAAAATTATTGGAATGAACCATAATCATGAAATCACCTGATGACGTTGATATCACCTTTCTAGGAACAATACTAACTGATTTGACGTCAAACTGCAGCTAGAATTAAAAGAAAATACAAGAAATACGACCTTATTGCATGACAACACCTCACTTCAAGAACAAGTCAGAACAGATTTTATTATATTATGATCTATACATTATTCTTTATTTTGTGTACATACATGAAAATGAACCACGTATATATCATGATAAGAGAAGTATGACACTGTGCGTGTCCGTAGGTTATTCCAATAATGAACCTATGCCAATGGTATGTCTTTCCTTAATCTGACATTATTTCCCAAACATCACATCTAAAGCGTTCAATAACTTGTTCACATATTCATTCAAGGCATTTCTGCACATTACAGGATGCGCACGACACTGTTTTATAATGAATAAAAGACCTTTATTGTACATTTATGCTCCAGCAAGCTAAGTAAAGGTCTTAGCAATAAGGCACAATTTCATGTACAGAAACTACTATGTACAGGTTTAACTTCTTCTCGCTTCTTAAGACAATTGTAGACATCAGTTAAGTTCACCTTTATTTATTCATTTATAAGGGTAGATGTAATAAATAATACAGGATTGATCTAGTTGCATAAATAATATGAATTTTTCCTTACAATTTATTTACTACTTATAGTTATAGGCTTGATAAATTCGTACCTGAATATGCGTGCGAAGTGGGTTATGCAACATGATTGAGAAGTCGCACTTCTCAATCAAGTTTACGTCACATCCCGGTCGACATTTCTAACCATAGGTATAGATAATTAAAAGTAAAATATACGATTATTTTTACTCTGTATCGATTACGCAATATGTAATGTAAATTCTCATGACTTAAATTTGTACTTATATGTAAATCAGCTTTGTATGTCTGTCTTTAACTTTGTGGGTCAGCCGTCACCAGCTTAGGCTGCCAGGGTTGACCCATTGTAATGATTTTGTCGTCATTTTCAATAAATACTAAAATAACAAAATGTGGCACAACACTCGAAACTCAGGACATCAAGACTCATCAATTCTGGTAATAAACAACACGTCCGCCATGTACACACCCTCCCCCTATTAGGCACCAATATCCTATTGGTTACAGCCATCGCTGATGACGTACAACGTATCGAGCTTCAGTCAGACGAGGCGACCAAACAGGAGATCATGACCGTCCTCAGGAATATGTACGGCAACAATATCTCTGAACCGGAGAGCATCCTCGTACCGAGGTTTGAACTCGTCCTACTCTTTTTTTACCTTTTGCTTTTCGGACAGACGAGGACAATGTTGCACTGCACTCAAGTTTTGTAACTTATATTAACAGTACCAAATACACAGTAGAGACAGAAGGTAAAGGTAGTCTCTCACCTCCCCGACCGACGTCAGGTACCGATTTTTCCACCTGGGTGAAGTCAGGAAGGTCGTGTAAAGTGCCTTTCCCAATGGCACAACGTCGGGGGCACGGCGGGGATCGAACTCATGATTACGACCTGTAGATTCCGAGCCGAACGCTCGAACAGTTACGCCGCGCCCGGTGTGACAAATTGTCCCACTCGAACTTCTGTTCACTGTAATTTTGTGGGGGAATATATAGGAGGATTTATCTTTGGCTATAACCAATACAACATTAACAACTGTTCAATACAAAAAAATCAATGCCTTTGAGTTAGATGTAACGCGAACTTAAAACTCTTTATCTGTGTTATGATTAGGTCACAATGCAAAACCAGTGTCTTACTGGGATGTTTGCCAAAATAAGGTGTTATACACGGAATATACACAAATTATTTTCAGGACAAATTTGTTGCCTTTTGTGTGTTTAGTTGCCGTATATATTTTGCGCTTTTTATTCCCGAAAGCTCTCGGGCACCTGTTAAAAACGTGACCTAAGCATTTTTAATTTAGAAGAACTAAAGATAGACAAAATGAAATGAAGTTAATTCCGTTTCCACGTTGTTGACCTCATTTCTGATGTTTTTCATCTTTCTAGATGGCTGACTAACCCGCTCTTCTTTGGTGCCTACTCCAACTGGCCAATTCACGTGACTGCACAAGACTTTGAGAAGCTGGCGGCACCTGTCGGACGTCTGTACTTCGGAGGAGAGGCAACTCACCCCCGGTACAACGGCTACGTGCATGGGGGGTAAGTTGAAAGCGTGCACAGCACATGGCACACAGAATGCAACACTTGTTTTGCTACAGATGGTTCTTTTTAGCATGTGTGAAAACCCTAGCCTGGTATCCAGCCGTCTTATAGCTCCCGATTCTCTTCTGACCTCTCCAGAAGAGACGCGGGAGCTATATACCTTTTTCACGCGGCGGCCATGATAGATCTAAAACGAGTTCAATGAGACAAACAAAGGACTGTCTATCATACTTAGTAGTTCAACCAATAATAGCATGGAACTTAATTGATCAATAAGAGAATGGCTGCATGCCCGTCAAATAATTGCATTATTATGTTTTCATTTTGCATATCTTGAGGGACTATGGGATCAGTACGCGAGTCTAAATTGCTACATATTTCGCTGCATAACACCAGTTATAATATTTATTATTTGATCTTACAATGGGAAAATTTGTGTGGTCTGGTGAAAAACTAAATGGGAGCTGATTTTAGAAATAACTTTTGTCTGTTTGCCTCATTGACCTCGTCTTCAAACTAGCATGGCCGCCTCGTGAGAAAGGTGTATAGTACGGCTGGACTGATACCAGTCTAGGAAAACCCATGTTGACCAACCTGAAAGTTTCAAAAACTACAAGCAGAAAAAAAAATACTCAGCTAGAAACAGAGATACCGGATACAAAAAGTCTGTAAACATAGACATGCACATACAGTCAAGGCTATTCAGCAATACGGAATGGTGAAAGTATTTTGAAAAAAAAAGTTAGATTTACGCATTTGCTTTCTGGCAAACGACATTCATGATCTGCAAATTATGATTCCCTTTGCGTCAATGCTATAGGTACCTTTCTGGGATCGACCAGGCTAATACCATCCTGAGCTGCATGCAGAAGGGAATCTGCAAGTCTAACCAGACGGCCGTGAACCAAGGAACGTCCGCCGCCCCAATCCTCTCCTTCCTGCTCCTGCCTATTATAGCATTTATATTTCCCGTATATGTGTAAATAAAGGCAACAGGGTTCCTCCAGGCAAAGTGAATTTGCCATGATGATATTCGGATATCAAGAACAAAGAAGAAGTTTTTTCATATGCCAAAGACAACAGCTACGTACGCAGAATGTCAAACACATTTTTGCTGGAATTTTAACTACTTTAGCAGTCATTTTTATGTCATTTCTATTTCTAACCAAAAGTAAACTTTTTAACGTTTATGGAATATCAATTTATTTTAATTGGTTCTCGGAGGTCGTGGTAAATTTTAAAGTAGATAATAGAGAGGGAAGTTTTGATATAATGTTATATATTAAACTGTCTATACTTTAGAGTAAAGCAATCTCTGGAAAGCAACAAATTAAATTGGTGTGGTCATGATCACCAGCTAAGGCAAATTTAATCCCAATGGAAAAGGTCGGACAAACATTGGAAAATGATATAACACGTAGATCGTAATCGATAATTGCCATGCTACCTCTCGGTCACGGGCCGAACACGGTCCCGCTGCGCCACGCGGTCCCACTTGTTACAGTACTGCAGCAAAGCTTCCTGTTTTGATATCTCGAGTTCTCGATATGCCGTCGTGGTAATATTTGAGAGGTGGATAGCTCATGGGGCTGAGAGTGAGTGGTATAGTTTTGGCCTAGCCTCTTATTGGCTTGTTGTGGAACTGCAGGGGCTGGTTTAGTGTCAGACTTTGAAAGAAATAACTAAAGATGGGGTTGGCGGATCATGGTGATTTTTGGTATGTGGATAGCTTCAGTGATACTTCATATAGCTCAATATTGATAGTGTAAATGTGAATCTAATTTATATTATCAATGAGTAAATTGTCTAACCCTGCTTCGTTCCATTATAGGAACATTTCTACATGTGACACTGGTAACTGAGAAAGAGAAGAATGTTGATAGTTAATATCATTGGAATATAGGTCTGATTTGCATATTAATAAGGAATATTATAACCCCATTGTGGTAAATGACATGATATTTTCTTACTATTGACTATTGGAAGTTATGTAACGGGTCATTTAGCCTCTAGCCACTGAAGAAGCTGTACATAGCGAACGTTTGACCGACAGGCTGAATAAAAGTTCAAAACTTGAACTATGCGGCTCCAGATGTCTTTCTGAGGGACGACTGTAGTGTGCAAGATGTCGGTAGCTTGAGGGATGAATATACTCTACTTTATACGGCAATTGGAAGTTATGTAAAGGTGAACATCATTGAACATCGTGAACATTGAACGCTTGAATTATGAGAAATACAATGAATGCCTCATTTCTTAGCATATATTGTGTGCGTCTGTTATTCGGGTGGAGGAGATGATCGACTACTATGATTTATGCAAATGAGGACCTTATTAAGATATATAATTATTGACAAACATAATTATTACACCAGTTGTACAGGTAAAAATCATTTCGCGAAGGTATGCGGTCGTTGGACTCTTGTTCTTTATTCTTTATTGTATGTACAAATTACCCACAACAAGAGTTTGGAGACCTCATATCTCCATGAAATGTCAAGGTTAATTATCATAAGAAAGTGTATCTATAGAAAGGTAATATCGATTTAGCATATCATGTTTATTCTGTTTTATTCGCAAAATCATTTCCTAGGGTTAATTGCAAGTACTGTCTCAAAGTAAGAGTGAAGTAATGGAGTGTATAATGCTTATTTTTAGTTAATTATAAAGTCTTACGTTTTTCTATTAACAAGTTTGACTTTTTCTTTTATATGCGCCAGTACTGTAACTGGTGTAGTTATGTCATGAAAGTATAAAAAATGATTTATGATAAAGTAATCAATCAGTCTAGTCTACGTTCATTTTAATTCGTTTTATTCAAAAGTTTATATGATTTACTATGTAGGTTATTGTAACACAAGGTCCTATGCTTGTTACCTTTGCCAGAATGGCTAAGGTTATGTTTTGGGCTTGTGAGTCTGTGTGTGTGTGTGTTAACAGCATAACTCAAGAAGTCTTGGATGAATCCCGATAATATTAGTAGGTGGGTAGGGGTCGGGAAAACGAAGGTCAAGTTCGATAATGGGCCCCCTAGCGGCTTGCTAAGATACTGCAGCAGAACCTCAATTTTTGATATCTCCTGTTCTGGACATGCTGTGATCATGATTTTTGAGTGGTACACTACAAAAAATTTTTTTTCTTATTTTTCTTGTTTTCTTGTTTTTTCTTATGGAGAGAAAGAGTTTCTTGTATAAAGAAAGGTTGAGAAAAATCAAGAAACCTCCCATAAAACCTTTGTATGTTAATTCCTACACGAAGATTTTCATTCTTGTTTTTTCTTAACTGAAGAGAACATTTCCAGTATAATGCTCAATGACAAGAATGATCAAGAAATTAAAGTAGAACTTTCTTTTCCAGTCTTTGCACAAGATTTACTTCTTGTTTGATCAAATGGAAGATATGGCAGAATCTTTCCTGCAGATTATTATTCTTGCCATGTACAAGTCTTTTCCTAAAGATTTGCTTTCATTAGAATAAAATTCTTGAACTTTATTGTTGTCTTAATGTAAAATGTCTGAGAGAGATACTTCTTGCTTTTCTTGCTATCATATGAAAAAAGAAAAACAAGCAATTGCAAAACAAGTTATAACTAGCATCAAGTACCCAAATGTTCTTGCTTTCCTTACCCATTAAGTTTGAGAAAGATGTTTCTTGTTTTCCTTGGCAATGTTTAAGAAGATATAAGAATTTTTCTGAACTTATACTTTTCAGAGTAATAAGAAAACAAGAAATTCAGAAACAAACTTTAAAAATATTCTTAAATGTTCTCATGTTTCTTATCAAGAAAGCTTAAGAAATTTGATTCTTGTTTTTCTTAGTTTATAATACTTATATTAATAATAAAAACAATAAATCATTTTATCCTTGTATTCTTAGCAAAATCTCAGAGCATCAATATAAGAAAAGAAATTGACCCAGCATGATTTTCTTTTATTTTCACAATATGAGAGTTTAAGAAAGATAATTCTGTTTTTTCTGGAAATAAGAAAGTTAGCTGTGCTAAGGATCATGGGAAATTACTCCCATCATCCTTTGCTGTTCCATTTGAATGTTACCGGTAGTCTGAGTAGAAGCTGCTGCTCTTCAGCTGTAATTTTTGGCCCTAAGGCCATTAGATCGTCCAATAACAGGGAACAAATATGGTGTGTTTAGTGATGACAATGTTCTGCATCATGTGGGACATTGTGAACAATGTGGCTAGCTTCTTTAAAGTTCCAAAATGCTACCGAAGCCAAGCCCAGAAGCTGGACGCCCCCCTCCCCCATGGAGGTATGTTAGCCATCTTGGTTTGGAATATGATTTCTATAGCTACTACATGTATTTCTGTAGATGTATATGATAAGGCCGAACAGTAATTACAGAATATGAAAGTAAAGTGCATGAGTTTCTGCGTAATACTTAGAACTGACTATAATATTTGCAAGGAAGGAATGTATTGAGATTTTGATCTTTACAGGGGGAGGGGGGCGATATATTATAAGGAATTGGCGATCATTCATGGTCTTTGTGTGTTGTTCTAGGCTCAGAAAACTGTTGGGACAAAGAGGATGTTCCCATCTCAACTTTGGACAAGCTTTCAACAAGGACAAGTTGCAAGTCATCAATCATAATTACAGCAAATTATGGCAACATTGTAAATTTTAATTAATGGTTTTAGAAGGATAATCATAGTGTGCAGTACTTTATGAGTAAAAGGACAAGTAAGTAAAAGTGTAGTTACGAAATGGTTCATTTTTTAAATCTTTGGTAAGGAATGGGTAATAGAGGAAAACAGAAAAAAACTTGTATGAAACATATTGATGATAATAAATATGATTGGCGAGTATTTACATAACTGTTATCATTTGATTTGTTTGCATTCTTTTTTGTAAGAATTACAATCTTAGTTAATTTAAGAAACTAGTTTCTAGGTTTGTGGTTGCAAGAAGTTTCGTCTTGGAGAGAGAAATGTATTTCTGGTACAAGAACCATAACCTTTTTATTAAATGCAAGAAAGCCATTCTTAGTGTAAGAAATTGAATCTTGAAGACAGAAAGTTCTTTCCGGTAAAAGAATCTCAATCTTTATGCAAGAAAGCCCTTCTTGGTGTAAGAACTTCTGTATTTGAGATAGAAAGGTATTTCTGGTGCAAGAAACTCAATCTTGGCACAAGAATCTTATTCTTGGTGTAAGAAATTCATTCATCAGCATGCAAGTATTAGAAATAGATTCTTACCACAAGAACACTTTTCTAGAAGCTTTGGTCCATTATTGATAAGAAAGAAGTTCTTACTAGAATCTTGGCTCAAGAAAAAATATGGGTTTCTTGAATTTTCTCAAAACAGGGATTCTTGTACACAGAATAATATTCTTGCTGAAAGATCAGTTTTCTTTGTTCAAGAAAAAATAAGAAAAATACGAAAATGCATTTTTTGTAGTGTAGATAGCCCTCGAGGCAGAGAGTAAGTGCTGTGAGTTTGGGCCCCCTAGCGGCTTTTTTGGAACTGCAGGCGCCGGTTTCCTTTCAAACTTTGGACGAGAATAACTCTACAATGTGTTGACGGATCGTCATGATTTTTGGTATGTAGATAGAATAAGTGATGACTTACATAATGGTATACTAATTATGCAAATCAACAGCTAATTTGCATAATTAATGAGGAAAGTTTATAAATCCGCTGCATTTCATGATAGGACTTTCAAACTTGTCACATATATAGATGAGAAAGAGAGAAAAATCAATCCATATTAATTATGCAAATGACGACCTCATTTGCATAATTAATGAGAAAATATAAACGTGTTGACGGATCGTCATGATTTTTGGTATGTAGATAGCCAATGGGAAGACTTACATGATGGAATTCAAATTATGCAAATCAACAACTAATTTGAATAATTAATGAGGAAAGTTTGTAAATCCACTGCATTCCTTTATAGGACTTTCAAACTTGTCACATTTGTAGCTGAGAAAGAAAGAAATATTTGTATATATTAATTATGCAGATGATGATCTCATTTGCATAATTAATGGCAAAATATGAACATGTTGACGGATCGTCATGATTTTTGGTATGTAGATATCCTAAGTAACAACTTACACAACGAGATAATAATTATATAAATTAACAATTTGCATAATTAATGCGGAAAGTTGATAAATCCACTGCATTCCATGATAGGACTTTCAAACTTGACACATACGGAACTGAGAAAGATGGCAGAGAGTAAGAGGTGTATGTTTGGGTCCGGTAACATCTTTTCTTGAACTGCAGGAGCCGGTTTAGTTTCCTACTTTGAAAGAGAATAAGTCAAAAAGGGATGAAAGGATCATCATGATTTTTGGTATGCTGATAGCTTAAGTGATGCTTGATACAATTTAATATCATTATGTAAATAGGGATCTAATTTGTATAAGCAATGGCGAAATGTTATGAACCAACTCCGGGCATATAACATAAAATGTAATGAGTAACACATTTATGTCTACAGACATCATTCTACATAACAAACCTGGTTTATTTGGCAAAGGTATGTGTTCGTGGAACTCTAGTTGTTGATGAGTTTGACTATTTTATTCTATATTCGCCAGTATTGTAGTTGATGACGTCTATTTCATTAAAGTATAAAAATGGTTGAAGATATTGGTCATTTCAATTCATCTTAATCAAAATTTTATATAATTTGCTATGTACCATTTTACGTATCCCATTTTTGAAATGTTACAATCAATGGTATTAGAACAGAATGGATGAAATGATAATGCCACATTTCAATTCAAATTTAGTAAAAAAATGTATATGTATATGAATATTTAACTGCAATTCATTGCATTGGGGACTTATTTTTTGTCAGTGTATAATATATTGCAAATATTATATAATTTATTACTATAGTCAAAATCAGGTAAGTATCAACAAACGCAAAGCTTATTAATTACTTAAAAACTACCATATGTTTTAATTGTCGCATTTTTTCATGGCCGAAATGTATATCAACATACACAAAAATGTTTCTAGTTTTGTAACTATGAAATAATTGAAATACATGGTCTCTAACTGTTTCCTCTTACGTTTATATAAATAAAGGCCGAAGAAGAATGAATACTTGAAGAGATCCATAAAGAAGTGTGCTAATATAAGGTGATCTTTTGTCCTCCATTTGAGTGATACTTCTTGTAGTGCTATACCCGAAGAAAATCAATGAAAATGTTGTCAGATCGCCAAAAGTTACGTTATCAACTCAAAGTCTTACTCGCTGCACCCGTCGTATGTATTAGTGATTTGGCTGTCAAACTCTCGTGTTGTTGTTCAAAAACTTGTTTTTCAAAAGAACTATCGTAAGGTGAAACTCGTTCCACGAAGTGCTGTAAGAACATCCTTACTGAACAACTTTAAACAGCACTCAGGGTTAGATGTGATGAGGTTAGTAGTTAACTGTACAGCATGTATAGTAACCAGATGCTTCGGAAACTGGTGAAACGTTAAAGGGCGGTTACATTAGCTATATAGATACAGATACAGAACTGGTGTGTTACGCCAATGGGCGGTTATATCAGCTATATATATATTATATATATATATATATATATATATATATATATATATATATATATATATATATACAGATACAAAAGCTGGTGTACATGTGCACCAAAGGGAAGTTATACTGAATATCTATATACAGTATTACAGATACACCTTCCTGGTCCTTCTGAAAATGTTCTGTCTCAAGAAGTTAGAAATTATGTGATTTTGTAACAACCACGCCAGCTTGTTATGGATGTCTAAAATATATCAAACCTTCAGACACAAAGAAGACTTTCAAACGGAACATGAAGTGTGTAAGTTTTGTGAGCCGTATTGCTTGATTGATATGAACTAAAAATGTTACCGCCACAGGGTCTCTGTAAGTCGGTCCTGGAAATGCAAATTCCGGCTGTCTAAATCTGAATCTACGACATACACAGTAATATAATTATAACAGCCGATAAGGTGACCAATGGGATGCGCACTAATGAAAGCTCCATGCAGAGATTTACAGCTGTAAAATCAAAAGCAGAAACAGTCCCGAAGTTTTAACATCTTTCGATTTAACTGATTAAAGTACGTAAACCCGATCTGGGGCAATTGTAAACAAATCTAAAGGACTAAAACCTTAAATTAGAAACCTCAATTAAAGTAAGCATGCCAATGTTGGTAACGGTTTTGGTTGCCTTTAGAATTTCGAAAGTTAAAAAAAAATGCGTATTTAATCGAGAAAATATGGTGTAGGTTCCAACACTGTAGGAAGTTATTTAATGAAAATGATTTCACTTGGTACAGACGACACAGGTGAGCTCCCTCCCTTCCACGTAGTTGGGACACGGCAGGGACCCACAGCGGGCTTCCACTGGGTAGAAAAGAGCTCCGTTCTGGTCAGCCTGTCCGCCCTGTATCGTCTCCGGCTGTTCATCCATACAGACGAACTCTTTAGCACTGGGGTGGTTGTAGAGTTCAGTCATAAGGTAGCCATGGTACTCCTGGGTCCAGCCTGTGGGGCAGGTGTTACGGGCGGGGATCATCAACTTACTGCCGCGGGTTGGGACATAGCAGACCGCACACGGGACGTTGTCATTGTGAACGGACCTGGAGCCGAACGGAACGTTTGTGCCCAACTCGTACTCAGCTCCGTACATGTAAGCCCTGGCCCCGTGGACTCCATCTTGGTACCTCCCCCACTGTGGGTTGGTCGGCAGACACTGGTAGTTGGTCCCGCCGCCTCGGTGGCCGTACCCCTCACCTCCTGCCACACCTGAGGGAAAATAACACAAATATCAACAGATATAAATGTTAATCAAGGTTGACTATACACTGGCAGGCTAATGTTGACCACAAAATGTGAGACACATTGATCCTACAGAGGCCCGCTGAGTATTTCAAAAAGTGCAATGTACCCATAGCATATGGTTGTCATCGATGGTGTTAGTAAATAATACAGATATAGCAGAAATCAAAATTATATATCTGCGCGACTTATATGCCTTGCACATCGTATTTAACATACACATAAAATGGCAAATAGCAATTAATCCCGATACCACATGTACAAATATCCTCTGTATAATGTTTAAGTTGAATGAACAAGAAGAATTTACCAGAGTAGACAGTTGTTGCTCCAGAGGCACAAGTCTTTCTGCCCCATCGACTGTAAACAGCGCCTCCTGTTGAAAAAAAAAGGATGATGAGGTTCTCTGCCTCTTTACTCGCCAGAATTTAGATGGCATCAACATGTAACAAAGCTATAAGAACCAACCAGAAGCTTCCCTTGTCTCCCGATTGGTTAGGCCGTCAAAACGTCGTAAGTATGGATTGACTTAGACGAAAGCTATTACTGATTAGCAACTAATTTCAACTTTTTTAAAACAATGTCAGTGTCAGTAGAATTGGCTACATAGTGATAAATTTAACGACTCGCTCTAACCACTGTGTTTACTATCACATTTTGCTTCGCTCACTCGGTCGTTTATTCGGTGGTCATAACCCATAATTAGCCACATTAAATTGTAAGCAGGTGATTTTACTGACCCCACAATGAATTCACTTTAAAAAGACTGGAAGACACAATACATTTACCTAATCCATTATTACTTGACATCCCTTGTTCTCCTTTTTGTCCTTTTGCCCCCTGTATTCCATTTTGTCCTTTGGACCCCTTTGCTCCTGAAGCATAATGTAGTTGTTATGATTATGTTCTTTTTACAACAGGTACAATAAAGATAGTATCGATACAAGCCAAGCAAAATAATTAAGGCTATGCATGATTTGATGCACAAAGAAACAAGCTTATGGATGACAACAGCTTTTTTAAGTCCAACACTACAGAAAATAAAGAATGACCAACACATGCCTAAGGCTGGTTCCCCGGTTGATCCTATGTCTCCTTTCTGCCCAGGCTCGCCCTGTCAAAATCACACCACAAATGTCACCACGTTTTTATAACTATTTTTCAAAAGTAGAACATTGGAAGCATTTATCTAATATCATCATTTTAAAGCAGAGATTCACAATAAACACACGGTAGAGCAATATAAAACCAGTGCTTGGTATTGGCGTAGCTATAGTAAGAACGCTTAATGTTCTCTTCATCATACCTTCAGTCCTGGAGCACCCGCCCTGCCGTCCCGTCCGTCCCGCCCGTCCCGTCCCGCTTGGCAATCTAAAGAAGGGTAGATATAGATGAGAGATTTCAACTTTGCAATCTAATGTTTATTGGGCCAAGAATGAATAACAAATGTAAAGCAACTGCATAATTTATACTCTTGAAAAAAATCTAACGTATGTGGACCTGACCTTAGAAACAGCCAAAGACCAATATGTCTACTCTACAAGTGGTACAGTAGCGGTAACTAAAAGCATCTCAGCAAAAAATATACACACTTTATACTACCATTAAATTGGATAGAACACCTGAATTTTAGAAGTTTTTATGTTGTACCTGGCCCAGATGGAATTCGGACCCAGTTAGGAGCTTCTCTCTTGGAGCGCCTATAGACAAGTCCTCCGTCCTTAGTGACATTGTTTTTCTGTAACCCGGAGTCAGTCTCGTCAACCTGCCCGGAATGTTCTCCCATATGGCTCTGTACAGAACCGATCGGGTAGGAAGGAATACCACAAGTTAGTACGTCATGTTTGGTGCTATACAAGCTAAGATGTTTGCGAACAAATGTTGGAAAACAACAGTCGACAACAACGTGTTTGCAGATTGCAATGTTCCCGAAAGAATGAAGAAAATAATTGTTATTTGTCTCCGAGTTGTACTCTCGCCAGGCCGAAGGAATCCTACGCCAATGCCGTGTCTGACACCTGCCCGTCGGAGACTATCCCTAAGTCCCTGCACGCGGGCGACTCTGGCCGGCAGGTGGAGAGGGCGCCCGCCACAAAGTCATCGCAGGCATCCCGACGTCGTGGCTACTCGAGTGGCTCTAGGGCTGTAGTCCGACCGCAGTCCACCTCAGCTGGTGGCCACAGTGACCTTGACCCTGAGGGCTTCCGCCTGGTGCAGAGAAAGAAGCAGAGGTCCAGGGCAGTGGTGGGTACGGCGGTGTCGTCCAGTCTGTCTGCGGCTAAGTCAAGACCAGCGGAGATCTTTGTGACACGCCTTGAACCGGACACACTGACTCAGGATGTTGAAAGGTACTTGACTGATAACTTGTCGCAGAAATACACAGTGTCCTGTTCTAAACTGACCACAAAATACGATGGGTATTCTTCGTTCGGCGTCTATGTTGACTACAATGAAGTCCTGTCCCCATCTTTCTGGCCATGTGGGATCCTAGTGCGCCGCTTTCACAGTAGGCGACGCTTTTCCACTTCTTAACCATGGACTTGAAACAGAAACTGCGGATTGCATCGTATAACTGCCGTTCTGTCAAGAACTTAGTTGGAACAATCAAAAGACTATGTGAATCAAATGACATTATTATGTTGCAAGAACACTGGATTCTGCCTGATGATATCCCTTTTCTAAGCAGTATTAGTCCTGAGTTTATGGCCTCCGGGAAATCCCCAGTAAATCTTGAAGCAGGGGTGCTACAAGGACGCCCCTATGGGGGAGTGGGGATCATGTGGAGAAAGACCCTATCTTCTGTCATATCTCCTGTTGACATTGATGATGATAGTCTCATAGCTGTTAGAATAGATTTGAATGGGTGTCAATTACTCTGTGTGTGTGTATATATGCCTTGTGATATGCAAGCAAATACTGACTCATTTCTTGAGAAGCTGGGTAAACTTGAGGCACTCTTGGAGGATTATAATTCGTATGCTACGGTAATCTTGGGCGATTTTAATGCCTCCCCTACAAGTAGATTTGATACAGAGTTTTAAAGAACGCTTGCAGTTAGATGTGCAAAAGTTAGGTGTGACGGATCGTTAAGTGTAATATAACCAGCTGCTGCCGCGCCGCGTGCCTGCGAAGCTGGTGTGTTACGCCGAATGGCGGTTATACCGGCTATACAGATACAGATACAGATAGATTTGGTGTATTGTTACAGACGTTTTGCGAGGAAACTGGATTACACTGCTCAGACAGGGAACTTCTTCCGGCCGATTCTTACACTTACCTCAGTGATGTCCATGCTTCCACATAATGGATCGATCACTATCTGGCAAGTGACACGGCTCACCAAAACATCAACAATATTCAGGTGCTGCATGATTATGTCTCCTCTGATCACTTTCCACTCTGTATTTCTTTAGATACAAATTTCCCAGCCATTTCCCAGATTCCTCACAAAATCACTGACTGGGCCAGGGCGATGCCAGGCCAAGTAGACATGTATCGTTTATCTGTGGACAGTTTTCTGCCAAACGTGGAAATTCCACTGGATGCAATGATTTGTAAGGATCCGAATTGTCAGGATCAAGCGCATACTAATGCCCTCAACCTGTTTACCTGCCAATTGATTGCCACTCTAAAAGATTCTGCAAATTCCACTATAACTCGAAGAACGTGTTGCAATTCCTTTACACCTGTCCCCGGATGGAATGAGGTTGTTAAGGATTTGCATACGGCTGCACGTGAGGCCTACATTCTTTGGAGGGAAAGTGGCTGCCCTCGATCTGGTCCCATTTTTTCCTTAATGAATCAAGCCAGGGCAAAGTTTAAGTATGCCCTAAGACAGCGTAAACAGGAGGAAAACAGGGCAAGAGCTGACTCGACTGCGAAAAGTTTCAATGCCGGCCATACTAGAGAATTCTGGAAAAAGGTCCGTAGTACTAAATCCTCTCATTCTTTAATACCTAATACTATAGATGGTTGCTCTGGGACTGAGCAGATCGCAGACATGTGGAGGAGTCATTTTGAAAAACTGCTGAACTCTGTTAATAGTGAGGTACATAGACGTGCTGTTATGTCTGATTTGTCGACAGGTTGTCCTTTTGAATTTGATTCGGGGATGCAATCTTTCCTGTGGAAGTATATGATATAATTCGAAACTTACCCAATGGAAAAGCGGTAGGGTCTGACGGAATCAGTAATGAACACCTTAAATATGCGGGGCCTAAGCTTAGCATATACATATCACTATTATTTTCAGCCGCGCTTGTCCATAACTTCATTCCGAAAAGTATGTTAGATACTACCATCATTCCGGTTGTTAAAAACAAAACTGGTAATATTTCTGATAGTGATAACTATAGACCAATAGCAATTGCATCAGCATTATCCAAAGTTCTGGAGGCTGTTTTATTGAACAGGCTAGAGCCATATCTTCAAACCACTGCTCATCAGTTCGGTTTCAAACGTGGACATGGTCTTGACATGTGTGTATTTACTTTAAAACAGACAATTGAGTACTACCTGGGTCTCGGCTCTCCAGTTTTTGCTTGTTTTTTGGACGCCTCCAAGGCTTTTGATAGTATAAACCATTGGACCCTATTTAAAAAAAAAACTCCTTGACAGAAAGGTCCCGGTGTATTTGGTGATGTTTCTGGTTTACTGGTACCAGAACCAAACAATGTGTATTAGATGGAACAATGTTTTGTCTCCCTGCTTTTATGTATCAAATGGTGTAAGGCAAGGGAGTCTGCTATCCCCGCTACTATTCAATGCATATATAGATGATTTAAGTTCGAGACTCAGTAGTACTAAAGTAGGTTGCTATATAGGAGGTTTTCTTGTGAACCATCTTTTTTACGCTGACGACATGTGTTTGTTATGTCCTAGCCTTAAGTCTCTGCAACAACTTGTACGTACTTGTGAGGACTTTGGTTTAGAAAATGATTTATTATTCAATGTAAACAAGACATGCTGCATGTACTTCCCGAGTGCTAGTTTGCCACTTTTACATCCGCTCCCGTCGATCAAACTGTATGGAGAGTGTTTGAGATTTGTGACATCATTTGTATACCTTGGAATTGCTATTAATGATAGACTAAGTGATGATGACTGTATTCTTGCCTAGCTAAGGGGTCTGTACTGTCGTGCAAATACTATAATTCAAAAATTTTGTCTTTGATCACCTGCTATTAAGAAACAACTGTTCACATCTCATTGCTCCCAACTATTTGGTGGGCAGTTATGGAATTCTTTTCGCTCGAGTGTTCTGTCGAAATGTCGAATTGCCTACAACAATTGTTTCCGTATCATTATGAGTTTCCCTAGATCTTGCAGCGCAAGTGAAATGTTCGTGTGCAATCATACCAATACCTTCGACGCCAGATGGCGTAAACAGTGCCACTCCTTTGTACATAGGCTTTTCAATTCTACTAATACCATTATACAGTCCGTACTTAGGTCCGACTCTTTTTACAAGAACTCATTTTTCACCAATCTCTGGCGCCGCCTCTATACATAGCCATAATGTTGTCAGTTTGTCTTAAAATGGTGTACATATTCTTTGTTTTTCATGTTTGTCCCCATGTCATATGGGCCAGTGAGAGCCTGAAATAAAGAAATAAGGTAGATGGTGTATAAGATAACGTTCTAATTGCCTTTATAAGCTGGACCGCGATAACATTTACATTTATTATATTTTAGAGCTTTTCTTCTGATGAATAACGCCGGATACGTTTTTTTGGGACCGGATGATAACTTGCCGCATCACATGGGGTTCTAAGTTGTATCACACGGGCTTTCATCGAATAATTTGAACGAACTGTGCGCGCGTCGATCGCGGTGCGGTCAAAAATTCGAATACCGGATTCAAACGGTGGAATTGCTGTTGTTACGATTTTTGTTTGAGGAGACCTTCTGCAAAATTCGCGTTGAAACACGCGTTTTCTTGGGTGGGTGTCACATGTACAACCGACTAATGTAGCATTACAATCCTTGCTAGCAGTGTCTGCTTTATACTTACATCAGACGTCTGTTGTTGTTCAGCGTAGTTCGGTTGGAAATTTCCGACCCTGATCTGTGTTTCCAGTACCACAACCCTCTCCCTGAGAGACATGACCTCCTCCTGGTCTCTCTGTGCCTGGTCTTGGAGTTTGGTCATTTCTTCGTGGTCTCTCTCGGCCCTGCCTTCGAATGTAGCCACCTTGCCTTCGAGGGTAGCCACCTTAGCCCGGAGGTTCCCCATCTCATGACCGATGTTCTGCACGATCACGGCCAACACCACGGCGGAGGCAAACACCGCAGCGGCGCCGAGAACACCTACGACCGAGCCGAGCGGGCCGGCCGTGCGCTCCCGGCGGGAACTTCTCTCGGACAGGTAGTGAGCGTAAAAGAGCTTCTCAGGCGCCATTCTTCCCCGTATACCAATAGCTACAGTTAGTAATATAGTAAATATGACCTACTGTGGCTTAGTATTGAGTACACCACGACGACTGAAATTAGTTTAATCAGAGCTAAACTTGTCCCGACCGACACGTCGGACAGCCCGGCTCGCAATGAGGAAACGAAAAATCAGCTCGCCACAAATCATTACTAGTCAATTAACTTGGATAAATGCATTCTGCCTATTGTTGTAGCTGGCCTGGCGAACCCAATTGCAACACCCCAAGGCAAGACCGGATACCAACAACACAACATCTGACTTCACCTTTGAACTATGATATTTCAAAACTCTGTTGCCATTTTTGTCACCTTCATATTAAAAGTGGAGGCATGGTTTTACAGGTACTTTGTGTGTGATGGCCATTTGGTACAAGGCTTGCTGTTTTCGGTCTAACAGACAGGTTCTATTTTGCCTATCCTGGTGGTTGGTCTTGGTACTGCAGCTAGACATTCTATTTTAGTATCTTTGGCCATGGACATGTTGTGGTCTTGGGTTGTTTTTGTGTGCAGCAAAGCCTTTGATTTGAGGTGAAAGTAGAGTATTTTAGTGCCCTCTAGCAGTATGCCCTGGAACCACAGAAACGGTATGGCCACATGTCTGTTCTTCACCAACATTTGCCTGGTTAGTGATGATGGCTTCTCTTATCCCTCATGCCAGGCAAGGTAATGGGCTCAAGGAAAACGATCTCTAGCTACTGTCCCCCAAATCAGGTCTTACCATGTAAAGCATGGAATTTGTCAGTTTTCTTAACTAATTATGTAAATTTGCTACGGATTGACATAAAAATAACTTGCACAATTTTAAGACCATGTATCCCTGCAGAAAATACAGCGCTTACCAACAAGCTTTTGATCAGTTCTCTGATCCTTCTCAAGTTGAAATGACCCAGATCCTACGTCACACATCAGAAACGGAAGGGTGACGTCAGCAAAAGGTCAAAGGTGCTTGGCAGTCGGTATCGACCCCCGTCTCTGTCGAGGGAAGGTTACTTGGCTCTGAGAAAGTAATCCTGATCGAAAGCTTGTTGGTAAGCGCTTTATTTTGTGTACGGATATATGGTCTTAAAATTGCAACATAATGTTGACTACCGGCACAGATGAACTTACATTCAAATCATAATAACTTAATTATATAAATTATCACTCACCCTATCAACACACCAACTATAATGACAATCAATCCAACCTTAATGAATTATTCCATTTCAAAGTCTAAAACAAAACCGGCCCCTGCAATTTAAAACAAGCGTTCGTAGAACTCAACCTTCGTGAAATGGGCTAGGGTGTGGTGGTTGGAGGGTGTTTTTTATAGACATCTCAGGGGCTAGCCTTACAGAAAATGATACGTTCGATTGACAAAAATTCTCGGAATTCTACAACTTTTTTCGCGCCTATGTAGCTGTATCATCCCTTTGAAGTGGAATAGTTTGCGTTGACAGATTGGCATAATATTTGGAATGCAGATAGCTTTTGTCATGGGCCGTGAGCGAGCGAGTGAGATAGCTTTGGAGATGCCTTACCTAATCAATTTTCATCATGCAAATCACGGGCTAATTTGCATAAATAATGAGGACAGTTTATATTAATAATAATAACTAGGTGTATTTTGCCAGCCAGTAGGTACCCAAATTATACGCCTACTTCATTTCAAAATAGCAGATACTCAAAGATAAGACACATTAGTCAATTCCAAGTCACCATGAGGATTCTATATTAGGTGATATTTGTAATAAGTCTGAATTATGTTGAATAAAAGAATATCTAAGCCACAACAATTGATTTTTTAAAAATTGACCAAGAAAATATTCATCTATTTGAATTCATTTGAATAGTTTAGAAACATTTTGAAAGTAACTGTGCAAAATATTTTTTAGAATAATTGTGAAACCTCTGTGTGATTCTTTCACATTTAAACTTTGCCAAATGGTAAAATTAGTTAATTGCCCCCATAAAAGTAAGCCATGTTGTTGCCTCTGTATATTTTTAGATTTCACACCTGGGCACTGGTGGATCCTTTGTGGTGGGTCATTGCTGCATTAACACCCAACCATACTTTGCAAGGATGTGTGAATTGCTATCTTCCCAGCCCATTGACCCATTTACAAAATGTTACAAAAAATGGTAGAAAATGGTAAATAATGGTAGAATGCTGTTATCATTATTTAGAAACCATTAGAACTATCTAATTCCACACCATGAATATTTCCAAAGTTTTACAGGACCGGGGAAATATTTATAAAATTGAAATAATGTTGAAAATATTTCTGAAGAATCAAATGTCGATTCTAGATTCAAAACTTTAAAATCAATTCTAAACAATGACCACAAACATCCGCACGATGACTTGGAATGGACTCTAGCTGACAAAGAGAGAAATATTAGCCTGACTGAGTTGTGTACTAGTATGTCCGATTGGTAAAAATTCCCGGAATTGACAGCAAGTTTTCCGCGCGTACGCAATAGAAAAATCCCTTTAGATGGTAATAACAAGGGAAGGGTTGACGGATCAATATTGTCAATATTGACGACTTGATACATTGCATGGACGTTTCTACAAAGTGATATTATAGATTATAGTTTTTCTTTGTACAGCCCCCTTTACAGATCATTATTGCCGACTTGTTGCTTGCAACAATTATGATGTAGCATTCTTTGTTTCACAATGAAGTCCACTACATTGTGCATCCTATATGTCTAATGCACAATCCCTATAAACAACCTCATCAATGACTAAAAGTTACTGTGAAAAACAAACCCTGCTTTGTTCAACAATGTATTGTACCGGTAGTAACTGTTACATGTACAACCCTTTTAAAACGTATAATATAGGGCCCTGTAAACAATATCACCATTGCCCTTATTCATTGCCCTTAATCTACAGATTATCAAATCTTATAGGAAACATTTACACACCATCATGTATAATGTACTGTCCCTATAGTACCATTGTCTTGTAATCGTCTGGTATATATTATAAGTCGTGCTGTCCTCTATTGCGCAACTATGACCTTTGGGGTCACTTCCTGTGGGGAGCCCATGCACAACTAGCTGCAGCCCACGCAGAATGACGTAACTCCTAAATATAAACCACTATTGCGTAATCGCCACACTAAGCACACTATACACTATTTTTCAAGTACAAACATCCCCTGCAAAACCGTCAAAAGCCACTAAACAAAAAAACGCCTCGTACGTTTCTTCTCCGTCTCAAGAGCTACCCACATACTAAATATCAGATCAATCTGTCTTGGCGTGAAGGAGCTGTGTTGTTCACAGACACAGAGAGTCGAATGTTTCTACACATACCTATTGTATTATGCAAATTACCACCTAATTTGCATAACAAGCATACAATTATGTACATCATTACGTAAGCTGTCAGCATACCTACAGTTATTAACATCCATCAACCCCTTCTAGCATTATTCCTTCTCAAAACCTAAAACAAGAATTACTTTCAACGCCCCTGCGAAACCCGGCTAGGTGACCAATACTTACACACCTTACTATGCTTTTACACAGCTACCTACCACTTAAAAATCATCACCCAAACAAGTCCCAAACAAAAAATAGCAAAACCGGAAGTTCCGCTGTAGTACCATAACACGCCGCTAGAGCGCCCTGTCGTAACGCAATTCCTGCCATTACTTCGTCATGTCTAATCCTACACACATACTGAAAATCAAAACCATCCATCCACGAGTTTCTTAGTTATCAAGCTGACAAACGACCACCTGACATCAAAACAACACTGACCACAAACCCTTCGTTTCACGAAGGGAAAAATAGCAGATAGGCCTAGGGGGACAAAACATACACGACGTACTCCCTGCCCAAAGAAGTATCCACTAGTTATCATCATTTTCATCATCGGTTGGCTGCTGCACAGGCAACTGCAAGCTTTCTCCCGTTCTGTCTATCGGCAGCGAGATGGCGAAACTGTCGGGGGGTGATCTGGTCGTGAGGATCCACTACTAAAAAATCATAAACCTGCAGTACCGTAACTCACCGCCTATTATCAAAGTTGACCTTCCTATTTCCAACTCCTATCCGCTAAACATATTGAAAAACCTTCCGCAACGTCTCAAGTTACGCAAAACAATTGGACACACTCAAACTCTACCGTATACCCGCTACCGTCCTAACGAAAAATGCTACGCCAACCATTTTTAAAGTCAACCTTTATTTTCGCAACAACTACTCAAATAAAAAATATCAAGAAAATCCATCCTCAGCTTCTCGAGTTGCATAGTGTTAACCTACATAAAATCTCACACATCAATGCCATAACCGAAAATACAAGGTTGTAAAAAAGGCAAGGTAGCAACACGTTCACCATTTATATTTCCCTTTATTAGGCACTGATGTCCTGCTGGTTAATACGTATACGGCCATCGCTGACGACGTAAAGCGGATTGACCATTAACCTAAAGGCATTAACCTAATCCTTACCATTTTTTTATTATAAATTCTGATTGAGCCATTTTTTAAATGTCTAAAAACCAAAACAAACTAATTTATGGCCGCCTCATTTAAAATTCTCGGGAGAGGGCAGCCGTGAGAGCTAATTTCATTCATAATGGATGGTCGGACAAACAGTGTAGAATGAACCTGTCAATATTCAATAAATCTCTCATTGCTGATGATAAAGGAATGATAAGTCAAAAAAGAAAACGGCTGCATAAATACAATTTGCAGTGAGAATTTGCCTTTTAGTAAGGTCAAAAAATCTCAAGCTTAAACCGTTGTAACTAGAGAAATTAGCAGGTAATTATCGGCAGCACTGGGCTGGAGATATACAGTCCTAATTGTATAAGATACAATCTAACCTTTTTGGAAATCACAGTGTTACCTCTGAAAAAAAAGTACAATCTATTATTAAGTGCCTTTTGTTGCTGTAGGCACAATATATGTCGTATCATCTAATCTAAAGTTTAAGATGATCAGACAGACATTAAGTAAATTCGACATACAGGTATATTTACAGCAAAAAACCATATTCATTAATAAGTCGAGTCAGAGTGCAAGAGTTCAGAAACCTATAGATTTCTTTTTACTTTACTTTACAGTTTTCGGTTCTGATTTTTAGTCTACATGGTGGAAGAAAATCTCTAAACTAAGCATCCATCGGGAAATGTACACGTCAGATAGCATGAGTAGACAATCCTTGGTGTTGTCCAAGGTAATACTAATAACAGACACGTAAAATGTGGTAAAACTAAGGTCTTGATTAATGTGTCTTTCCTATAAGCGGACAGTGTTTTCTTTTTCCATGGTTGAAGCATTTTGTTACCCTTTTTCTTTTTTCAAAATTTCTTGTAACTAAACTTTGTCATGTTTTTGGGGATATGAGTCCCTCACAAATCAATTAGTCCGTCTGTCCAACTTATAGGAAAATCCCATTCTAATTTGTAATCCGTAAATTTTAACGGCCCAAGTATCACCAAAATTTAATACATTTTCAAAAATTTGAGACTAACCATGACATTTTAGAAAAGGTTTGTAAATATGTGCATAGTGCTTCAACAAGACAACTCTGGTGCTGACAATAGTCCCATGGCTTTCAAGGCTTCGATTCAGTTCACGCCAGTCTGTAAGTAAGACAAAATATTGTCAGAAACATATTATAGAAAATTCATTTAAAGTTTGTAATTTTTTCCAATCTCTATATTTTCTCTGATAAAAGGATACGACAATCGACATGCAGTACTTTCATGTTATGCTCTTACCTTTTTCTTAAGCACGTCGGTTATCGCCTGTTGAATGTCCTCCGTACTGAACTTGCTGTTTACTATGTGGAGATCTTCTTCACACTCTGCAAATTTACAAAACCGGTAATTTATTTAATTTTTTTAGATTACGCCGCCGTCAGGTCAGATTTGATTTGTGTTATGTAGGTACTATGTACCTTAGAAAATGTTGTATAAATAGAACAATAGTTCTGCAAATTAGAAGCTCTAAATATTTCATTAAGGTATGAGGTCGCCAATCTATAGTTTGATATTTATTGAAAAGAACGAAACATTGCTGACAAATGATGCCTTCATACTGATGCTTACAAAGTAATCATACAATGTTTCTTACCTTCCATGCCTTTTTTGTACAATATTTTGTTGTAACATATGTTGCTGAATATTAATAATTTAGTATGAAAACAGATATTTACGATGGAATGAAGGCCTGTGCTCCGCGTTCTGACTCCAGCATGTCTGGATCAGCTGACTGAGTGTATCCACGTCGGGCAGGTCTGTTGGGACCAGGTCCATATTTGGTCGCTGCCCATTCTTCACAGCAAGACGAATCAGTGCAGAATTATTAGCGTCTGCAAACCAAATATAACATTTTAATCATAGCATGTCAATTTTATTCTACCCAATATGCTTATTTGTTGTTGCGTTTTATCTATTGTTAAAAGTGTGCAGTTTCCACAGTCCACAGTTTATAGAAAGAGCCGAAGAATACGAGGACGAACTGAATTGATGTAAAGTATTTCTTTTAACAATGTAGGTAACTTCAACATATAAGGTAAACTGTGGCGTGCGCCTTTAACTTTCCCACGATGTATCTTACGGCACAATAGCATTTCAACCCTAATATTAAGCTTATCATCGCGTGAGCAATATGCCGTCAAAAATGATTAAGTCCGTTTACTTACTCTCATATGGCGTTTTTCTAGTTGCCATCTCCCATAGCAGCACTCCGAAACTGAAATCAATACAAGCCTTTAGACAAGTCTTAGAACGCAGAGAAAGGAAGCTAATATAAAACAATGTGCTTCTGTGAACTAATCATGAGGTTTCAATAATATCTAAAAAAAAACGAAGATACCTGTAGACATCAAATTTGTCAGTAGGGGCTTGATCGATGTCAAAGAACTCCGGCGGAACATGCGTGAGTGTGCCACCCACTGGACTCGTTGTGGTAACAACCCGTGACTTTGTCTTCCATTTGGACAGGCCGAAGTCTGAAATCTGATAAGTAAAACGACAAACACTCAACTTTCAAAACGTTACTCTTCCTTTTTTATGCATAAAGTCGTTTAATACAACAAAAATAGATCAGAGCATTTTTTTGCTAGCCTTTAAATATCACCTTCACATGGAAGTCTCCATTTAGTAGCACGTTCTCTGCCTTCAGATCACAGTGGAGAATCTGTGGGTTCTGGCAGTGCAGGAAAGTCATTCCCTGGGGGATCTCGTGCGCCATTCTCCACCTCAGGGCCCAGGGCACGTCCACATCCCGCAGCAGCCCGGCCAGAGAGCCGTTCTCCATGTAGGGCATCACAATGGCGAAGTCTGGGGACATGCATATCCCAAGCAGACTGATGACGTGTTCCGATTTGCTGGCAAGCTTTAGTTTTCTTGCCTCAGAATACAGTACCTCTTGCTCACTTAAAAAGAAAAAGAAAGATGTTACTGTGTTTGTTTCCTAATAAGAGCATATACCATATCAGTACATTCTAGTTTAACCGTATTTAGTAGACCAGACTTTTGGGCCTTTCTGACGTGGGTGGGTGGGGGAAAGGGCAGTCTGTTTAAGCCCCCCTCGTAATTTCAAAACGGTTTAGGTTAAGATCACGAAATTTGAATTGGATGATGTACTTATGACAATATGAAGTCAGAAAATGACGTCAAATGTCCGACATCTTGCATTGGTAATATTAAACACATATAACGTCAATGCCAAAACCAATGGAAGTAGATTGGAAACGTTCAAATGAATTTGTTTGTAAAAATAAAATATGTTAACAAAATTTGAGTAAAAGTAACCATTTTCCGTCGCTAACGACATGGCTCGATCTCTTGGATTATTACCAATGATGCCATCAAATTAGCATAAATTATGAATATTTAATCATAAATATAACATTAAATTACATAGGATGTTAATGATACAGGAAAATAAGTGTGGTCTAGCAAGAAAACCTTGAAACCTCATCATCTAAACTGAAATTAGTCAATTTTGCGAAACACACCTGTCAGTAAACCGTTGCATGGCAACACAAAAATCACCAACTCACAGTTTAACTTGTTGCTAATAAAAATTGTTGGAAAATAACCCAGTTTCGTGGACCTAGCACACGTTTTGCAGTTATACGACGTGTCAAAGTTGCCACGAGCACTTTTAGACCCTCGTCTAGATATTAGGGTTAAGCCATTTATAATTTTAACATTCTATAACCATGTGCCCGTTTTCTTGTTTGTCAAGCTGTTATTGACGTTTAGCTTGAAAAGATTGTGGGTGTCATTTTGTAGTATAGAAGACATTATTGTAATTTTCGGCTGCTGAACATTAGCGGAAGAAGAGGAAGTGTAATCGATAGAATTTATTCAGGGAACATTCTAGCCATAGTTAGACGCCAGAAGTAAAACAAATCAACATCGTACTTTCCTTCCACATCGCCGGTCCTCAGACATTTAACAGCCACGTCAATTTTCCAGTCACGATGCCGGAATTTCCTCACGTCGGCGAACCCCCCTCTGCCGAGAAAGGATTCTTTTTCCAGTTGTTCAAAGTGAACTATAGGAAACTTCTTGTCAACCGTCACGCTGGGATATTTCCTTGCACAAAGAAAAGCATAATAAAATAAGTTGTAAATTCCGTACTCCAAAATACAGGTAAACCAGTTAAAGTTTTCAACCATCTTTATCAGCATATTCCATGGAGTTAGTTTGCTTAGTAAATTCATTGTAGATTGACTCGAATGGAAAATAATTCTTATAATATAGAGTCTATTTTGCACCTTTGTTGCAGCAGAGTTTCTTCTTGACCGCCAACAGCACCAGCTTCTGTTGATTCAAATTCTCTATGCTCTGGGGTCTGATGTATAAAAATACCATTATGCATTATTTTTGTCCATTTTTTTAATCGTAATATTTCCGATGTTTACTTTTTTATGACTTTGTCTCTACGTGAATGAAAAAGCAAAACATTACCTGTATCCAAGACAGTAATTAACGTCAAAACAACTCCAACAATTAGCATTTTGTTGAATCTCAAACTGACAAATGAATAAATATCGACCCACCCTAGGTCCCAATGAAAGCTGCTTCACTAGCTGATGGAAGTTCAGTTTCCTGAGGTGCTGCTCCAGGGCGGAAAGTGTGGCCGCCTCACCTTCCCTCTCTCTCCACTGTACCAGAGTCTGATACACCTGGTCAGAAACGTCGTCAGGGGCGGAAGCCTGGCAAAAAAAAAAAAATAGTTGGTTAGAAAATTCAATAATTCTTTCCTTTACCACAATTGGGTCTATTGGGTGTAAATCATATGCAAGGATGCTTACCCATGCCAATGGGAAATTATACAAAGTACGGATTTATTAGTTTAATCTATAATGAAATGTAAACATGAAACTCTGCCAACTGAAAAAGCTTTGAAACATCAGATATATTTGTAGAAAATACCATTATTAAGAACGTACTTTGTTATTTCGCATAAAACAATATTAATCCTAAAGACGAACCTTTTTGAATAGAACATAAGTTAAACATGGGGGCCAGAGGTGTACAAGTAACTATTCAATAACAGATTAGAAGCTACAGTAAAGATTGGTCTAAATAACATTATTTATTGCAATATGTGGATGTGTGAATGTCGTGTTTTTGTTAAATCCAAAACAAGTATGAAATATTTACCACTGTTAACTACTAAAGCAACAAAGGTCGTACCTTGATGGTGTCCAGAGCCATCTTGCTGATCCCTAGGCTCCTGGCGAGAGGTTTCCATTGTCTTTTTTCCATATTCACAGACAGAAGGTTAAAAGCCTGTAGAATGTTCTCTTCTGAATGCAGAGAAAACATGAAGTCACACCTACTTATCATGCATGTACACTTGAAACGAAAATTTCCCTTCCAATTGATAAGTTTGATTAGAAATATCAGTTGTATTAACCGCCAGATACTGTGAAAAATGGGAGTGCGCATATCCTAACTTTTGAACGACGATACATTTAAAAGATTGTAATTAACAAAAATAATACAGTTCAGCAGTATCCAGCCTATGGAGATGAATCGTATCAATCGCTCTTGTTAAACGTATCATTTAAAATCTCACAACAGTCACTTTGACCTTTTAACAGTTAACAATTCAAACTGACAACGTCACAAAATATGAAAGTTGCTATTTAGTTAAAGAGTCTTGCCTGGACCATGTTTTATACATGTCAATGTGCATTGCTAAGGTATGATAGGAACTTAACATTTTACCCACAATGCACCACACTGTGTATGTGCAATTCAACCCGTTAATCGGTTTATTGCTTGCTTAACTTACCCTTCTCAGCTGACAGTTTCAGAAAGGCCATGATGGCGCTGGTCCCTTGGTTACAAACATCCTGTGGAGGGTATGTCAGGGGGTTTCCAGAAACCTCCAAGTCCTTCAATTTGTCTGCTCTGTGAAGGTTGTTTGGAAGCTTGGTGATACTGTTGTTCTTTATGTCCAGTTTCTCAATCGCAGGCAATTCAAACAGGACTTCTGGGAACGTTTCAACCTTGTTGTTCGAGAGCTGGACAACGCGAAGGCGGTGAAGGTGACACATGGTGCTCGGTAGAGTGCTGAGGTCGTTAGTCGCTAATGACAAGAACTGCAGATGTTGTAAATTTCCCATCTCATCTGGAACATTGTTAAACTTGCAGCCAGCAGCATAAAGTTCCTCCAGTGTCTTTATCTGTTGCACCTGTCTGGGGAACTCATCAAAACGACAGTCTGACATTTCGAGTGTCTTCAGCTTACTGAGTCTTTTGACATCATTGGGTAGACGTGCGATTGGATTTCGAGGACAAGTCAGTATCTCAAGGTTTGACAAAGAGCAAACCCCTGGTGGAACCTCTAGCAACTCATTACCATCAAAATGCAACTTTCTCAATTTCTGTAACCTCTCAACAACTGGTGGAAATGTGGAAAACCTGTTGTTTTTAACATCTAACAGCTCAAGGTTGAACAGAGAACAAATACCCGCTGGAATTTCCGTCATCTGATTATTATAGATGAACAGCTCTCTCATTTTCTGTAGCTTTTCTACACCAGAAGGTAAGCTGAAAAGCTTGTTTTTAGCAGCACCTAGCAGCTCAAGGTTGTACAGACAACATACCCCTTGTGGAAGCTCTGTCAACTGATTTTCATCAACGAACAGGTTTCGCAATTTTAGCAGCTTTTCAATACCGGGAGGTAAAGTGTATAGCCTGTTGTTGTTAGCATTCAACACTTCAAGGTTGGACATAGAACAAACCTCTTTTGGAATCTCAGTCAGCTGATTATCATAGATGAACAGTTCTCTCATTTTCTGCAAATTTCCGACACCGGGGGGTAAGCTGGAAAGCTTGTTTTTAGCAGCACCTAGCAGCTCAAGATTGCACAGAGAACAAACCCCTTGTGGAAGCTCTGTCAACCGATTTTCATCAAGAAACAGTTTTCTCAATGTCTGCAACTTTTCTACACCAGAGGGTAAGTTGGAAAGTCTGTTGTTGTTAGCATTCAGCACCTCAAGCTTGGACAAAGAGCAAACACCATGTGGAATCTCTGTCACCTGATTATCATAGATGAATAGTTCTATCAATTTCTGTAGCTTTTCCATACTAGGGGGTAAGGTGGCGAGTTTGTTCTTAGCAACGCCTAACAGCTCGAGATTTGACAGAGAACAAACTTCTTTTGGAATCTCTGTCAAATTATTTTCGTCAACGTGCAGTTTCCTCAACTTTTGCAACTTTTCTACAGTGGCAGGTATAGAGGAAATTCTGTTGTTGTTAGCATTCAACACCTCAAGGTTGGACAGTGAACAAAGCTCTTGTGGAATATCTGTCAGTTGATTATTATAGATAAGCAGTCCTCTCAATTTCTGCAACTTTTCTATACCGGCAGGTAAGAAGGTGATTTTGTTGTTCGAAACATTGAGAAACACTAAGTCAGTGATATCAAACACCTCCTCCGGGATGGACTTCAGACCTTTGCTACTCAGGTCAAGGAAAAGGTGACCGTCAACTCTTTGAGGCTGAAGGTTTACTCTTGCCGCCATCTTTGCATCTCCTTTCTGAATAAAGTACACAAGAAAAGAACGCAATTGTCTGGCATTCAACTACCCAAGAGAAACAAACACAAACTTTATCGCTAAACTGACATTTATATTAACCCTTAACAGTATACCTGTGGTAAGATCGGACCCCAGCATGTATTCTGTAATGTTTTTTTGTTTGTTTTTAAAGATTTTTTTGTTAAATTTCAGGTAATTGTGACACACAATGTTGTCCCTTAACACAGTGCAGAAGATTTTGCTTCATTAATTTCTATAGATCTTTTATAGTGCCCATTCAGTACGAAGAACCATTGGCACAAAAATTGTTTTAGCGAAGGGGCTGTGTGTGCAGCGAAGGGGCTGTGTGCGCGCAGCATAGGAGATTTCTGTAAGGAATCGTCCACTGTACTACAAAACAGGGTGTCTTCTTTTCATCCTCTCGCGCTATTTGTCAATGATAAAGACGCTGGGGTACCAAGTGGGGTATACCGGAAACGTACAAATGTTAAATACGATATAATGTTAAAATGTAAAAGATGATGAGAGTGATGACAATCATAGTACATGTACTAGTACAGTATGAATAGACTAAACCGTGTTCGAAACTTTTTGCGTGATTGTGTAGTCAGTTGGTGGGTGTAACTTTGTAAAACTGTCTACCCAGTTCGCAGTCGCTAGCTTTTATGGAATTGCTGAGATGTAAAACATCATCATTTTGATTAGGACAAGAACACCGACATTGCATTGTAACAGAATGAAACGTTTAACTCGTATCATGTATATATAGTGTCTATACGCCGATTTCTATAGTTATAGACTATTATTGTATTGAGTGCGTTGTTATTGATGCCATACTTAGTACCATGTACAATGTTCATTCATACCCATAAATTAGTTGATTCATCCATCCATCTGTCCATCCATTCATTTATTCATTCATTCGGCCTATTCACACACAGCTCAGTTCCTTCACACACAGCCCATTGGCTGAGTACACACAGCCCCTAAGATGTGTGCACATAGCCTCTTCGCTGCATGCATAGCCCCGTTGCTGTGCACAAAAAAAAAAAAAAAAATTAAAGCTCCTTCGCTGTACGCACACAGCTCCTTTTTGCTACATCTCAGAGAGCATCACAGCATACGTGCATATTAAACTTGGTAGTGTTCGTCCTGGCTTAAGTAGCGACCATTCTGAACTGCAATCGATAGGTTATTTTTATCCAACCCCCAAGGTAAAAGTTTTGTTTAGCGATATGTGACTCTAATGTCGTCAACAGACAACAAAGAAGGTCTAATTGCATGCGAACATTTTTAGATTGCTACATGTCTTAACTTTAGTGCGGACTAAAAGGCGGCAATACTACGTGTTCAATTCTAAAAAGGACGCTTTCGTTGTAAAGAATGTGGAATGTTTGTTGTTTTTAACAGACTGTCATGGCTGACAGGTATCACTCTCACTGTGTCCAATTTACACAATGGTATAGTTTGGCATACCTAACATACTCTGTCTGAGGTACAGAAGTTTTTGTTAACAAGCTCCTAGAGGATTTAACATAACAGCAACACGCAAACCATGAGAGTTCATTTTGTTAAAATATTCTAATCAAGAACACAAAAAGCAGACTTTTTAAACTGTTCAGTATCCACCTCTGTTTTTGTTATAAGGTATAAGCTAGCCGGCCACTCATCAAATACGTCATGCAACGCTGTTTTCTTGACAAAAACATTTCGTGTTCTGAGTCCTAGATTAAAGTTGCTTCAAAACAATCCAACAACTAAACGTGTAGCGCATTTCAGAGTCACTTTCTTAAAAAAAATATTGAATCCTCCTCAAGTTTCATTTGGACATTTCGGCATTAGATGTATTATAGAAGCAATACTGGTCTTCAAAAACTACAGCATAGCAATCAGATCAAAACATATCTGCACAATGTGAGAATAAGTATGTTTTAGCTAAATGTGATAAGGCAGCACGACATACCTGTGTACCCTTGAGTGTGTTCGCTCTGACTGATGCACTGACTTGATTTGGAATGCCAACTGTATCTGGTTTGTTTATCCAACCCTCTAGACAAAAGCGGAGTCACAAGGCGTGACTCCAAGGTCGTCACCTGTAACTCCACTAAAATGAAGAAGGTTTGGGATACGATCATATCCTTACGTTTCAGAAAAATGAGCTAGCATTAATATTATAAGGTATGAGCAGATAAACAAAATTGGCACATGTTGGATATAAATATGGAAAGAGGAAGTCGGTGAAACATTTTCAGGAGTAAGAAAGTAGAGCATACGGACTGTGTGTTGTTTTGGTGGTGGACAGGTATCACTCTGACGGATTATGTTTCCATTGACGCAGGGTGAGGGAGTTTTGCTTACTTTTCATACTGAGGCACGATAGTGTAGAATTACATGCTGTTGAAGGTGTCGTGTGGTGGGGTGTGTATTGAGAAAGGCTAACAGAAGGAGCACTCGCCCACGCGTCCGTTCTCTAGCTCTACAACTTTATTATCTGACCAGATGGCATCCTACTTATTTATTCATCTATGGCGTCATGGGAGGGCAGCGTTGTTTTCAACACTCTACGAATGACTTCATTTGACCCTGCACTTGTTTTGCTAATATGCAAATCGGTTGGTATGCTGAGGTCATCTCGGTCACTACAGAAGGGTCCAACACAACAACAAATCAACACCCTCAGTTTTAAAGTTTTATAAAACCCTTCAACACCTGTGTTTTTCAAGACATTTGCAATCTACAATTTTGGGGGAATTAGTTTACAGGAACTACAATTTATGGATGACATCCTCTGCAGAGTAAACGAAAATGTGAATATGCGAAACAACCCATTTGGGTGAAAAAAAAACGCAAGATGAATAAACTTTTAAAATATGCTCAACAAACGTTGCAGCAATAATCAGTCAAGCGACAAAAGATAGTTTCACAACCAACAAACATTAGTTCCTGATACTGATGATAGGTACATAATAGAACCGATGACCACATCCAAACCCTCGGTATAGTTTTTGACGACGCCTCAGGGGAGTCGTCAAGTGGTATATATTGCATTCAGTCTGCAAAAATTCTAGGAATTGCACAGGCATTTTTCCAAGAATTCTAGTACTCCACAGTATGCTGGGTATGCAAGTCCCCCCTCCCCCTAAATCTGTTCCAGATGTATCTCTGGTATGCAATGGTGGAATGTAGGTCACACGGGGATAGTACATTTCTGGCTGTAGGTTTATGTTACAGGTGGGCCAGTATATTGTGCCAGGGATAGTGCGACAGGGAAGTTCCAGTCTATTTCTGATTTGAGCTGTATTGTTGTACCCTCATTCGTCGTCATGGCAATAATACATTTTTATTGCCAGTCTTGTTGCCTGTGTATTCAGATTCACCTTTGCACGCAAAAATTCTGTTCAAGCTTAAGTACACCAAACAATCTAACCGCTAACATGTCATCCTCTTGCGAGTAATCAATCACCCTTCTTCATGTCTCACACGTTAGAGTACTTTGTAATCACGTTTCATTAGTGAGTCTTTTTTAATGTACTTTTTAGAATAGAGGAATGAATGTCTTGCTGGCTGCAATGCTATGTTTTGTTACTTCAACTCTAACAATGTTACAACGTTTCCGGTGTCCATTTTGAAAACTTGTTTTTTTTTTACCTTATCTTCAATGCTGTTATTCTTTCGCCCTATATTATTATTTTTGTAGTTTGTAGTGGATGTCATCCAAAAAAGTTTCTTGCTGTGGTCTAAATCAAACATATGTTTTTTATCCCTCAGTATATCTTTTACTCCGAGTTATCTACAACTGGGAAGCACTTCACGATGTCCACAGTTACCGAATGTTAACTCGTAGCACGGCTTATGATCACATACATTTTAATAGAATACACAAAAGGCCAGCCTTTGTGTGTACACGCAACGTATTATCCCCACAAGTGAATAGCACAGCACGAGTTCTCCCTGTATTAGGTTGCAATCGGCTAGACTGTAAATGCAGACATTTTCGAGGTGGTTTTATGTTCGAGGTCTCCGCGTTACAAATTTACCGCCAAGTTAACACCACTGCAAACATTCTTTTCATGGCAGTAACATTAGTACTGTGCATGGTGCTACCGCGAACTTTAAACCACAGTAAACTGACATTTTCCCGCTACCGCAAAATTAAACCCCCGCGACCTGAAATACATTTACAGTATACAGTTAGCATTCATAGAGAAACGTCTCTTTGACCTTTGACTTATGACCTATAACATGCTGTTGGGCAGGATCGTGTGATAATGCTGACTTCCGGGCTGCGTATCCAATATTACAGCTGCAACTGACCAGCGAATGGTACTCCAGTATGGTCATTTGGAGTGATTTTGACTTGCTGACCCCATGGGGCTTGACCTGGACCCTCCTTCTCGTCCTGAGCTGCCTGACAGCGGTCCAGTATCTACAGCGCCCCGCTAACCTACCACCCGGCCCCAGGGGCTGGCCTGTAATCGGGAACCTCTACAGCTTGAGAAAGGTAGCATAAAATAGCTGGTTTCTACTCAGGTCTGCCCATATACTGTTCTTTTTAACAATAAAGATATATATCAGATTTAATGCATGTAAGGTTTCACATCGCTGGTGCTTTAGTGCCGAATCAAAGGTCAATTGGCCTTTGCTAAGTATCAGGTCTCCAAATGCTTCAAAAGAAACTCCAGTACGCGAGTTTACACACAAACCCGTCCCCTCCAGCTGCAGAGCCGAACTAAGTCTCAACAAGGAGGTTTTGTCTCAGCACTAGATTTCTGCCACTGAACTTTTCCAGCACTTCAGTTATGGGTTACTAGTCACTAATGCGGAACTGGCGTTGGGTCAGTTCAAAGGTCAATCTGCAATATCTATATATCTATACCTATCTATATATCTGTCTCTCTATCTCTCTCTCTATATATATATAGGTGTATTCATGATTTTATGGATGAAAGTCCTTCAAGTGGATAAAAATGTTGGAGAATAGTTGTTTTGTTGTTCGCAGCCCAATATCATGCTATATTCGAATTAGGTTTAGGAAATTATATAAGTGTGCGATGATCAAATCATTCTGTCTGTATAACCACCAGGATGGAGGCCCGGTGTGCCTCCGTCTCATATCAGTCAAAAATTTTAGCAATGCTGATTCCTCGGCAGATGGACATTACCGGAAGAAAAAACAACAACACATATTACAAACTTAAGGTAAACAAAAGATGTACCTAAGGTGAAAATTTCTTATCTTTTATGATAAATGCACAGGAAACACCCCTAGTTCTGACTGAATGGGCGAAAGAATATGGAGACATCGTCAGCTATCACACCGGTTCCCAGCTTCGAATCGTGCTAAACAGTTACAGCGTAGTGCACGAAGCCTTTGTGAAGAAATTTGATATCTTTTCCGGCAGGCCTGAACCTTTAACATCGTTTATGGCACAGCGAAAGGCAAAAGGTAAGTTTCGTAGCTTTTTTTACCTTTTATTTGCAGTTAATTATTTTATTTCATTTTTTTTCATTTTATTTATTTTGCACCATCTTTAAAAAAGGTAACAAATTAAAGGATGAAAGAACATGCAGGGGGAAAGAAAAAAAAACCTTGTGGCTTATACATAGTCTTCCCCCAAAAGTATTATATTTACAAGTATTATAAACAAAACTGATAACGCAACACGAGTTTTAGTATATTTTGTTTTAAACATGTCAAAAGTGACCAATTTCTATTTCTGATCTATTGCTGGACGTGTCCCTTTTCTTTGTTGAACTTGTAAGACCATTGTGCATAGTAAAGCGCGATTATTTTCGACACAAAATTTGTAAAAGGAATTTAACTAGTATGGTCAATAGCTTTAAGCGCTTAAATAATATCATATATTATCTAAAAGTTACTATGTTATCATATCGATTGTATATATATAGTCATTAAATAAAATTGTCGTTTTTGCCTTTAATTACTTGTCTATAATCTTTGAAAACTTCTTGATAACATAAAATAATTCAGAATTCTCTCGACAACATTTTAAATCTTTGTTACAGTAACCCTTCCATCTAAAGTTAATGTCGCCTTTACTCAGGTATCGTATGTGGAAGCTACGGGCCTACCTTGAAAGAGCACCGGAGATTCAGCATGAAACGTCTTCGAGACTTCGGCGTCGGCAAAAGGAGCCTGGAAGGAAAAATTCTAGAAGAAGCACGAGCTCTTGCGGATAAAATCTCAAAACATGAACATCAAGAGTTCCGCATTCACCGGATGACACGAGCTGCCGTGTCAAACGTGATTGCGTCGATCGTATTTGGCTCCCGGTACGAGTATGACGATCCCGAGTTCCAAGCCCTTCTGTACTCTGTATCTGAATCATTTTCAATTTCTTTATTATCCCTTCTGCCTGCAATATTCCCCACCCTTCAGTACATACCTGGCGCGAACAATGGTCTAAAAACGTATGAAAAGATCCTTATGAAAGTCTTCAAACATGTTCAAGAAGAGATCAAGGAGCACAAGAAGGATTTCAACCCAGACGACGTCAGGGACTTCATCGATGCGTTTCTTCTAGAGATAAAGAACAGAGAAAATGAAGAGGACAGGGCATTTATAGAAGAGCAACTTGTCACGGTAAGTTTGATGATTTTTTCGGATACAGTTACTGTTAAAGCATCTGGTTACATCATTCAAGTGTTTCCTTTATTCTAAATGTGTTTTCTTCTGGAAACTAGGAACTCAGTGCTTGGTTGTAGTCCAATCGAAATGCTACACATAGCAATTTTGACCTAACTGCTTAGATTGAAGCTTTACTGACACGACATGTACAAAAAGTGCAGTGACTTTTGTACGGTCAAATATAAACTACAGAAAGTGGATACAGAATAAATCTTTAAACTCTGCTAGCTAAACAATATAGGATAATAAGATAAAACCTATACAATCAGGCTATGCAGAGTTCTATCTGAATAGATTTACTTACAAACTTCCACTAATCATGTATAAGATCCGTTGTGTTGATCTAAAAGATCTGTTTATGATTAAACATCTCCTGCAGATCGTGGTAGATCTTTTCTTTGCTGGATTCGACACCACGTCCAACACCCTCCAATGGGCTCTGCTGTATATGATCCTCCATCCGGACATCCAGGAGAAAGTACAGCAGGAGATAGACAGCGTCATCGGGAGGAACCAGGACCCCTCTATGGTGCATCGCAATCAAGTATGTCATCTTCTTGCTCTTCACTTCGAAGACTAGTCGGTTCTGAGAGTGTTCTAAATCGTACTATACAGTGCGTTATATTTAGAATAATGCAAACAATGACGTTGACAACATTATATTCTCCTGATGTAATTAATAATAATAATTCTGGTTTGTTATATAAGCTATCTGGAATTTGTCGATGAAGTCTTGACAAACATCTCTTCAATAAGATGTCTCCAGTTTCACAACGAATGTTGTTTGAAACATCTGACTGTATCCCAAATCATAAGTTGCTTGAGTAACTGATATTTGGAGAATCTGGGATTCCTTGCTGAGAAATTTTACGGTGCTTTTTAAAAATTAAAAATGTTATGCTCTGTACAGAATACATAAAAAGCTCTTATTGCATATATCTGAATAAAATGCTATGGACTTTTTTCAGACACCCTATACGGCAGCAACTCTGGCAGAAGTAGAGCGGCTGGCGACGGTTGCACCCTTGGCCTTAGCACACACTACTACCGAGGAGACAACTTTTAGGGGCTACAATATACCAAAGGTATTTCAGATAAACACCAAAGATAACCCAACATGGCATGGTGACATAAGGATAGTTCTTTATTGTATGGGCATTGATGTGGTGAATTCAAAGTCAAAGACATCTATGTATTGAGAGTAAGATAAAATGTGACGTCAATCTATTAACCTGGGCCAAGCTATTGACATCATTCAGAACCGTTATTTCCTATGGTATAAAGTCAATCTTTATTTTTATAATTTTTATAATTTTTATTTACTTGATTCAATTTCATTGGGTTCTAAGATATTAAAAGAAGAAATGTAGTAAACCGAATCATTTAACCTGAACATAAACTAATCATCTTCGCTCCCTTTTGTTGAGCTTAAGACACTGTCCTCCAGTCCTTCCTTTTTTCCTAGTCCTTCATAACATTACTCCGTAAAACTGAGTGCCTCACCTTGGCATAAACCTTGTTCTCATGCACGGTTTGTCTTATGCTTTGCCAATTAAGTATCTATTATGCTAAATTCAAGAGCCAAGGAATTGAAATGAAATCGCTAATACCGAGGAGAGTATCTTTAACACCATACCTACTGTGTCGCCATCTTGTTTTTTTTTTTCAGGGCACCATCGTAGAACCCAACATCTGGGCGATTCACCACGAACCTCAGCTCTGGCCACACCCACACAAGTTCGACCCCACCCGTTTCCTTGACAACACCGGGAAGTTTGTAAAGAGGGACAAACTCATTCCGTTTTCAATCGGTATGATATTGTTTAGGGAATGCTGTTTTATATTTCCATTTTCTTGGGTGCTGCTATTTTGTGTGTTCTTTTGGAAATCTAGACAAATAGTGAAATGTTTATACTTAGAATTTTCTAGACACATCGCTTGATGTCGACACTCGAAGCTAAATAGTATACAGTGTTTTTAACTTACTGACATCTATGGATATAAATGTCTTGTTTGTTTCTTTCTACACTAATAGGAAGATGATTTGATAGCCATAATAACATTATTACTTTTAGGTATACTCAGGTGTTATATAAGTATATTCCATGCAGGAGCTACGTCTGAATAGGGCATTATTAAAATGGATAATATTGTAAGCTGATGGCTTTTGTTTTTGTGTACAGGACGCCGTGCCTGCCTGGGAGAACAGCTGGCAAGGATGGAGCTCTACCTGTTCTTTACCTACCTTCTGCAGCGCTTCAGCTTCAAACTGCCAGAGGGCGCACCTGTACCATCTGCAAAAGGAGAGTTTGGATTAACTCACGCTCCTATTACTTGTGAACTGGTGGCTGTGCCAAGACATTTACCATCTGAAACATGTCCGACTTACTAATATAGATTCCTTGTAGCATCTTATTTAGCATTTTGCTACACCAAAATTTATTGTAAATCTGTTTCTTCTATATCGAACGATATCTTTGCATTCGAGTATGGTCAGTATGTCGTTACATACAGCAGTGTATTATCATATTATTGATAGCAAATGGTATCGATAGCAAATATGACAATGATCATGTTAACCCTCAAACCACCGTATGGGGTCAAAACTGACCCCAGGCGTATATCGATGTGTGCCATTATGGCATTTCTGGCCGAAAACAAATTTCCTTCCATGAGTTTGTTTGTATATATGTCCTATAACTTCCTATACGTTTTTACCGAGATTTGCTCATTGTTGATTAAGTTATCCTAGAATGTTTATGCACTGTCCAGTGGGGTCAAAACTGACCCCAGCAATTTTTTAAACAAACTTTTGCGACCCACACCTGAACTACTTATCGTAGGATCACGAAATTTGTAGAGAATAATGTAATTGTAAGCCAAAATTATTGTAACAACTTTTGTGCCATTATCATGTTATATGATGACGTTATGACGTCATCTAGGTAATGTCGGCCGCCATCTTGGATTTTGGCTGATGACGTCATCAAATTAGCATAAATTATGAATATTGAGTCATGAAATTTACGTTGAATTTCATAAGATGTGATAAACAACTGTTATTTGCTAAGAAAACCTTAAAACTTAAATGTTTAATACAAAATTAGAAAATTTCGTAATAAATATGTCTGTCAGAATTCCGTTGCCATGGCAACATGAAAAATGATGAACATACTTTGTTCACTGAAATTGTTTGCTTTCAACATTTTCTAAAAAGTTACCAATTTTGGTGGCCATAGCTTAAGCCATTCAGGTGCTATATGGCATTGAAGTTGGTACAGGCATCAAAAACGTCCTTCCCGGTCTGAATAGCATTGGTGCAAAATGTGTTCCTCATGATCTTTTGCATAAATTATGATAATGAGCTAGAAGTATTCTCACCTAATCATGTCAAACTGTCCCACATAGATTAATGAAACTATACATATATACAAATCACAAAAAGAGTCACACAAAAAACTGTATTGGTACAAAATGTGTTGGGGTCAGTTTTGACCCCATAAGGTAATCTACGTCACAAAAAAGCTACGGTGGTTTGAGGGTTAAATAATAATTGTGACGATATGGTGAAGTTACTGAGTATAACGAAAATTTCCAATACTGGTATCACTTTACGTTCACTTAACAGAAAATGCGGTTTCTTTAGCCAATTAGAAATGCGAAATATGTCATTCTTTATTTTTCGTCAATTGCATTCTGTCCCTTCAACTATTCGACTTTGAAAATAAGCTAAGCTATCTGAAAGTCAGTCATTTGGTAAAGTTCAATTGAGGTCATGTAATGCTCCTAGAGCAGACTGCAATACTTTGCTGTACTGTGATTGGTTAAGCCACCTAGGGCACCCTGCACTTGGTCAGTTTACTATACAGCCGGCCTATAAAAGCAAGGACATGCTGTACTATGCTCATTCGAGCCCATAACACTGAGGAAGCCACATGGCGAAACATGTTTGTTGTGTGTTGGTTCGAATAAAGTTCCTAAACGGGGGACATGCGGCTCCAGCGTCTTTTCTGAAAATGTGGCGTAAGTGTGAACGGTTGGCTTTAGGTTGCCCTTCTCCACAAACTATACTATCTGAAAGTCAGTGTTTAATGATAACGAATTTTGAAATAAATCACTTGCTGGAAATATTTAACACATAATAATATCATACACAATGCAACACCATACAATTTGATATACAAGACGATATGATATATTACAGTAAATTTTACGGAAAACTAAGACAGTTGACATTGTATATAGGCTGAATTACACTTCCCAAACTGTAATTTACAGCTTAACATCCGCTAGATTGAGATCTATTGCGGCAGTGCTACAGCTTTTAAATATCACAAACTCAAACCATTAAAACAGAGAACATAGAGACGTAGCCTGGCTACATAGTAGAAATTAATAAACCAAATAAACCACTTTTTTGCTTTGAGTGAGCCTTCACACATCTTTAACTTTTGTACACATCACTTGAACTTTCTCTTATCATAGAAACAGAACAATAGAAAATCATTGAATTGCTTTGAGAACTGTCATATATTAACCTCTTCCTTTACAATAAAATGTCATCTGCAATGTAAAAAGTATGAAAATAACATTTTCGTACAAATGTGTCCCTTGCTTGGGAAATAAATAGCGGTCCCGTGAAACTATCAAAATGCAATTTGGGGCAGATGAAACACTGTTAAAACTATTTACAAATTGTCTCACATAAATAGTCATTACTCTGTTGAGATTATTTATATATTATACCATATTGAAATAAACATGCTTTTGGCTCCACATTATTCAGAGTACATAATGATGCATTTCGTAGTAAGTGAGAAGAACATATAAACAAAACTGTGAAAATTCATGTAAACAGTAAAAGAATTAAAATACAATATCAGTCATATGACACGTCACTTCCAACAATAGTATATTACTTACCATTTCACCACTTTCTTAAGTCATCTATATATTTTTTTGTACTTAAAATCTTATTCTGATCTGTAATATATATAATTTTGTCATTGAATCTACTTTGATCTCTCTGTATTAAAATATAAATTAACATTGCAGTTAAGTCTGTCAACTAATAATGTTCTGTCAAGAAATCACCCAAGATACTGAAACAAATTAAATGTACAATGCTATGTATATAGTACCGGTTCAGACATACAATGTATCACCATCGTTATACATGCATATTGTTAAAAATTATAATGAAATGTGTCATGAAAACAACAACACTTTCATTGTACATTTTACAAACTAGAAGATTTACTAGTTTTTATTGCTTGTTCTCTCTATATATTATACATGTACATATTTCCTCAGCATTTATTATATATTTTTACTGTAAGTAGTAATTGACAGCTTATTCTATTAGGTAATATTCGAATTAAAATATTCTTGTGCACGAAGTTATTTGAATGAACAAATAAATCAAAATACTTAAGATCTACAACTACAAGAGATGCTAACGGTGTATTATAAAAACTCCATTTACATTGCTATGTAAATAAATTTAGATATTCAAACTATTGTCACATCTTTCTTTCACAGTCTTTGGATAGGTTGTCTGATTTACAAAAAAAGCCCAAAAGCGGTGTGTGTGTTTCAAGTTTTCAAAATTCCCAATGGTTCAATTTAAAATTTATACATATATCGGGAGTCAATTTTTGTTGTTTGTATAAGGCATGTTATAGGACAAAAAAAACAACATGGTTGCTGGTTGGATAAACTAGATGTTTGGCTGTCCAGGTATGACTGAAGGTATCATCTTTTCAGCTTCTTGCAAATGTAGGGAAGGTCACACAGGCAGTGTGCATCATTCCACTGTCCTCTCGTTGTCTCTTGGCGACGTGTAAACCAGTTACGCTTAGAAGTCTGTAGAAGACGTTACATGCAAGAAACAATTAATTTTGAAATCACTGCATCACTTAAAATGCGTAAATGATTTGGATAATAACCCACACATTGATAAGTAAATACATTTCTGAATCAATATTTAAACTATTGTCGCATCCATGCTTGTCTTTAGATACATTGTCTAATGTGAAAAAAGTTGCTGTGTGCTTCAGCTTTTTCTGTTAAACTATTCAACGGCTAGCAGTGGACAGAACAGCATGGCGAACAATGACGGCCCGCCTCAGTTACCAAAACTGACATGCGGAGAAGATGACGATCATGATTCAATAGTTTGATTTCGCAATTTGGCTTGAATATGGAACAATAATTATTGTTATCAATTCTGGTTATTTGACCAAGGCATGTTCGGGGACTAAAAGCTTGGTTGCTGGTTGGTAAAGATGATTGGTTAGCAGGCGTATTATTTGGGTGAGGTCAGAGGTGGTGGGCGGTGCTAGGTGATTGACTGTATTTGATAAATATCAACAGAAGTTAATAAATTTTGATGAATGTTGCCATTGTCGTATCCTGACCTTGGAATAGCTGATTCTTCCCTACCATACAGTTACTGAGTGCAGGAAACAGTTTTTTACATACAGCCAAACCTGCCCAAGACGACCACCCGGGGGACCGGAAAAAAGTGGTCGATTTGAACAGGTGGTTGCTGAGAAGAGTATCGACTCAAAACATGCCCGATGCAAAGTATAATGGTTTCCGTTGTGTTTTGTGGCAAATAGCAAGCACACTGCACGCACGAAAAAAAAGCGAGGTTTTTAATGTCAAATACAACACGCGCACTGTAAACTGTAAATTTAACCCCAAAATCCGACACAAACTGGCCAATTTCGGTACAAAATCGCGCTAGTTATCATAAAAAAATTGATGAAAACCTCAATTTTGAAAATGATTCGGTCGTTATGAGTCTCAATTTGGGCCGGTCGCGGTCGCGTTGGCCAGGTGGTCGTTGAGAAAAGGTCGCTTAATGCTTACGTCAATGAGAAAATAAATCGGGACCGAGAAAAAGCGGTCGAAATGGCCAGGTGGTCGCTGAGAAGAGGTGGTCGCTCGGGCTGGTTTGACTGTACTAGTCTTGTATCCAGTATTTCATTACATTGCCACATTGGTTATTTACTTGGGATAATGGTTATTGACATAGGGGTGGGCAGCAGTCTAGAATAGGGAATGGGTGATCCAAGATTAGTCCTTTGCTAGTCAATTTGATATTGAAACTAATTCACCGAAAAAAAAATCTTGAAACACCCACCTTGGAGTACACACTAACACATTCCTCATTGCCACCATGGCTGTAGATTTTCGAGAGTTGTATCTCATTGTTAGGCTCTCCAGGCTTCCAATTGCTGTAGGTGAGTTGTGTGCCATCTGTCCACTTCCATACAGATCCATACTTATGAAGTCCAATCCAGACCGCTTTGCCAGGGGCTAAAAAAACATGGATTACATGCAGTAGAAAAGGGTCTGTCTATTTGGTTGTCATTCAAATAAATCTTGAAAAATCTCTTGGTGTTTTACCCCTTATACTGCCAGAATTTCAGCCCTATAAAATACTATCAGTGCCAGGGTTGGCTGCTGACCTAAAAAAAAACACCGAACAAGGCCAAAGTCCCTAACTTCTAGCATTCGTGCGCTACGCGGGTGCAAGGCTGCTATTTTAGAGGAACACGCTATCCCGGATATATCCGGATGTGGCACACAGGGCAAGTAATGTGTCCCGGATATATCCGAGCTTGGCAGTTTAAGGGTTTTAAGATTGCTAATTTTCACATTCAATGAAACATTAGTACATTTCAATGAATTTTCAAGTATTATTAGCCCTTTCAACTACAATGTCATTAAAATACTGAACTGAACTGTTATTTTCTTATAAAGTCACAAAATCTAATAATTCAAGCAGCGTTCCTTGGATAATCATCACCATCATCAATCATAAGCATATGTGATCCATTTTGGCATGACTAAACAATATTTTCTTATTATCTAGTTTAAAAGTCTTATATTTTGTTAGGATCGCAAGAGTCTGTCATTCCATATGAATCAAATTCTGTGGTGGGTTGTATTTTGCTTGTTTGGCATGTTAACTGGAAAACCACCTTTAAACGTATTAGAAAATAAAAGAACATACAAGATGTGTAAAATACGTAGACTGGACTGCATTATATGAATGGAAATGTGCATTCTCTTTTCAGTAAGTCTTGTGGGATCTTAAATATGGCTGATCATCAAATGAAAACCATCATCCTTTTTAATGAAGGTAACAAAATTCCTACCATTGCTGATGAGACCAGTGATGAATTTGTTTTCTTCAGGACTTCTGATAGAAGCAAGCCTGGCACCGTGCTGTTCACATTGTGAGGCTGCTGTATACCACTTGACTTTGTCACCCATCAAATTGTAGCAGTAGTTGTTGTATTCAATCCATCCACTTTCGCATTGGGCTGTAACATTGATGATAAAAAGAATTAGGTTATGACTATAGTATATGTGTCACTTACAATGTTGATACTTAACCACTGCGAAAGTTTCTGCATTTACAGTAAGTCACTCTGGACTTATCAAAGGCACACTTCATTACCTGTTCCAACATTCCAGTGTCCAAGCGATAATAACAACATTGGACTGTCAACAGCGTGCATACAGTGTTAAGTATAGCGTGCAAACCTGATGAATGAAAAACTCAGTGGACTGGTTTTTAAAAAAACTTCTCCTTTTTGCTTATTACATGGTTGGTCAATGTTCATTTTTCAAATTTGGCCAAGCCTTTCCTTAAAATCTTTGAGTGAAATATAATTTTCGTGTGTTGGCAAGTGTGGTCCAACAACAAGTTTTGCAGCCATTGTTGATTGGTCGTTCTATGCCACAGTGTACCACATACTTTGGGAACGAGTTGAGTAGTAATATTGTAGTATACATTATTTCATTCTACTGCTGCTGGGATATCTGACACAGGTAGGCAGCATTCGGATAGCCTTCACACCGCGCTTCCATGCGGCTCTGTCCAGTGGGTCTTTCTAACACACTCCATCCAACGAGTTATCCTCGTAATTATGGGTCAGAAATCACGGGTATTTAAACCTGACAGGGATCCATTCTAGTCACATCCTCATAGACAGTGGCAAACCTCCGAAAATCAACCTGATCACGTACACCGTTTGGGAGTACTTCCCCAAGTGGTCTCCCAAGTTCAATCCTACATAGGACATATTGGTTGGGACAGCACCTGTCTTTTAGAAGGGACAAAAACTGGGGTCCGGGGATCTCCTGTTTGAGGAGGTGTCTCAAACATGTTATGAAAGGAAGTTATCAGCCCCTCGTTGTAATATTGTAGTTTGTACCCTTCTACTGAAACAGCAAAAGAATCTTGTATTGCTAGCAGCTCAATGTGCCACCTAATACTATAAGGGTATGAATGAACCTACTTGACAGTTGACAGTTCAATGCATTGAATCACTTATTGTGTGGAAAACTGGGAACAAAGTTTTCAATGAGCTCTGTACAACATTGCTTACGTGTGCGTGTAACAGTTGTTGATGGCGACATGGTAGTGAATGGTTGGATTCCAGTTGACAGATGCCCACTGATGCTTGTGGGCAACTCAGTTGACGCTTCCTTTGATGGTACGTGGGCAGCAGTTGGGTGGTGTTCTTTCTTGAATGTTGTTGATGTTGGAGGAGCAGATTCTTTCTTCTTTGGCAGAGGCAAAAAGGAGTTTGCGATGGCGACATTTGAGTTGTTTTCTTCCAGAAGCATACGTGGGGGAGTGGTGATCTCAAGCCTTGATGGTGGAGAGAAAGAAGCCGAGTTGGCCAGGGCCGAGCTGTTCTCCTGATAGAAGTGCCATGACATTGGAACACAGGAATTCGTAAGCTTCACCGGGTCCAAAGTGCCATCTTGGTTCGTTGAGCCACGTGCTCGCTGTAAAAAAAGTCTGTAGCTTTTAATCAAAATAAGAATTAAAATCAAAATGATTTATACTTATGGGTTATAAAAAATCAAGAGGGTTTGGTGGTCATCAAGTACAATCTATGGTCACCAAATTTTACAGTCAATCGTACAGAGGCAGTTAGTCTTGTAGGATTTTAAAACGCCAGTTGGAGTCAAATACTCCACAAAACAGATTTCTTTGTAGTGAAGTGGACCTTTTTTTGGATTACCATCCATTCACAAGTTCTGATCCTCAGAGGACCTGACCCAGAACCGGACCTGAATTTTCTGTTAGAGTACCCACCCCTAGTCTTGTCAAATTAAAACTATGAACAACTCAGAAGACATGGATTTTCATTGACCAGTTGGCTTACCTCACTACCAGGTTTGATGCAAGCGAACACGATTATTGCAATGACGACTGACACTACCACCACGAGCACACAGCACGGAATTATAAGCCGGCAAGCCCGTCCGGATTTTGCCACGTTCCACATTTCTGCAGCACGCTCTGAGATTTAGCACAAAACACACAATAATAATTCGCGACAAAAAGCATTTACTCAAGCAACTGGATATGACTTTGGAAACGGTCAGACATTTCACATGGCATCGATTCATTTCAAATAAAAAATCATCTGGATTGGTAGAATCCATAGTTACGTATACAGTTTGTAGTTTGTTCCAACACAAATTAAGCACTCACCATGAACAATGTAGTTTTTTGTTAGGACATAAAGATATAAAATATGTACTATTGAAAATTTCCAACAAACAGGTGCAGTTTCTTTTTTTTAACCCTATTCAGACCGGGCTTTTTTGGTCATCCCTGGACCGGGGGGGGGGGCTTTTGAGGCCCTCCACTTCTAAGTCCTATAACTCTAAAAAGACGTGCCTTAGGGCCACCAGATTTTTAGGACATGACGTCGACAAAATATCTGACAAGTATGTGACGTTTGACGTTACGTTGACGTAATATGACGTAATTATGACGTCATCAATTTGATTATATTGGCCAAACCAATGAAAAAAGGGTATTCTCAAAAAACTTCAAGTTATGCTACAAAAATGTAACAACAAGTGCAGATAACAGAATAATAATGTTTGTTACGCTTTGTGTTGACAATAGCAACATCGATGACGTCAAAATGACGTCATAAAATGACGTCATGCACATCTAAGCTACGAGTTGGGCTCCGCCATATTATATCCACCACCTTGAATTTAAAAAAATACTTTTTATGTAACAAATAATCACAAAGGGCAATGGAAATAGACTAAATTAATTCATTTAGATGTTTTTTGATGAAAAAATACCAGGTAGTTACAAATTTTAAGGGATAATTAGCTTGCTATTCTTGATCTGGCCATTCGGTCCGCCATCTTGGATTTTGGGCTGATGACGTCATCAAATTAGCATAATTTATGCATATATAATTATGAAAAATATGCTAAATAATATAAGATTATATTTATGTAACAAAATCCCAGTAATATAGCAAATAAATGTGAAAAATACATTGTTAGAACCAAAAATAGTGATTTGGGGCAAAACTGCCTGTCAACAAACGGTTGCCATGGCAACAAGAAAAAATGGAAAGTTTGTCAAACTTCGTAGAATTGTTGCCAACAATATTTTAGGAAAACTCGGCAAATTTGGTGGCTCTAGCGTAAGCCGTTCTGGCGTTATAGGACATCGAAGTTATCGCGGGCCTCAAAAGCCCCCCCCCCCGGTCTGAATAGGGTTAAATAGACGAAAACATATTATCCATTATGATATCTCTCTGAATATGGTCCTCATCTTTGATTACATCAGACGATTTGCAATTTTAAGAATTTTTTCAACCTTCTCATCCATATTTTTTAAAAGATCTCAGAACCAACAAATTAAGATAGTGAGGCCTAGTGAACATATAGCTCTCTCTATATATATAGTAACAAAGCTACATTCATCCTGCTCTCCTCTAGTTTGTAAATCTCACCTGAGCATGTCTTTTCCCTGGGGTCCTGCATGTCAGGGTGGTGGGGTGGCAGTCTACTGGACTTATCACCTTGCAGCCCATCTTTGAGGTCCACGTCTTCATACATTTGTCTCACGTGTTTTGGATCCGTGTCTAGATCTTCATTTTCTTCATTTTCTCGGCACTGGATGGTGTTATTCAATGTCATTTCTGCAAAGAAACGTCCAGTTGTTGTAAGCAATGAAGAGACATGATATCACATAGTATGTATCATTATATACATTAACTTTTAACAACCTTCCAATTCCATTCACTGTCACCAGGCAGCCTTACTTGTTACAGTTTGACATACATTTACCATTGCTGAAACACCATTGCAAAGTCTGTGTATGACATACCAATCGACAAAAAATCTCTCCCCTCCCATACCTTATCAGTCTGTTGAACAAGTGACTACTCTGGACATCTCAACACGTGTGATTCTGTTGAATTTCCTTTTAGCCTAGAATGTTCTCATTCTCATTGGCCTTGAATATAAACCAGCCTAGTGTACTGACGTTGTTTTCCTGTGTCAGCATTTGGGTATATAATATAGTATTACTCCTTTCTCATTTCAGCTTTCTCACTCTCCCTTTTACAGACAACTAATTGCAATGTGGTATCAGTAATATACCCCCTGATACGTTAAGATTTTACGCATGTATGTAATAACATAAACTGTACTAGACTAATTTAAAACCATATTCATGTGACAAACACCCACACAGATTTATTTATTATATTATGATTCTATCGGTATGACTATGACTGCTTGATTTGAAAGTTGCTACAGTGCAAAATTGTTTTTTTTTAATACTGTCATTGCTCAGGCTTAGAGGTTGCAGACTGAATGATGGAAATGATCTTTGAAGAATATGGAAATTGGCAAGCTGAAAGGATGCGTATCAAATGTTGATCTCTCCATTTTTAAACCAAAACAATGCAAAATTCATGAATAATTCATTTTTAGTCTACTCCTTAGTAGCATGAGGTTGTTTCAACTTCAAACCACCAAAAATCCCTATGCAAACATACCAAATATACATTAAGCACATGTATCTGCCTTTTTCATTGGAAATTCAATAGACAAAGACATACGTAGACATAGTGAGGATGCACTCAAGTACCATTCCTTATATCACAGCGCCACAACAAAGCTACTTAAGATTAAACAAGGACAAACTAGATATAGAGCAGATTTCGTGAACAAACATAAGATATAACAGATACTACATTGATTGTATCATGACATATTGACTTAACGCTAGTTAACCTTTATTCGTTCTGTTACCTAAATCCGTTTTGTCAGAGAACAGGGAATCTACGGAGATACGGTACATGCAACATCAGTAATGACCACAGGAATGCATAACCGAGAGACTCAAATGTTCAGAATATTCCTGACAAGGCTCCGATGACCACGCATTCGAACACATCGAGGTCAAAAACGTACCGTTCCTTATTCTAATAGCCTGACCGCTCCATGGGATGATTCCATCACCGCTTTGTTAGATTGTAGAGATTACATCCGCTTCCAGTTCACAATTACCATGCACAAGATAACTCAATAAACGATCGAACGTCGCCATGTTTTTCCCAGAAATCTACGCGCGCATTCTCTGTCCCAGAACATTAGGCGGCAAAGGTTTCAGAGAAACATTATTTTGTCTTATTTGTTGAATTAAAAAAAACGTAAATAAGGTGACATTTCCGTCAAAGTTTGCTGCTCCTGGATTTTATTGTTGGCTGAATAAGTTTGTAATCTAGTCAAGAAAGGAACAATAGCTTCAACATAAAGTAATTAGCAGCGGACAAACAAAACAAGTCTCGTCAGAACGAATAAATGTCACGCCCTCCGAGAGCGCGGTCATTCTCAATGCAAAGCGACGGTGTTTTTAAATTGAGATATTTTCATATTAGCATGGCAGGAGAGAAACTATATCGCGGATGGGATGAATGACAAAGCTAAACAACAATATCACCATGTTAAAGACAAAAATTATGCTTTGTTCTTCTTCCAGATTGAAATAAGCTGACTCTTGATGAAATTGCAACGAATAAACTTTAGGTTAACTAGCGTTAAACTTATTACGAGGTAAAGGAAAGAAATTACACAAATGATAGAAACACACAATACAAATATCACTAATCTTCAATCACTAACTTATTGCAGTATGATAATTGTTTAGAATCAATTATGGAATTTTGTGTCAGAAACATTTTCCAATTGGTGGTATTAGGGGTGCGTACCGGTACAGAAAATCCAGGTCCAAGTCCGTTTCAGGTCCAGAGGTTCAGATCCAGGTCCAGACCTGAACCTGGACCTGATTCAGTATGACTCATGCCAATGATCCATTTCGACTTCACTACAAAGAAATCTGTTTGGTGGAGTATTAGACTTACACTGGCGTTTTAAAATCCTATAACGCTAACTGCACCTGTACGATTGACTGTAAAACTTGGTAGAAATGACTATAAACTCTTCTTTACTTCACTCTTGTTATTTTCTTCCACCTGCAAGCGTCAAAACGTGTGAATGCCTCATCAAATAGTCTGTTAACTTTCTAATAGTTCCAACATTCGGTACACCTAATTTTTTAAGGTCCGGTCCAATAAGAAAAGCCCTTGATGGTATTGAAGGTGTACCTACCTCCCCCTTTATGAGCATCTCCACATGTCCTCTCCAGTTTGTAGTCCTGATCCAAGCATGACTCTTCTTCCTGTAAAGGCCACATCACAAGACGCTGGGGAAAGGCTTGAGGTGTTGCAGTATGTTCCGAATCATTTCCACCACCGGAGAGCGTTTGGTCGTTCAATGCAATTTCTGAGTCATATAAAAAGATAAGAATATTTAATGCAGTTTAATGATTAATTTTTACACATCAAAATTCCTACTGGCACTGGTGTACCAAACATAAAGGAATTTGGCGCATATGAAAAATTATGAGTCCACATCAGAAAATAGATACATGACTGTGCAGATACAGTACATAAGCAAAACCTACCAAATTAAAACTGAGTTTTGCGCGTGGAAAAATATAAATGAACCCAGTCTTAGATTTCAGGCATATTTTGAAACTATATACAAGTAAAACAATGCGGCTTTCATTTTTTTTATAACAATTTGCAAGAAATTGTTTGATAATGGTGATTAATTACCTTTACATGTATAGCCTTCACGCTAGTAGTAGTCTGCAAATATCTAGAAGGTTCAGTCTATGTATGTGGCTGTGTACACTGTACACTTTTAAAAGACACTTTTGAAGTACGCCATGGTCCATACTAATAACTTGTATGATCTATAGATTTCTAGGTAAAGATAATTTCTATGTAAAAAATGATTTCTGTATTGTCCTAATAATGAGGAGCATTTGTAGTAAAACGAGAATAAGTTTTTGAGTCTCAAACTATTGGCCAAATACTTGAACCAAATCAGATCTGCAAAAAGTTAGACAACACAAGTATACGATGTACAATATCGTTACTCTTGACCAACGCCAGGAGGCCCTGACCGAATTAAAATCAAACAGCTTGAGGCACGCAGCTACGGGCTCCACCCGAAAGTGAACACAAAAAACAGCCAATAAACGTATCAAGTTTGCCATTGTTACCAAGACAGAAAAATGCCTGACAGTGTTTGTAAACGTGGATCGAAAACAAGAATACCAATAAGTGTAATAAATACCTTATAGTTTGTCTGTATGCTGACAGCCAACGCTCCAGGTCTGCCAACAAGTTGAGTCCTGCCTGCAAAAGACAATCAAAGTGATTGAACAAAATTTCTCTACCTTCCCTTCACCTTTCTGCACATGTTTATTGTAGGATTAATGTTCATATTTATGAGTTCCCAGAAGGTCCTACAATTAGATTGTAAACAACTTTGAACACTTTCAACATTACCAGACTAATCGCAAGCTTAGCACGCGAGGAAAAATCAGACATTCAATGCTTAGAGTTTATTCAAGTACCAGGTCTAACACCAGCTTGCAATTGAGTATTAAAATTTGCAGAGATTTTTTCCGAATCGAAGGTGAACTTTTGGATAATATACAGATAAAGCCATTCAAGTAGCTTATGAATAAACTCTAGGCCTTAAAGATTAGGCTTAACTGATTTTAGTCAACGTAATAGCTTAAGAGCTATGAATAAACTATGTGACTTGAAAATTGGGGTTAACTGATTTTTAGCTTGAAATTAGTCTGGTTATTAAAACAGTTATCCCATAGGATACGGGAGTATTTTGGTGATTTTGCGGCTGAAGTTTAGCACGCTATGTCCGCTACCATGAAGATGCTACCAGAGACTATAGATGAGTGATAATTTCACAGCAGGAGTAACAGTGGAGTGTAGAATTAAAGTAAGTGGGCATGAAGGAAAGAGGCGGCGGTCACGTTTGCTCCGTCATACCCCACATCGACAGAGGGGCTCTTTTGGAAGTGCTGCCTTGCGCAATTGCGTCCTGGTTAGAGAGTGAGCTTGTTCTACTTTCCACGCTAGACTTGGTGGTGTACAATCTCCTGTTCAAACCCGGAATAAACTGGTGTGTCCGCCGCTGCTCATCGAGTCAAGTGATCCATCTACAAAGCGCAACGTCACAGGGGCAGTGAATTTCTCATTTGTCAAGAGAAACTAGAACTGGACAGTCGATAAATTGGGCAAGTTCATTTTGCTTTGGTAGTCACGATTTAACTTTGATTCAGTATTACTTTTACAAAAACAGACAAACTTTCGAGTTTTTGAAAATACTCTCGTACTGCAGTAATTGTTATCATTGTATACGTCCGGTTGTTTTTACTTCTTTATTTCACGTGTTACATTGTGTCGGTGTAGTGTATCGCATAACGCTACATTATATAAGTATATTCTAGTATTCATGAACTATATATTGTTATTATAATCATTTATCTCTACTTATCGTTAATCGCTCGTCATCGTTAGTCACTACTTAGGTCATGTTGTTTTGATTATACAGTTGACATCCGCGCACGAATCAATGTTTGGCCATTTCCAAAAAGAAATAAAATAATTTTCAACCATACTATAAACCATACTAATCAGCTTCAAAATAAGCAAATGCATGCCGTGGGTTGCAGAAATAGATATCGGAAAACGTATACTAAATTCAAAGTCCATCCCAAGGCCAATGAAGATGTGAACGGACAAAAATGAAGAATCTATTGATCGGTATGCTATATTTTGCGTGTCCAGTCACTTATTCAACCTTCCTGACTACTTAGATTTCATAATGAAGGCAAATTTTGTTTGGTCAAAGTTTTTTTTTTATTATTCGCACGCTCGCATCAGTTTTTGGATTCCCTGGGGATGTCATCCATGCAATCAAATCACCATGGCCTTATCGTTAATCAGCACGTATCGTTCATCACTCCTTATCGTTATCACTGCTATCGTCAAATACGACTTATCGTTAATCATTACCTATCGTTTTAACTATAACTTATCGTTAATCAGTACGTATCGTTCATCACTCCTTATCGTTATCACTGCTTATCGTTAACCCTATTCAGACCGATGTGACAGCGTTCTCGCCCCCCCCCCCGTGATTTCGCCCCCCCGGGGGCGAAATCACTAGCGATCTCGCCCCCCCCGGGGCGAAATCACTAGCGATCTCGCCCTCCCCGGTTAGTGATCTCGCCCCCCTACCTCGCCCCCCTTTAGCGATTTCGCCCCCCCCAAAATAACGGGTTTACATGATATTTTAGAAGTTGATTGGTATAAATCACACAATGCAGTTTCAGAATGATATAAGTACACGAGTTTGATACATAACTCCATCCATAGTATTAATATTAACGTTAGTACATGGCAATAAGATAGTTGAACTTGTTTCAGACAAGAAGGGTTGGGTCCCTTGTATTCCCTTTATTGCATGTACCTGAGTCTCGACATGAGATATATTTCATTGTATTCACCTGTCCTCAAGCAACCTATATATCTCCAATATGAAGCCTCTATTATGAATTGACCACAAAAGAACTATGTCATGTCTTTATTGATTATGCAAATAAGGTATTCATTAGAATAATGCACATTTTGGTGTATGCACCTGGCCAAGGGGTATCTTCACCTTCAATATGACTGTTTTTCTAGTATTTAGAAACTGGTACGTTATATGCACCTACCCTATGGATATCTTCACCTCCAATATGACTGTTTTTCTAGTATTTAGAAACTGGTACGTTATATGCACCTACCCTATGGATATCTTCACCTCCAATATGACTGTTTTTCTAGTATTTTGGAACTGGAGTTTTACCCGTGTTTCTTAAGACTGGTACTTTACCAGTTTTTTGTAGCATTTAGCAACAGGTATATGAACTTGTGCGTAGATAGTGTTTATAATGAGAAACTATTATTCAATTGTGTTTTTCTTAGTACTTTGGAAATGTTTTCTGCACAAGAAAGAAAATACTGTGACAAATTGAAAACATATAGCTGACGTATTCCGTGCCATAGACGGTGTTGATTTATACGTTCACAATACCATTGTTTTCTATTCCACCTCTGCCATGTCAGCTGCAAAAAAAAATGTCCTTTCAATGTAGTGTTTGCACCGAACAAGGTATGACATCTTACGGTAATAAGGTGCCATATAGGTATGCCAGGTAACACACCAACTATGTTACTCCCAGGTGCAGTATAGTACCAGGTAGCGCACCTAATGTAGCAATGTAGTACCCAGGTGCTCTTAAGACCCCTCCGAGGAATACTAGTAATGTTCGGGGGGGGGGGGGGCGAAAACGCTAAAGGGAGGCGAAAACGCTAGTGATCTCGCCCCCCGGGGGGGCGAGATCGCTGGGGGGGCGAGATCGCTGTCACACCGGGCTTTTTTGGTCATCCCTGGACGGGGGGGGGGGGGGCTTTTGAGGCCCTCCACTTCTAAGTCCTATAACTCTAAAATAACGTGCCGTAGGACCACCAAATTTTCAGGACATGATTTTGACATAATATCTGACACGTATGTGACGTTTGGCGTTACGTTGACGTAAGATGTCGTAATTATGACGTCATCAATTTGATTACATTGGCCAAACCCATGAAAAATGGGTATTCTCAGAAAACTTCAAGTTATGCTGCAAAAATGTAACAGCAAGTGCAGATAACAGAATAATAATGTTAAGTACAACTTGCGTTGCCAATAGCAAAATCAATGACGTCAATATGACGTCATAAAATGACGTCATGCACATCTAAGATACGAGTTGGGCTTCGCCATATTATATCCACCACCTTGAATTTTTAAAAATACTTTTTTTGCAACAAATAATCACAAAGGGCAATGGAAATAGACTAAATTCACTCATTTAGATGGTTTTTGATGAAAAAATACCAGGTTGTTACAAATTTTAAGGGATAATTAGCTTGTTATTCTTGATCTGGCCATTCGGTCCGCCATCTTGGATTTTGGGCTGATGACGTCATAAAATTAGCATAATTTATGCATATATAATGATAAAGATATGCTGAATAATATAAGATTTTAATTATGTAACAAAATCGCAGTAATATAGCAAATAAATGTGAAAAATACATAGTAAAAACCAAAAATAGTGATTTTTGGCAAAACTGCCTGTCAACAAACGGTTGCCATGGCAACAAGAAAAAATTGAACATTCGTCAAACTTCGAAAAATTGTTGCCAACAATATTTTAGGAAAACTCACCAAATTTGGTGGCTCTAGCGTAAGCCGTTCTGGCGTTATAGGACATCGAAGTTAGCGCGGGCCTCAAAAGCCCCCCCCCGTCTGAATAGGGTTAAATACGACTTATCGTTAATCATTACCTATCGTTTTAACCATAACTTATCGCTGTTCAGTACGTATCGTTCATCACTCCTTATCGTTATCACTGCTTATCGTTAAATACGACTTATCGCTAACCATTACCTATCGTTTTAACCATAACTTATCGTTAATCAGCATGCAACGTTCATCACTCATTATCGTTATCAAGTTGCTTATCGTTAAATACGACTTATCATTAAACATGACGTATCGGTTTAACCATAACTTATCGCTGTTCAGTACGTGCCGTTCATCACTCCTTATCGTTATCACTGCTATCGTCAAATACGACTTATCGTTAATCATTACCTATCGTTTTAACCATTACTTATCGTTGATCAGTACGTATCGTTTATCACTCATTATCATATAGCCAGGCACCGCGGACCAATCAAAAGGCCCCGTTCCACGTTGGTTATGACGCCGTAACACTTCGATTCCGGCCAGGCAGGTGCAAATTAACACCAGTGGTGTTAATTCATTTTGAATTAACACCGGTGCTGGTGTTAATTCATTTTGAATTAACACCGGTGCTGGTGTTAATTCATTTTGAATTAACACCGGTGCTGGTGTTAATTCATTTTGACCAATCAAAAGGAACGAAAGAAAGGTATATGCAGGCTACGCTCACTCGGCGGTTTATTCGGTGGTTATTGCACCTGACCAGGGATTATCTCACCATATACACCTCGGGCCGGGGCATTAACCCTTTATTATCGTTATCACTGCTTATCGTTAAATACGATTTACCGTTAGTCATTACCATTTTAACCATTACTTATCGTTATTCACTTTTTAAAGTTGGTTACTACTTATCGTTAATAACTACTTATCATTAATTACTACTTTTCGGTTATCACTACATATCGCTAATCACAAATCGTTTATCATCATTTCTTATCATTGTCCATCACTAAAATCATTCCCATTTATCACTGTTACTGATCATTAATCATTCGTACTATCATTTATCATTTTGATAATTATTGTTATAATAATTACTATCATTATCATCATTATTAGCATCATCGTTCTTACCATATGCCATGCTTCATTATACACAGCATCTTGCCAGTTATTACTTGCAAAGAACTTCGTTCTATAACAACAAAAGTTACTGACAATATATATTTTGCTATAACTAGACAGACGAAAAAGGCAAGCAAATACTACATATTTCAACCATCCCCCACCCTATGTTAACATGAACTGTTCTAAAAGTGACTTTGAAAGTCATCCACGTGGCAGAATGGACTCTTCGTGAGGCACTTCAAGCAAAATGAATGAGTTCAAAAACACGTTTGTAAAATGGGCAGCTTAATCGTTTGATTCGCGTATAATCACCATGGTCCAAAATTAACTTTCTAGTTTTAACAACATTAAACCATTAACATTAAATCAAAATCAAATCAATCCAAATTGAACTTAAACCCACCCCCTAGAATGAAGTCCCAAATATTAAGTTGATTAGACCAAACCCTTAAAAAAGACTCTTGCATAAAAACTTAAGAATATTACCATTCCAGCACACCATGTTAAAAGTGCTTGTGCCAACTTTTACGTCGTATAACTTCCAAATGGCTTGTGCTAAGACAAAAAAACTTGGTGACTTTTCCTAAAATGTTGGGTTTCCAAAAGGCATATCTTACAAAATTCACTAATCTTAGGTCATTTCAGGTCAGAATATTTCAACCCGTACTTGTCGTATGATAATGAAATAAAATGAAAGTATGATGTTGCACAGGCATAGAGATATTTTACCAGCTTCATTCATTTGTGTCGGAACACAAGTACACAAACGACTAATTTCTTGGAACAGTCACCAGGTTATACGACTTTGGAGCGTGGGTGAGTCCAAACTCTCCCTTTACGGATGGTATCGAAGCGCCCTCTGGCAGTTTGAAGCTGAAGCGCTGCAGTAGAGAGCTGAAGAAAAGGTAGAGCTCCATCCTTGCCAGTTGTTCACCCAGACAGGCACGACGTCCTACAAGTACAAATTAGCAGAAAAACATGACAGAAGTTTCTTTACTTCATCTAAATGCAACATAAGTATCAATTTAAAATCAAATGTCCTCGATACTGTTAGCATTATTATACGAATTATATTAATATTTTTCCTTTCCCATATACTACAAATATATTGAAAAACAAATATTAGCGTCGTAGAATGCCAAAGGCTATTCCAAATTCAAAGAATAAGATGTGACAAAAAGCAAAATGAAGAGTCTATTGCTCGGTTAACGCTTTGTTTTTAAGTCATTAGTTAGTTAACCCTTTCTGACATCTTAGTTTTTATATTGCACGCAACTGTTTTGCAAGACTTCTTTTTCTTTGCACGCTTGTGCATAATCATCTATTGCATATAACAGTACGAAGAAAGTGCCGTGGCGGACACAGAAACGTTTTAAAAAATATTGCATATATCATCCATATAATCAGATCAGCATGGTTTTCTGATATAGAATTTCAGGTGAATGGTACCTTCGCAAAACATAGTTGTACACGCTACCTATGTCAAGCTGCACCTATTTCAGCAAAAAGAATGAAAAAACAACAATCCCACACAACTACCTACCGATTGAAAACGGAATGAGTTCGTCCCTCTTGACAAACTTCCCGGTGTCATCAAGGAAACGGGTGGGGTCAAACTTGTTTGGGTTTGTCCAAATCTGAGGGTCGTGGTGAATCGCCCAGATGTTGGGTTCTACGACGGTGCCCTGAATCAAGACGGGGAAATGCAGGTATGTTACTAGAAGTTACTACTGTCCAGCAATTGTTTTCTTCTAGCCTCAGGTGCTCCTTAATAACGTTATAAAGCCAGAAAGGTTCTAGTTGTATAGTACAATGCTTAGCTTTCATCCAACACAAGGTTTGAGTTTTGGCAACGTCCGTGTGCCTGACCGTCTACGAAATAATTACTTGACAGCGCTATAACTATCTTGATATCTATTTTTTCTGGCTAGGTCTTTAATATTGAGACCCCGGTATGGCTTCAGATACTTCTTATGCAGCGGAACTGCAAAAATTAAATAACTCATGTAGTGAACAGTTTTCTTTTTCTTCTTTTTAGTAATTATTTTCTTCGCAGTTATACTATGCGGAGCAAGAAATTACAAACTAATGTTTAGTTTGTGATATTTGTATTGTTTGCATGAACAAAGTAGCGAGTAGTTAGTAGTTGTCCATACCCTGAAAATGTTAATAGCTTCACAAAGGTTAGAATAATGTTTATAGGCTGAATTTTGCCTGTGCATATAGTATCTATCTTTTTAGGTTAGAATAAAGACTAAAGAAGGAACTTTACCAAAAATACTCTAGGTTCTGTTTAATGTTTGTTTTTACCTTTGGGATATAGTACCCTCTCAAAAATGTGTCCTCAGTAGTAGTGTGTGCTAAGGACAAAGGTGCAATGGTCGCCAGCCACTCTACTTCAGCCAGGACTGCTGCCGTGTAAGGTGTCTGGGGATGTTCATTGCATTTGATAAGAGCTGAGCTACATGACAAAATTTACACGACCTTTGTAGAGAAACGTAAGTTTATTTTGCTCCTAAACCAGCATATCTTAGAAACGAAAAAAACAATTTTGTAGAAACGTAAGATACATGCTACTAATATGTTCAAGAGAATTCATGATGGAGGTCGTTGGATGCACAATGGAGATCTGCTGTTAAAAGAATACCTTAGATTCAACTGATCTTTGAAGTAAGGAACAAAAACATGACATACTTGAGCACGATGCATCATTGAGGGGTCCTGATTCCTCCCGATGACGCTGTCTATCTCCTGCTGTACTTTCTCCTGGATGTCCGGATGGAGGATCATGTACAGCACGGCCCAGCGGAGGGTGGTCGATGTGGTGTCCGTTCCGGCAAAGAAAAGATCTACCACCACCTACAGCAGACAATAAGTCACATCTGGTCGGTTACGACAGATGGCTTATTAACTTTTAATAAAAACTTGACTGGGGAGCAAACCTGGATTCAACATACACCATCTTCTAATATCTTTACCTTAAAAAGTTAAAAGACTCGCGTTGACATTCATTAACACATACAGGCATTTTGTCAGTTTCTGGGAGATTGTTTTCTCCTTAAAAAGCGATGACAATAGTATCTGAGTTTTATTTTGACTCAAATTAAGGCTGTCTTTTGTCACAAAATCCAGACCGGGCTTTAAGGGGATTCCTTGACTTAACTTTACATAACTTCTAAGATGACAGATGTGCACGTGAACTTACTCATGTTAATATAAACCACACATTGTAGTGACGAACTTCGAAGAAAAATAACATTATACATCAGCAAATGACACGGTATGCTATCTTAGATTCCAAGTAATGACATCTTCAAATATCATGTTACGCTAAATAACATAAGATATCAATGATGTAAAAAAGCAGTGTTAAAGCCTGAAAATCTTTAAACCTCATTGTTTAAACTGAAGTTTGGAAATTTTGTGAAATATTCCTATCAAAATGCGTTGTCATTGGAACACTAAAAGCGATAATTTTACGACATCATTATAAAATTATTTTCAAGTAATTTTTTTGCATATCATCATGTCATTTAGTCTGGTAAGCTTAAAACAAGAAAAAAAATGACATAAAAGTTGGCGTTAAGATACAAATGAATAGCATTTAGTATAGTCTAGTTCAAAAGTTTAAGTTTTGAATTGCATAATCAAACTGACCATGGTAAGTTACTCTTCTGTAAATGTCGTATTTTTGTCACTCTCTCGTTTTATTTTCTCCAGAAGAAACGCATCGATGAAGTCCCTGGTGTTGTAGGGGTCAAATTCCTCTTGGTGCTCCTTGACCTTGTTTTGAACATGTTGGTTGATTTTGCAATAAACATCTTCGTACCTTTTAAAACCACTGTTCACACCGGGAATATACCGGAGGGTCGGGAACACCACAGGTAGCAGGGATAATGTAGAGGTTGCAAAAGCTTCATCTATATAGGACAGTAGGGCCTTGAACTCGGGATCGCCATACCTGTACCGAGAGCCAAATACGATAGAAGAAATCACGTTTGACGTGGCCCATTGTATCATCTGGTCAATGCAGAACTCTTGATGTTGACGTTTTGAAATTGTATCTGAAAGAGCTCGTGCTTCTTCAAGAATTTTTCCTTCTAGGCTCTTCTTGCCGACACCGAAGTCTCGAAGACTTTTCATGCTGAATCTACGGTGTTCTTTCCAGGTTGGTCCGTAGAGTTCGTTTGCAACACCTAGATAGAAATGGATTTGTGCAATGAATGAGGGTGTAATAAAATAGCAGATGTGCTATTGTTTAGAAATTCCTGCGTATTTATGAATATCAAATTTAAAAAAAATTCTCGTTGAGCAAGTATCGACCAAACACTCGTAGGCTTCTTTTTACGACCAGATTTCGGAACTAATGTCGAGATTACAAGTGAATTACCCTGCTAAACATAGACCACGGGAAGCATTTTTATGGATGACTTTCTTTGCAGATTCGACATTTAATGCGAAAACTAAACAAGATGCCCATATCTTATATCTCTTTAAGGCTGGAGACCATAGACGTGACTTAAAGTGACTAAAAGCAGTTAATGATTTTACTACCAACAAGGCTTTTGTTTATTATTTGATAACACGGTGACTCTGATTTTAGCATTACGTTATAAACAGAGTACGATGAGCATTTCGTTGACAAGGAAAACTGCAATACATGGTCACATAACTCAGGACAGGAATGCAATAAGAATTCGCTGCATCCTAGAAAAAAATTAAAATACGTAGAAGTTAACAATAACAATTCTTGGTAACTCTATCTTAGCTAGCAGTGACTAACCACCCATACAGTTAAACAGTCAGCTCGGTGCCACGTGTACACCTGGAGATCATAAAGTATTTACCAAGACACTTGAACACATAAGACATGCACAATAAGACATACAAGTCTATGCATATGTCCACTCTAAAGAAGATAGCAGAGGGACACACATTCTGCAGTTGATATCAGAAGATATTTCTATATAGACTAAGTGGCACAAATACTACCGAGGATATTCAAAAATCGTTCCGTTACCTTTTGTCTTTCGCTGTGCTAGATAAGAAGTGACAGGTTTGGGTCTGCTGGAAAAGATTTCAAATTTCTTCACAAAGGCTTCCCGTACTACTTCGTAACTGTTCAGAACGACACGTAGCTCGGAACCCATGTGGTAGCTGATGATATCTCCTTATTCTTTTGTCCATCCGGTTAGCACCAAATGTGCGTCCTTTAAAAGAAAGAAAAACGCCATTTAACATAGGCAACGACATGAATTGTAGGAAATATGCCCCATATGACCATCCCACGTCACGTATAAACAAAACATATTTGGACCTTGCAAATCAAGACAATTGTCGTTATAATACCCCCGTCACATTATATACGATCTTCGGACGTACTTCGCGATCGCGGAAAGGTCGCAAATTTAAACATCTTCAGAAGGTCTTGAGTATTTGTCGCCCCAATACTCTCCTGTCATATTTAAGCGAGGCTAGTGCGATCGCCGGTGAATAAATATATGATAATGAACCTCCCATGACCTCTTGCACGCGGACAAGGTAACACAAAACCGGTCCTCAAAAAAGCCAAGACATCAAGAACTGTTTCTTATTTTCTTGTCGGAATCTTTTGAACCAATGAATGGAATGCACGGACATCATAGAAAGGACACAAGAAACGAAAGTGTGTCACAAAACCAGCTTACATTCTACCACAGGGGCCACAATGTCAGAATTACCCTCACATTGCCAGAAATTCAATATTTGTAACCAAACGGAAGTCGGACGACCGTCGCCCGAACGTCGACCGACTGACGGGCGTTCGTCCTCCAATATGCGCTCGATGATAACTAAGTCTGTGCTCGCCTATCGGTCTTCAATCGTTAGATTGATGCACAACTATCAATCGAATGTCTCCCGATACCCTTGAGTGGTACGCACGATTTGCACGCACGATCTGCGACTCGGTAACGAGCTCTGCGATCTCAGAGATCTCCTGCGACTTGTCGCTTATGTTAAGAATATGTTTTGCTGCACAGCGACCATCGTACGACCCCTGAAAATCGCCGGTGATCCCGAAAAATCGCGGGATGATGGTGAGAACATTCTGTTTGATTTTCTTTCGTGCTATATTTTCAATTTCATATTAAAGATATTTTGACCAAGTATTATAGATGTCGAGACTCCAGCGGTCGGTCTGAATCACAATGTCCACACGTATTATGTTCTTCTCGTGATCCTTCACCTATGCCGTATTACCCACAATTTATTTCGCAGCTCTCCATGAGAACTTAGAAACATAAAAATATTGAAAGCCGTTTCTTATCTGGTACCTGATATTTTTTTCGTACAACAAAATCCACGCTTAAGACCAGACAGTTCTGTTTGTTTAACAGAAGAACCTAAACAGAAGATGAGACGCAAACCTCTCTTCCCACCGCCTTTTACCTTCCCAACCAAAACAAGTTACCCCTCTCTACACCTGCATGAGTGGGCTGTGAAAAAAATGGGCACGAAATTTATCGCATGGCAGAATTCGACCATAGGACCAATTTGTGCCGGACAGGGGATTAGAATACTTATGTAAGGCCTTCCTAATAGATAAACATTCCCACAGTGAATACGTCACTATGTGCCCGTGAGAAAATGCTCTGTAACAAACGATCTATGGTCATAAGGATATCACACGTTACAGGTTTTGTGAAGCGAGACCAACGTAAAATTGTGGGGGTCAACTGATTTCATATTGTGATAATAATAAAGTACACTAGTAGTATACTATGAAGTACACTGTTACATCGATTGGAAATGAATAAATTTCATTTTCTTACCATAAAACTACTTATTATGTTTCGAAATTCAAACCAATTACAAACGCAAACATACACAAAGCAAACACACAGTCGAACATTTTGCTCCACAACCCTCCAAAACCAGCTTTTGAAGGACATTTGTAACAAAATTCCTGTATTTTCACAACTTCTAAGGAACGAAACAACAACACCTGAGAGACAAATGACGACAAATACCCAGTCCTACACATACCTTTCTCAAGCTGTAGAGGTTGCCGATTACAGGCCAGCACCTGGGGCCGGGCGGCAGGTTGGCGGGGCGCTGTAGATACTGAACCGCTGTCAGGCAGCTCAGGACGAGAAGGAGAGTCCAGGACAGGCCCCATGGGGTCAGCAAGTCGAAAACGCTCCAAATGACCATTGTAGAATCTCCTTTCGACAGCTGTAATTGTCAGGAAGAATGCTAGGTTAACGTTACCGAGTACGTTCACCGCTCAAAACATACTCTGGGAATTATGGGTAATATGTCAAAGGTGAGGGACGCTGAGACAAACAAACTCTGGGAATTATGGGTAATATGTCAAAGGTGAAGGACACTGAGGCAAAACAAAATCTGGACATTGTTAATCAAATCAAAACTATTTAAGGTTGCAAACACATGTTTTCATCGACGTTTGGTATAAGGTAGTGCTTCACGTCTACATGCCTTAAAAGGACCGGGTGTTATTCTCCAATTAAGTGTGCTAAACGGTAGACGAATACATCAGTTTTTAGAGTAGGCTTCTCGGGCAGTTTTATTTACTTTTCTATATTTGATTGCTATTCCTTCTTATGTGCTAAACAAACAAACAAACAAACAAGCAATCAAACGTTGTCCGAACTATCGAGCTTCAAAGTTTTTAGGTAAGTCAGACCAGCGTCGTCCGATCGATTTTTGCGCAATGTGACAGGGGTATAAAGACACTTCATAAAAGACGTGTAGACATGTAGTTTTCCAAATCTCTCGACCCGGAACTGCTCCCATTGATGACCAAATATGGCAACAGTATGACCCAAAGAAACTCAAACAAACTCACCTATCAAGTGTAAAACAAAAAGATATAGACAGTCGCCTCTTACCTATCCGACAGTTACTAAATGATGACATTTATGTGCTTATAAATTATAGAAATATTTTTGCTCTCAGTATTGCAATGACACATTCCGCAAGTTCTATTTTACATTATCTCTTCGTTGACAATTGACTGGTGCTTTGTTATGCTCACCTACTACCTGTCTAAACGTTTTGGATCTCAAAAGACCAGGCAGTGGGGGCCCCTAGCGGTTGTGATAATTACTACAGGTCGACAGCGCACCCCAAGTATTTGAAGAAACAAATGCAAAGCCAGGAGGAGGAAAGAAAGTTGTGCTGTCCTTCGGAATAGTGTGTGAAGTGCTGGCGCAGAAGGGCCATAACATGGCCATAGGATATGCTGCAGAGAATATCGACAACATGAGATGGTTTGTTCGTTATACCACAAAAACAATCAATAAAATTTGTTATGCGGTAACGTTGTGTAAAGAATTGTCATCTTTTTAGATTTATCTATTAATACACGCCCCTTATCGAATATCATTATTTCATTGGGCAAGTTATTCATATTTAGATGTAGGCGATTGAAATATTTAAATCTTCAGTCCTTTCAGAAGTCAGTATCCTTTTACAACAAAAAAACTTTCTTATCGTACCTAGGAGAGGGAAGCTGGAGAAGCATCGGGGTAAGTGGAGAACACTATTTTTTGATTGAGTACTATTATAATTGAGTTATTGTTGCCAACCACTATTTATTCATATTTGGGCCTACTCTACTTTTAAACCCTTTGAGTTTTTCTTGATGTTTACTTAGTTGATATTAAGTTATTATCATCTATTATTATTATTTCTTCATATCCGAGCCTGCTACCGTTGCCTTTGAGTCTTGCTGATGTTTATTCAGCTGGTACTAAGTCATTGTCGTTATCAAATGTTAATATCTGAGCCAGTAATGCCTTTGAGTTTTGTTGAAGTTTATTGAGCCGAATATAGTGTGTTCAGTAGACTGTCTTTTTTTTACATAGCTTACTGTTTTTGGAAGTTTTTTTTTTTTTTTGTTTCTTTTGTATCTGTAGTTCTGTACCAATGTACTTATTTCTTTTTTCTTGAATAAAAAAAGAACTGTCATACTTTCCATGAAACATCAATAGTCAATCACAGATGTTGTAGGAAATGATCCTCCATAAAGTTAATAAAGTAACAATGGAAAAATGATTAAATTTAAGTGTCTTTTTTTTGTGTCGAATTTTTTTTTTTTTCTGTTCACACATCCATCCACCCTGAAACAATAAAACAATTACAGATTCACATTGAACCATCAATATCACCATTTTATTTAATGTCCCCAAAGAAGACGTTACCACAAAATCATCACAAAATCATAAGCTCCTTCGATATCGCCAGTCTCCATGACAGATTTATAATATTGCCAACTTCTCTGGTGTTACTTACATACTATCATATAAAAGAAGTCATGCATTTGTTTGAGTTATCATCCTATGGTCTTGACATCAGTCTTCTGTCTACAATGACAACAAGATCAACATCTTTTGTTATATAACGTGGGCTTTGCTCCAACACAAAGAAAACATTCATCGCGAATTACTAAGTCAATCTCGCCGAATTCATGGCGTTTGTTTTGTGTTGGAACACAGAAATATTACAACTATTGATTATACCAACACAGACGGGCCTTTATTCGAATTAACATCCTTTGTTGTTATCGTAAATTTCAGCACGCAGGTGTTACACAATACCACGACTTTAGTTCTTGAGTCCATTCCGAGATACCACGAGGGATTTTAGACAATAATTGTTATACGTTGAAATTATTTTTAATAAAAGAATATCTAAGCCCCGAAAGTTATAACTTTTTTCAAAAATATAAATATGGAATTTTGAATTCCTTTGAATACTTTGGAAACATTTTGAAAGAGATCACACAAAAATCTCTTTATTTACAACAATTTTCAGACATCTGTAGGATTATTTCGCATTTAAAAATATTTACAGATAATGGTAAACATTTCAAAATGTAGAATTAATTTATTGTCCCATAAAAGTTAGCCCCCTTTTGTCTGCCTATCCTTCCTGATATTTCACTGATATCGATGGGCACTGGTGGGTCCTTTGTGGTAGGCCATTGACATGACACCCAACCATAATTTGCAAGGATGTGTGAATTGCTTTCTTCCTAGCCCACTGACACAATATTTAAAAAATGTTGAAAATGGTAAATAATGGCAAAATACTGTTACCATTATTTACAAACTTTTAGAAGTATTTTGTTCCACATCGTGAATATTTCAAAGGTTTTACACACCGGAAAATATTCAGATAGTTCAAATAGCATTGAAATATTTCAAAAGTATAAAATCTCCTAGACATACAATTGAAAACATTTGTAAATGATGACAATGGCAACCCTCGTGGTGACTTGGAATCGACTCTAGTATGTCAATGTCATTCTTCATCTTTGGCGTTATAATATTCATCTTCAAAGATCCTGGGGTCTAGCTTTGACTTATCGTTTCCTATTGTTACATAGTTCACATAACATTTATTATGCTAAATCGAGTCACAATGATGAACATCACCTAGTATCTGCATGTCGCGCGTTTTACACATTCTATGAGACAAATGGCGAATGTCCATTTTGTCATGTACTTTGCCATTCTTCTTAAGGCAACGAGGTCAGACAATTGTGCCTGCTATCTACCACCCTTAGGTATTACGTGTTACAATCCTCCTGACTTTCATGTTCTCAAGTGGTTCCCACCAATGATCTATAAATTACTAATCACCATTTGTCTGTTGAGTTCACAAATCCAGTCAATTTATGTACTTTCGCTAAGAAGGCTATTTTTTCAGTTACATTCATGTTTATGTCTACCTGTATAATATATCTATCCGTATCTGTTTCTGTCTGTCTGTCTGTAACCGCGGTAACTACGGAGTGTATGGATGGATTGTTTTGATGTTTATTATATGGATAGGTGTTGCAGAGACCTCAAAATGATTAGATTTCTGTTTTCTGTAGCACTTCAGTGGAATTTCCGGTTTTGATATGTCGTTTTGTGGACAAGCGATGGTCACAATTTGTAGATGAAAGAAATCCCTTGTGATCCGAAAAAAACTGACAGTTCGAGCCCTTTAGAAGCTTTCTTTGGAACTACAGTTTGTGTTTTACATGCAGATTTAAAAAAAAGCAGGATTAGTAAAGAAGGGATTAAAGGCTTCTCATCATAGACCTGTAGGTAACTTAGATGGTATGGTAATAGTAATATTATGCTAATTTAAATTTTGGATAATTAATGAGGAACATTTCCATCGTGGTTAATGACAGGAACGTTTACATATCGTTTTCATTAGTTCTATAGGACAATCGGAAAGGAATACTATGGTGGTGTGAATGCGATGCAATCACTGCATGTATAGTAAATTGGTTTTCAATTATTTTTTTAGAAACTCTATTAACTTGGCTGATCTATCGTTCTATCAGTGCTTGTAGCCAAAATCAAGTCCTCTTGTACTTTAAGCTCGTTCTCGTTATTTTGGAAATGGCCAACCATCATCATCATATCGTTTCGTGCCAGTACTGCAGCCAGGCCACGGCCTTCTCATTAGCTTCTAGTAGGTGATGTTGGGGCCTAATGCACAGTCCTTTGTAATGTGTCCCATAGTTTGGGTAGGGTGGCCACAACGACACTCAGCTGAGTTCACCCGTCCCCATTTTAGTTGATTGTCTCTAGTCCTACCTACTCAACACCTGGCTCTGTTCAGGTCCACCCATTCCCTTCTGGGTAGGTCAAACATGTCCCATGTAGAATCAAATGGCTTGACTGTACAGACGCTAACTTAAACAACCCTTCTATAACCTGTTTAAAATATTTTCTAATTGCGCAGCGTCTACCTGTGTGACAGAATCACTATTGAAGTGCAATCTTTCTATCCAGTTTCAGGAAACTGCTCAACCCGAGTGTTGCCAACATTTTATGAAATGAACTTGCTTCGGATTATATCACCGAGCGTTTAGTACGTTTCACAGAATAAAGTTGATATGTATTCTATCACCATACGAATATCATGGTCCTGCATCTAATAGTTGAGTAAGAGATGATAAACTACATTGGCTCCTAAAATAATCGCATGTTAAGAGATTGCTTGTTAATGTCCTACATTGCTATGTATATTCTGAGTACACAATACAAAAAAAGAATGCAAATGTATAAACTTAAAGTATGATGATAGACTTAAGTTCCTTTACCAGAGAAATAACAGAAACACAGAGTGTATTGATAGTGTCAGTAAATGGGAACATACGAAATTTGATTGCATGCTACGTACATAAGATCAAATTTGATGAATACTACAGTTGTCAGAAAGCATTGAAATCTTATATACTGTATATATATGGTTCCGATCTCGCTGAACTTTCAACCTTTCTTAGTATAGTCAGCTTCCATAGCACGGTCGAGTCCCGTCCTCTTCAAAGATCTAGTGATGGAAAACACTATAGTTAGATAAAGCAGAATATCCAACAGGGGTAGGGTGCCAACTCTGGAATAGAGACAAATGTTTCCACCCCAGCTGAAAGGGGTTGGCATCGGCTACCACCAACTTGTGGTAACGTTTGTTACAACAGTAAACTTTACCCTTTTTCTTCAAAGGGATTAACATTATTGGGTATATCATTTAGGCATAAGTTGCCGTCCCTAGGGACATTTAAAAGTGGGCAACATTTTTGTACCGGGTCAGACAGAATGCTTAGAAAGCATCAAACAATTGTAACGTTTGTTACAGTCATTTCTGTACAACATTTTGTAAGCAAGGTGGATACGAATGGCAGTTAATGACATTTTTTTGTTTCTCTAGAAAACCAAAAAAAAACTGTAAAGCGTCACAAAACGGCCATTTCTAGTCTTATAAGTGGATAATATAACCGTGTCAACCATCGTACTCGTGGTGGTAATGTTTGTTACAGAATCTGGCGACAGGCATAAACCTCATCACACAGCCTCCAAGATCAGTGGCGATCTGACGTGATCGGAGAGAGGGCCTCGGTAGCTGGTTTTATTTGGGGAACTGAATTGTTCCCTTTTTGGCTACTTTTTAAATTCTTCGTATGTTCTCAAGCAACAGCCATCTTTTAGGGGATGAAATCCCACCCGAGGCTATAATAACCTTCAAACCCATAAACTAATATGAATGTTGTGGTGCAGATCTTGTAAAACATTACAGGGGTTGTGGATAAACAAAGGAACCAATCATGCCGTCTATAATTTGCTCAATATCAAGTCGTAAAGTCAGGTTACAGCTTTTTTGACATTTCAATGAGAATGAGCCTTATTTACGATTGTTTAAGGCCACTTGTTAGTGTTCATTTGTACCTTCAGTGTATTGATAACGAAGGTTACAAGGCAAACGATATATTTACCTTAATCTGACACGATTCCGTAGAGGTTCAGTTCTGTGAGCCATGGCTGATAGCCCTCGGGGGTCTGGGTGACCACGAACCTCCAGTACCGCGCTGTTCCCTGGAAACCGTGGAACTCCTGGCGCTGCGTGGTTCCTACCTGCACGTCAGTAACGGACACGGCGTCCTCCCAGTTGAACGGACTCCCAAGCTGTGACCTTTGCAACTTGAAGGCTTTAATGTCGTGGGTGGTGTCTCCGTAGTTGTTGACTGCGATGCGGGCCAGGGTGTGAGGCGCGCCGAGATCCAGCACGATGTATCGGTTGGAGTGCAGTTCGGTATCCATCGGGTTCCAGTAGGTCTCACCGACCCCATCCAAAGCTTTTGCGGCATCATACGTCACTCCGTCGTTGACCCACGGTGTGCCGCTCGAGTCCACAACCCATGATGACTGCCGTGCCAACCATGCACATGACTCGCATACTGCGGAAAAGGACGTAGAGTCATTAACCCAGCTATATCGCCCTACGTACATGTGATATATAATGTCATGGTGCTAGCGCTATAGAGTGATGTAGAAGTAAATCAAGCGAGAAGCGCATATATATATATATACAACACATGGATCAAGCTCCCCCCAACAAGTTTGGCAGATTTGTGGCTGATTTATGTATACAAGGAAATCTTAAAATTCTCAACGGCAGAATAGCTAGAGATTTACAAGGAAAATTCACGTGCCATCAGCCAAACGGTAGCAGTACTGTTGATTACGTAATATGCAACCAACCGCTTCTAGAACACATTTTATTTTTTCGAGTTAACCCCCTAACCACATTCTCTGATCACTGCATGTTATCTGTTGTCTTACGTACAAAATCCTCAAATCACCCTGCCAAAGAGAAACAGAAAAGCGGAAATAGCAAACCTCTCTCTAAAAGATTCCATTGGAATGAAACCTCTGCACAGAAGTTTTTTCAATCCCTAAGCCAACCACACATAATAGATAGACTGAATAACCTTTCACTCAGAGGAACCAAAAGCGCAGCCCACGACATTGAAAATTACGTCTCGGACCTCAGTTCAGTATTAAGAGATGCCGGTTACAAATCATTGTGTTTAAAACTTAATAGGAAACGGCCAAGGAAAATTAAAAACAAGAAATGGTTTGACAAAAGTTGTTGTGAAATGAAACGGGAGCTAAAAAATCTGGCATCTTTACTTACTAAAAATCCACAGAATTCAGACGTGAGAGGAAGGTTTTTTAAAAGGAAAAAAGAATATAGAAAACTATTAAAAAAAAAGAAACGAGTCTTTCATCAACAAATTGTTAACCAACTGTCCTGTTTGAGGGAAGAAAATCCAAACGCGTTTTGGAACTTATTGAAGAAACTGAAGTCAGAGAAAACACAAGAGCCAAGTTCTCAAATAACGGACGAGGCGTGGTTGAAACATTTTAATAGAATAGACAAATCTTCCACCAGTGACTCAGAAACTTCAACTAATAACTAAAAAAATGTTCAACCTCCTTTTCCCTCCCATCTCCCTCCTACGGAGAATTCCTTTTTGGACTCTCTGATATCAGCTAAGGAACTGGATATAGCCATCTCCAAACTAAAAAACAGCAAATCTAGTGGTAGTGATATGATTACAAATGAAATGCTGAAATGTGGTAAACCAATCCTCCAAAAAACACTTCTTCATCTCTTCAATTCATGTTTGCAAAACGGATACTTTCCCAAAGAATGGTCACTTAGTCATATAGTACCAATACACAAGTCAGGTGATACCTCAGTCCCAGACAACTATCGGGGTATCTCCATTATGAGTTGTCTGGGGAAATTATTCTCTTCCATTTTGAATACTCGTCTTGTGAACTATATATATCCAGCTCCGTGCTATATGCAGTGTGCCCCAAAGAATGATTTTCATGTTATAATTGCAGCATCGTTGACGTTTACTCAAGGAACCCATTTAAGACGGAAATGAGGCTTACTTACAATCTCGATAGTCCACACAGCCATCACAGGTGCAGTGAGCCGCCGTGCTCCCACACCAATCTTCACTGGAACAGCAGGGTTGAGGTCCTTCCGGGTTACACTGGCCCGGGTCGGCTCCTTCTGCTGGGAAGCTCAATCCACAACGAAGGTCAGATCTCCACTTAGCTACAAGAAAAATAAGCGATCAGTTTACAAGTATCCGAATCAAATTCGAGTTTACCCTGTGTGTTCGTCGAATACGCTATCTGTACGCTATCTATGCCTTTGTCACACGTTACTAATAAGTACAATAGGCTTCCCGATCGCTTGGCAAACGGTAGTGATTCGTGCAATATGTCGGCATCGTGCTTTTTACCTTCACTGCGCGTACGCTATGTTTACTCTGCTCAGAGCTCGTACCGAGAGATCAGCGTATCGACGAGTATGAAGCGCGAACACATAGCGTACTCGCGCCGTACTCTATCGACGTAGGACGATGCACTGAGACCGGCGTGGGACCGATGCACTGCGAACGTGTAACGTATGGGTTGCGTAAAAGCGTACTGGCGATGGTTTTGTGCATGTCCAAGACTATCAGGCGTACCGTTCGATGTATATGTCTGTATATCACAAAACGATTGAGATACATGAGGTGCTTAGTGTGCGTCGGACTGCGTATGGAAAAATGCCAATTCGGACCTCATACGGACTTGCATTTTTAGTTAGACCTGGTACCAAAATGTCATAATTGGCGTACTGGTATCACTTGTGATCTTTTTGTATGTTTATTACGTGGATGACGTAGGTTATAAAGCAGAATAATATTTTCCTCACCTGAACCTGACAAGATTCCGTAGAGGTTCAGTTCTCTGAGCCATGGCTGATAGCCCTCAGAGGTCTGAGTGACCACGAACCTCCAGTACCGCGCTGTTGCCTTGAAACCGCGGAACTCCTGGATCCGGTTGGTCCCAATCTGCACGTCCGTAATGGACACGACGTCCCCCCAGTCAAACGGACTCCCCAGCTGCGACTTTTGCAACTTGAAGGCTTTAATGTCGTGGGTGGTGTCTCCGTAGTTGTTGACTGCGATGCGGGCCAGGGTGTGAGGCGCGCCGAGATCCAGCACGATGTATCGGTTGGAGTGCAGTTCGGTATCCATCGGGTTCCAGTAGGTCCCAGCGACTCCATCCAAAGCTTTTGCGGCATCATATGTCACTCCGTCGTTGACCCACGGTGTGCCACTCGAGTCCACAACCCATGACGGATCCCGTGCCAGCCACACACACGACACACACACTGAGAAAAAGGACGTAGAGTCGTTAACTAAGCTATATCGAAAAAAGAAATTCCCTCTATTCGAATAAAATCTCATCTATCTCGGTACAATCCATAGTTGTACATTTAAGCCAACACAAATTATTCCTACACAAATGAAGCCCATGAATTTTTAGGAAGCAAGGGTCTGGACCGAGCTGCCATTCGGCGCCACTCAGGTGACCTCAATACGACTGTCGCAAGTGTCTGGAGCGAATGTCTGCCATTCGGCGCCACTCAGGTGACCTCAATACGACAGTAAATAGCCCCAGGTGCGGCCAAGGTACTGTAGGTTTTAAACCACTCACACCGCACCATCGCACGTGTGGCGGGTTCTTTAACGTGCCTGGGGTATGGCTCTCCCCCTCAATTTAACGTCTTGTCCGAAGGACGGCCTTAGCCGAAGCTAGGTACTCAATTTCACCTGTGTAAAGTGAGGAAAGTCGTGTAAAGTGCCTTTCCCAAGGACACAAGATCGGTAACACGGCAGTCGGATTCGAACCCGCAACCTCTCGGTCACGGGGCGAACACGATCCCACTGCGCTACGCGGTCCCACACGGAAATTTTGACATAGAAAGGAGGCCATACACTTACAATATCGATAGTCCACACAGCCATCACAGGTGCAGTGAGCCGCCGTGCTCCCACACCACTCATTACTGGAACAGCAGGGTTGAGGTCCTTCCGGGTTACACTGACCCGGGTTGGCTCCTTCTGCTGGGAAGCTCAGTCCACAACGCGCGTCAGATCTCCACTTAGCTACAAGAAAAATAAGCGATAAGTTGACAAGTATCCAAGTTAGCTTATCGTCTTTTATACAATCGTATGTGTTATTTGAACAGCACGCCACGTAGGGAATATCTAACCAGGGTAGATGAATCTAAGGAGCTTCAAACTCCTGAAGAGAGTGCTATTTTCCGATAAATATTAGTTTTAGGAAGTATAAAAATGTATACGTCATTACGCGGCAGAATACTCACAAGTCCAGTGTGCATCAACAGGCATTTCGTATTCTACTATTAGGCCACAGCAAGTCAAATTTCATGGATAACATGCGCGTGCTCATTAGTTTTCGCGTGATTTCAGAAACAAACAAGATTTTTTAAAAGTACAGTGTGCGTTTTTGACAAATTTCCCAAAATGTCCAGAATTTTTCCCCAGGCATGTCAGGAATTTTAGTTGCATCATCCCTTTAGAGGGGAATAACTCGGGAATGGCCGAATGAAAGCTCATCTGTGTTGGTAAATTCCATAGTGAACAGTTTAAACTTTGTTCCAACACAAAGGAAGAAACTCACCATAAATTTTCGGCCGAATACTCCGACCTTCATCAGATGAATGATTCGCTGCACTAATCCGGAAGTCGTCGGATGACGTCAGGTAGCAGCGAATTATAAATGGCGGGAAGGCGAAACCTGCCATCATCACGGTTCGATGAGGGTTGATGTGCCCTAATGTAGATAGCCTCCTTGACGCTACTCACGAACCAGTCCTGTTCAGAGTCCAAGATGCGAACTTGGTCCAAAGACACAGAGTGGCCCGGAGATTCCACGTGTATATGCTGAGACACTTCTGAAGATGTTGAACTGCGACGATGTTCCAAGAATCGGGTTCTTAATGATCGTGCCGTTTCCCCGATGTACGACTCAGTGCACGGACCTCTGAGGTTCTGTCCCGTACAACGAATGTGGTAGACCACGCCGCACTTGTGCTCTTTGGGCGTCTTATCCTTAGGCGCCACCAAAAGCTGCCTAAGTGTCCTAGTCGGCCTAAAGCAGGTCTTAATGCCGTGTGAGTTGAAGGTTCTACGTAAGGCTTCAGACAAATTTTGAATATATGGCAACATTACTAGTCCCTTGTTCACGGAAGTGGGGCGATTTTGATTGCCAGTCCTAGTAGTTTTAGGTGCTGTCGCTCTAGATACTACCCACTGGGGGTAACCACACTTACGTAAAGCTTGAGTTATGTGTTTTTTCTCTCTTTTTCTATCTTCCGGGTTGGTGATGATAGAATCAGCCCTATGGAACAAGTTACTGATGACACCCAATTTGTGTTCTAATGGGTGACTAGAGTGGAAATTTAAATGCTGGTCCGTATGTGGGTTTTCTATAAATTGTTATGTCCAGCGAGTCGTCCTCTTTTACCACAGTTAGTGTATCCAGGAAAGGTAAGGTTCCGTCTTGTTCTTCCTCTAAATTGTTATGTCGGCTCGTTGGACATAACAATTCGTTGTACGGGACAGAACCTCAGAGGTCCGTGCACTGAGTCGTGCATCGGGGAAACGGCACGATCATTAAGAACCCGATTCTTGGAACATCGTCGCAGTTCAACATCTTCAGAAGTGTCTCAGCATATACACGTGGAATCTCCGGGCCACTCTGTTTCTTTGGACTAAGTTCGCATCTTGGACTCTGAACAGGACTGGTTCGTGAGGGGCGTCAAAGAGGCTATCTACATTAGGGCACATCAACCCTCATTGAACCGTGATGGTGGCAGGTTTCGCCTTCCCGCCATTTATGATTCGCTGCTACCTGACGTCATCCGACGACTTCCGGATTAGTGCAGCGAATCATTCATCTGATGAAGGTCGGAGTATTCGGCCGAAAATTTATGGTGAGTTTCTTCCTTTGTGTTGGAACAAAGTTTAAACTGTTCACTATAACTCGGGAATGGATTGACGGATCTTCATGGATTGACGGATCTTCATGAGTGTCGCAGACCTTGTGACTATCTACGTGTCCCTCGTGCGCCCAGTCCTTGAATATGGTAACGTCCTCCTTGTAGGCTGTAGCAAGGAACAGGAACGTGCAATGCAGAGAGTCCAACAGCGAGCTCTACGGATTATCAGCCGAGCGGGCAGGCGCGATGTGCCCGACCTGCCCACCCTCCAGTCGCGACGCGAGGATGCAGCCGTCAAACTATTCAGACAAATGTTGGATGCTGAGCATCCCCTACATGACCTGGTCCCAGCTTCCAGATCAACTGCTACGGGACGATCACTAAGAAACAAAAACACTATCTCCATCCCCCCAGCTAGAACTAAAAGACTCCAGAACTCCTTCCTGCACAAAGCCATCAAGTTGTACAATAAGACTATAGACACTTAGCTTGTAATGATGGTGGTAATGATGGCACTCAATTGTTAGAGTTGTATACTTTTTTGTGTAATTTTATATTGTTCTTATGTATATATGCGGACGGAGCAGGCCATATGTTTGTTGTACATTCCAACGCCATTCAGGCTACCACAATGTGTATGTCTGTTATGTTGTGAATCAATAAAGGAAAGGAAATGAAATGATATTTGGAATGTCGATAGCTTTAGAGATATCTTACACAATTAAATGATAATCATGCAAATCGGGTGTATGATTAATTATTCACACTTCGCATAATTACCAACAAGTGGACTTCTGCAAAAAGTCGGCTTAATTATTCACACTTCGCATAATTACCAACAAGTGGACTTCTGCAAAAAGTCGGCTAATTATATATTCCTTGATACATAATCTATTGGAAAATAACTCTCCTTCTGGAGTTAAGTGCCCCCTTTGAAGAATGATATGGTGCACTTACATCCACACGTCTTGCCATCAGAGGCTACTGTGGTATCAGCTGGGCACTCTGAAACGCACTTGGTACTTGCATCGTCTTTGACGACCACGAAATCCTCACATACGCATGTCACTCCATCGGCGGCTGCAATGGCACCATTTGGGCATTTTGCGACGCACTGGGTGGTTCCACCACCCATGGGGAGGGCGAAATGCTTACACGAGCGGCATTCCGTGTCGAGCTTTGAGCCAGGGGACCTTGGGATACATCCTGTATAGAAAAGAGTATCTCAAACCGCTGTACTCTGCTTATAAAGCAAGAATAAAAAAAAGAAATACCATTCACATATCATTACACAAGCCCCCTTGAAAAGCTCACCGTTACACTCGGGATGACAGTCTTCCACACAAATCCCATTCTCCATGACAGTTCCCCCTGTACATTCCATCTCTCCCGTGGCTCCTCCCTCGATGACTCGGGCGTCCATGATCTCTACATCATTTTCCCCGCTGCCAAATGAGTAGAAACGAATGCCCAGTGGTGGACTCTTATCAATGTAGACCATGTAGACCAGCCCTTTTTCCTGTTAACACAAATCTTTCAAATAGTTTCTGAAAATTATCTCAATACAGTCTTATACACCAGAATCAACGTATACCTCATGTACATCTAGGAGTCTATTTAAACATCACTTACGGAGGTGTCAGAGCCGATGCCGTATTTGATGTAGGTTTGCATTTTGTCTTCGTCTTCCTCCAGACAAATGAAGTACGGCTGGAACAGTTTGGAGTCACCAAGACTTCGGGCACTCTTCGCTCCCTCATATTTTACCAGTTGCATTCCCTGGGTAAGGAGTGTTAAACAATTTAGATATGCAAGTCCTATGTATGCTACACATTGGTTGGCAATATGATCTTGTCTGCGTAATTTCTTGTGTTTTATTTCTTATATCAGAAAAAAAGTACAAAACTCATTGAATCCTGTAACGTTACCAATTCCAAACATGATCGGAAAAGCCTGACCTGCTTGTACATAACCCAGTTGGTGCTGGGGAAAATGCTGATTGTAGGAAATGCTAGTGTTACCTTGTAGAGAGCAACACCTTGGAAACTGATCTGGAGATGGTACCAGGTAGTCACGTCCCTCGGAATGGCAGAAAATACGACAAAAATGTCGCCTGCGGATGCCGCAAAGAAGTACAGACACCTTCCTCCCTCATCCCCTGGCTTGATTTGGTAAGAGTTGGACCACTTCACCGTGCAGGGCGCCTCGACTATACTGGCTAGAGCACCTCTGGTAGGGACAACAGACCACAATACTATCAGTAAGTCCACATGACATATTTCAAGAAACACTAACCTAGTAGATGGATTTGCAGGTGATAGTGTGTCTCCCGAATAAGCCATGAACGATACCAAATTTATCATTTTAGTGTTCCAAATACTATCTCATCTAATTATATTTCTTTCGCTCTGACAATTGGAATAAGAAAAGAAAGACAAAATTGAAAGCTTAACAACCCTACCATTCTTTTGCTATTTACACTGTGTGTATTATTTGGAGGATTTCAACCAAATGTACCCTTTTTTCTGTGAGTGCTCTAATGGGCTGATATATTCTGCTCTGGCAACATTCGAGTCGGCGTAGTTGCGAGGTAGATTCTTCAAAACCTGTAAGAACAAGGACAAGCAACCACAAATTATTTCGTCGACGAAGGTCATCCTCCTACGCACGGTCCCCAACGGCGCTTGCTTATCGCATACGTGGGGACCCTGCTATCTGAAGGGCCACCGCCGGTTACGGACCGCCTTGCTTATAAATAGTAATGAGCTTACCCTTAAAAGGGAACCAGCCAAACAGCGCCCAATCAGGCATTTGCTAGATCCCTTTTGAAAACTGAAAGGCTATTCTCTGATTGGCTGACAGCTGGTTTGTGGCGACGCTCACAGTAACCGGGTTGACAGTAACCGGGTTGGCCCTTAAGATAGCAGGGTTAACACATAGGCGATAAGCAAGCGCTGTTGGGGAACGTGCGTAGAAGGATGATGAAGGTTAGACATCCAGGTAATAAGATACGCCAAAAAGCAGTTTCTCAAGCAACTGGATATGGTTTTGGAAAAGGTCGGAAGTTTCAGATAGCATCTAATATCTCTCATCAGTGACACTGAAGTGATCTGGAAGAAACTGGTCTTTTATAAATGGTCATTTACCTTGTTTCCTTTTGGACATCCAGAATTGTCTTCAGCTCTTTTGCATTTATAGTTAGGGTATAAAAGACCAGTTTCTTCCAAGTCACTTCAGTGTCACTAACGAAAGATAGAGGGTGCTATCTAAAACGTCTGACCGTTTCCGAAATCATATCCTTTTGCTTGAGTAACTGCTTTTTGGTGCACAAATTCTTTCAATAATTTGTTAAAGTATAGTTTCCGCACAAAGCTTCATATGGAACTACAGGACCGTTTTGCTAAAATCATTTAAAGAGGATAACTGAAGAAAGGAGGGACGAATCAGAGATGTACACAATTATATGCAAGTTATTAAGATATGGACTTACTTCGCATAACTAATGAGGAGAATCTATAAGTCAATTTTTTCCATAACATGACTTCAATACGTGTAGCATAATATTATGTAATGTATAGCAGGTGGTATATATAATTGCCAAACATGCAAATAAAGGCATAATTTGTATTATTAGTATGAAAATATTATTTCACATTTGTGACGTGTGCAAGTTATTGGTAAACCTCATCATCATATATAAGCGTGGATTTCTTTGCATAAAATTTACAAAAGCTCTGAATATACCATGGAGGTGTGAGCTCTAGTTTATCAAAAGATACAAGCTCGTACCTGATTGGAAGCTTCCTGATCTTGAGTTGTAACAGAAAACGTTCCGGTTGATTCCTCATATGTCATCACAAAGCCAAAGCAGGAAACCTGAGTATGGAAATAAAAACACATTTCCTAAGAGTGCTTTCCTCCAACTTTGCTTTACTGTATGTAAAATGAGCTTGCTCAACGAAAAGTTGCTTGTTGTAAAATGATTCATGTCAAGCTTAACTACATAAATGTGAAGAGTTATAAAGTTGATGTAAACAGCCAACTATGGAGTTGCATTGGTTAGCTGCCTTTACATTTTGGTTTAAGTGACGTCAGTTTATGACACATTCACATATCCATGAGTCCATATCTTACAAGCACAAGACAAGTACAAGATAATTGTATTGGAGGTCGCAGTGTTGCCGCTGAATTAAAACCAATGTACATTCATATTAAAAATATTTCAAATTGCCAGCAAGTATAATTGATATAGTCTAAAAGTTTAAAACGGTAATACAGACATTATGTAAAATCGACATGTATCCTGTTAACATATTTACAATAACAAACAATATATCACTGACCATACTGATTGATAAGACGTGTCAGGTATGGAATACAGGACTTGAGATTACGATTGGTGTTAGCTTTCTTGCATCACAGTTTGTGGTGTTATTGCGAGTCGCCCTGCCTGTGATCTGTACCCTAGATGGGGGTAACCAGTCTCTAAACTCAAAACAGTCATTGGAGAAACATGCACCTTTTTGTTGTTGGTGTCGTCACTCCCTCCATTATTATAGCTGTCGTACATGTGGAGTTCGGCCCCAGGAGCGTGACAGTTCCATCTGGTAAAGAAAGAATAACATGTTGTCTGTATGGAATTACCATGCCTGGTGACTATTTGCCATTCAAACATGTTACCATGGTACAGGCACATGGGCATCAGATAAGCCTTTTTACTATATGAATAGTTGACAAGCTTTTGCAATTAGCTAAGCCTCTACCTGTTTCTTGCAAAAACCAGGAAGGCCTCCGTGTTCTTTGTAATGTCGTAGTTGATACTTTCGGGAAGATCAAAGATGATCTGCAGTTAAATCAGAGCAAAGTATGTTGTGAGTGTAAAGACATTCTTGTTATGACCTTAGAAAGTTACATGTTTGGTAATGTCAATGCTTTGGCGTTTTTGGTCGAAACTATCACACTTGCCTGTGGTGAAGAGTTATAAGTATAAGTGAGCATCAAATCACGAGCATGTGAGACCAATGTTTTCTGTCTTAATTGTAGAGCTATTGTCCTACCTTGTAAGTGTCGCCATTGATGAGTTCCAGCCAGGTGGGGTAGGTTGTTCCAGCAGCACCTCCCTTCAGTTTCAATGCTTGAGTCGTACATCCAGGTTTGCCCCCTTTCAGGCGGAAATCCGTGGTGGGGACAGGGCCCTATGAAAGTATGACAGGGCTGATTAAACTGGCTGCATCCAGAGTACGATAGCGGCTGCACGAGCAGCCTCCCAAGTGTTTGTATTCATAGTGCGTAGTGCTCGCTTCGTGGAGCTGGAGGGCTACGCGAGCAACCTCCATGAAGCAACCTCTGTGGAGCTCCTCCATTTAGGTTGCTCGTACATCCCCTACTCCCGGAGTAAGTACTGAAACTACAGGGGTAGTTCAATAAGAATTTCAATCCATCTTTCTTCACTAATTGTAGGACTCCAAACTTCCACGTCTATGAGAATGCATGTTGCTTATAGGTCTATTCAATTTCTGGGCAGCTGATCTTGAGTGGAGCTAGATGTGAATCCGAATCAAAACCATCATCAAAAGGGGTCCCAACTAATTTTCCGTCGACTAAGAGGAGCAAAATTTGGCACATTTGTTAGGTGTTCTTTGACTAAACTGCATGACAAGTTTCGTTTCATTTCGTTTGTGAGAAATGAGTCCTAGCAGCTGTAAAAGAAAAATTAGTTAAAACATGAAATTCAGGGCATCTGATCTACGTACTATATTTGGAACGGTTAATAAGTACGAACGGTTTCGTTGAATAGCCTGCGTAGATCCACCGGATACTATTTTACATCACCACGCCACGTAAGCTTTCTTTATTCTACTTATTTTCTTTTTAAAAGACGGTCCTGATGAGACAACACAGTTAGCCATTTTCGATCAAAACAAAACAATGTTATATCTATGAGGAGAATAACTTTAAATAAGGCATTCATTGGCCATTGTTATCCCAAATATAATAAGGTGATATCGCAAAATGCTCCAAATATGACCAGAGATGGAACATTAAACGAAATGCACAATACCTCTTCCATGTAAATAACAATTGCCCTTTCCAGTGCGAGGCGTTTCCTATCCATTGCTTCTTCAAACTTCTCTGCAGACGTAAAGTCACAATACCTGCACGGATTGCAAATTGTAACATATTATTAGGTGCATTTTGTATTTCTATAGTGTTATGTAGTTCTACTGATTTTTCCTGTATTGTTGATGCTGTTTGTGTGTGTTTGTTGGACAGGGTGGGGGGGGTTGGGGTGGTGTGGCTACTTATGTTTATGCAATCCTTTTCCCATTGTGATCGATTCATTCAGAACATAACATTGTTCAATGAAAAAAACTATATTGTGAATACCTTATGCACCATGAGATATTAAGTGATCATTAGGATGTTTGCTGACTATTCACAGCAATCAAAATCGATTCAATGACAGTATAGAGTTTATACAATAATATGTCACTCAGCAAAGTACTAAAATATATGTATAAATATATATTATGATCACATCTGCGTCAATAGAGGTTAGACACTCAGAAAGAAAGAAAGAAAGGTGAATCTATTTGTAGACCACAACATTTAGATTACTAATTCCATCTTCTAGGACTTAAGGATTTACCGTTTCTCATTTAAAGTGGTCACAAATCCTTGGCTGCTGTTCACTAGCTTGGCGACCTCATAATACTTCCTTCCTGTGCCTTTCTCGGTCTTGAGTCTATGGTTTTGTAATAAGAATATGAAAATGTTATACACGAATACTGTTTAGACAAAAATGATCACTAATCACTAAGAAATCGATTACTCAATAAAAGATGCAATGTCAGTTTCATCTTTCTAATTCAAAAGGAAATCCATTAGTTGTCTGTAGCATTAATAAAAGAGTTTAGACTTTCCCTACAAAGACGTCTATTTGATCACCGACAGCAAATGCTAGACCAATGTTGAAAGTGCTGCCACATTGGAAGTTAGAATGTATCATTAAACTCACTTTTCACTGAAGCAGCCGCTTGCAGCATCATTGATGTCAAAAGGGAACAGAAGTTTGTAGTTCAAGTCTAACAGTTCAGACATGGTGCCCATGAACATCTCGATGGGTTTGGGGAAGGTGGGGATGGACTTCAGCCACTCAGTGAAGGTGTCTTTGAACCCGGTTGAGTAGAAGTCAGCTACGATGGATGCAACTTCCTGGTCGCCTCCTTCAATTGTCACGTGGGTGCTAGACGTCTTGGAAGACGAACTGTAAGTTTTAAGATGTCAATTTGTTACAAATTTGTACAGCATTTACAGGCGATTTCTCTTTCAAGCAGACATTAGCAAAGTAAAAGTGATCTCCAGCCATTTTAGTACACTGGTGGCATAACTGAGAAAGTGGAATATATCATGTACAGTACAGTCAAGATAGCATATATAACCCTATCATAACCTTACCCCAACTGTATAATAAGTAGGAAAATGGATATCATACGAGGATCCACTAGACATCCCCATTCCAAAGTGACCACCGGCGTTGTAAAAAAGAGAATTATAAGAAGCTTGGGCTTGAATGGAGAAATCCTCAAGACTTTCAGACTGTGAGGCTTCTTGAGTCTTGAACAGCCTGAAGGAACCGCCAAACGTTGCTGACTTAATGAAATGAGTTCCGTAGCGCAGGATGAACTTTTCTGTATACATAAATGAGAGCATTGTTACTGCTAATAACTAGAACAGACTCTGAATTAAATATTGCTGAAAAATATCAGGACAAACCTGCCCAAGACGACCACCCGGGGGACCGGGCACAAGCTGTCGATTTGGTTTGGTGGTCGATTAGAAGAGTATCGACTCATAACATGCCCAATGCATAGTATAAATGTTTACGATGTGTTTAATGGTAAATAGCAAGCACGCGCACGTGCATCCGCCGCCATCTTTATTTTGAACATAACATCGTAATGGTAGTCAAAATCCGACGCAAACTGCCCGTATTTGGCACAAAATCGCGCTAGTTATCATTGAAAATCGACGACACCTCAAGATTTGAAAATGATGCGGTCGTTATGGGCAGGGATTTGGTCCCAATTATTGGCGGTCGCGGTCGCGTTAGCCAGCTGGTCGTTGTGAAGAGGTCGCTTAATGCTTACGTCAATAGGGAAGATTTTCGGGACCGAGAAAAAGCGGTTGTAATGGCCAGGTGGTCGCTAAGAAGAGGTGATCGCTTGGGCAGGTTTGACTGTATATTTGCAAGTGTGAAAAGGAGCATTCGTGACTAGAACTTACGAAGTTCTGCCTTCCCCTCAATGAAATTTTTTGGAAGAGACAAGAAATCCCGCAAGAAGGACAGACTCAGGGTATCCGGCGAGATTTCATCCAGGAAGATTTCATACCTACAGGTAAAATGGCAGCGAGTGTCACACTTTCTCATCAAGCAAATTTACTAACCTGATAATAAGGCAAAGGTAAGATGACAGAAATTAAACCTAAAGTTATCTTACATTACAACGTTTCTTATTGGACATCTAACATTGTCTTCATTCATAGTAGACCTGTTTCTTCCAGATCACTTCGTGTCCCTGACGAAAACTGGCGGATTCCAGTTGAAACGTCTGACCGTTTCCAAAACCATTCCAGTTTAACTACTTTTTGGTGTAACTGAAATATGTATTATTGTTTAAGAGATGTTGAAAGTATTTGAACATATCTACTCAAAATCACGAAAATAAATGCCACTAGAGTTCAGTGACTATCTTCCCTATAATAACAACATTTCCGGTTGGCAGGTAAAAAGTCCTTATTTTCACCTGTTAAGAATAAAGACAGACACACTAACGCTACCTTATGCGACGGACATAACCTTCCAACAAGCTGATGCTCTCAGTGCATGAGAAAGCTCACTCACCGTACCACGTTGCACTGAATAAGAGACATGAACGACTGTTTCTGGGATGATGTCGATTTCCCATATGCTGATTCAACGGCCGCCTGGATGAAAATAACATTCATTTCACAATGAGATTGTCAAGACAATCAAAGAAGTCAAATCCAAAATGCTTAGATTGTAGCATTCAGTAGTCATATCATTAATGGAATAACCACTTATTTATACTTGTGTCACCATTGTTATCTTTTCCAAAGTATTTTATTTTCTGTATGTTTACTATGTATTCTGCATGTCCCATGTTGCAATTAGCCCTCGGGCAAGAACTTGCAAAATAAACTTCTAATAGAATCTTTCCTTCTAAATTTCAGTTAAACTAAATGCTTTTAAACCTGGAAGCCGAATCCAGAAAATGACATCCCGGCCTTCAACTGAAGAGAATGGCGATAAGCCTCTCTTGACTCAAAGACGAGGGAGGAGACGTCCGTGTCAAATATGCCGTGAACGTTCATGGTGTCCGGGACATCCTCATCGTGATACCTGCGGTGCAATCAAAAGACTCTCATCGCAAGAAGTGGTCTTGTTACATTGTCATGGAAATATAAAATACAGCGTATTTTGTATGTGAAAAGGTGTATGTATATCTGTGTGTGTGTGTTTGACCATTCTGTATATAGATATTTACGTAAAACGTGTGAATACAATGGGAAATGGGTACAGCAATGCTTTCTTGATACGTACGTCGCACTGTTCTTACAGTTCCGCTGCACGACTGTTTTCTTTCTGGACGCGCTGCTGTATTCCCCACGACCATCAAAGCCGACCCCGATGTAGCCACACCCCTCCATCATATTCTGTTTGGCAATATTACGTTAATATGGTCATGGACCAAATCCTTGTATATATTTACATCTTTATATCTTTATGATTGACCTTGTAATTTTTTTTTTACTTAATAATAATAATGACTGGTTTATTGACAAACAATAACTTTGTACATTGGAAAACAACGGCTTCGCAGAACTGTACATGTGCGACATACTGAATTGCGCCGATGCAAACAGAGAGTAGCTTTAACACTAAAAGGTTTCATTAACATGTTCTAGACATTATAAACTATTAAATACTTGATAGATTATCTAAAAACGGTATCTTATTTGTAAACGGATTCATTAAATTGCATAGTCACTACAGATATTGATAAAAAGCTATAACAGCTTCTCTATAACGTATTATCTAAAATCACTACATTCCGTGGATAACACTAAGATACATATTCATCATGTTGATATTTAAGATTCCTTAAAGCTGTAACAACGGTTGGAAACATGTGGCAGCACTGCGCAGAGAATTACAACGAGAAAATGACATGCAAGGTTTTAAAACTTAAGTTGATGGTCACCGCGTAACAAGACCTGAAGGCCACTCAAGGTTACGGGTTACATAATTGTAACTGTAACAGCATCTCTTCGACCTGGGTCAGAAACATCATGATTGAGACCAACCCAATTGTTCACTATGAGTTAGGACTAACTTTTCCAAAAAAATAGGCAAAGCAGGGGTTACGAGGGCTGCTCGGGAAATTCCCTACCCCATTTTTGCCGGAATGGTTTGATCCGCTCATGTTCGCGCATGTGGTGGGTTCTTTAACGTGCTTGGGGTGTTGACCTCCATTTAACGTCCTATCCGAAGGACGGCCCTAGCCGAAGCTAGGTACTCATTTTCACCTGAGTAAATTAAGGAAAGTTGTGTAAAGTGCCTTTCCCAAGGGCACAAGATCGGTAACACGGCAGTTGGATTCGGACCCGCGACCTCTCGTTCACGAGGCAAACACGCTGCCACTGTGCTAAACGGTCCCACGCTGGCCTACCTGGCCTAGGCTTAGGCACATATAGGGAGGTAGACAGACAACATTCAGAGAGCTAAGAATTGACCAAATCTGCACCCGAGAATTGAAACTCACATAACAGGCCGGAATTTCAACCGTGATGTCGTAGCACGGATCTCCTGGTCCGTATCCTGTATCGAAACAGCCGTTCATCAGAGCAGAGCCCATGCCCATGGGGTAGGAGAACGCCATTGGTTGGGAGCTGTCATCGGGTTCACTGCCCTCCCTGACGGTGTAGATATGTAATTCATGTGACACATGGATTGTTTTAAACAGAGAGACCAGCAGCATCTGGCACTTGTAACGATAGACCCAACGGCCCAGCTGGTTATACATATTTAAAAAGACACAAATAGCAAGAGCCACTTTACTGCCAATATGCTTCTTGCCAGATATGGCGGCCATTTTGATTTCCTGGGGTCATTTGCGGTCATTGCACCAGTGCGAGGCTAGGCAGTATCCATTGCATTATGCTATAGTATAGGTAGGACATCTTCATTGGTAGTTTGTCCCTCTTACTTAAAATACTGCAGAATATGTGCCTGTCATGTGTCGAAAATATTGTTTTGGACATTTTGAATTCCATTTCGGCAATTTTTATTTATTTTGATAGTCCGGATGCCATACCCCAGTATTTATAACCTTTTTGATACGGTCGGTACAAAGATTTATCTTGCTGTTTCTATACCTCTGAGGTGCGCTCTATAAGATTCTGGATAATATCACTCTGTCGTCCTTGGGCAATCCGCACAATATGCAAATTAATGTGGCCATTACCGAAAATGTTTTTTTTTCAATATCTCAGTAGTTGCACATGGTTTCAAAATAATTCAGGTGTCTATTCCCATGTTTTGAAGGATAAAGGATCAAATTAAGCCACTTCAGTAAAGATCACACCAATATGTTGTGCTGAATAGGCATACAAAATGCAAATTAAGGCAGTCATTACGGAAAATATTGTTTTTGTCAATATCTCAGTAACTGCACATGGTAACAATAATTTTGGTGACAAACCCCATGTTTAAGGGGGTATGGAATCATATTAAGCTATCTCAGTAAAGATCACACCAACACTGTGCTGAATAGGCACACAATATGCAAATTAAAGCGGCCATAGCTGATAATATTGTTTTCATCACTATCCCGGAAACTACACATGGTAACAAAATAACTTAGGTGTATAATCCCATTTTTAAAAGCAAATGTCTGTAATAATCAGACAATAGTGCTCAAGGTAAAAAAAAAGATTTCACTCATATTTTGCACAGTGATAGTACTTGGCCCACAACCCCTCACAATAGCTTTCTTTCTGGACAAAACTCATTGTTGCCATGGCAACAGCCCAAACAAGTTTTGAGGCCATTTTCACAGATTTTTGCATGTCAACAACATGGAAATTGGTCAAGTTTAGGACCCTGTTACTGCCAAATGCTTCCTCGCAACGAAAAAATGGAAACAATATCTTGTTGGACTGATGGCCAATCTTGTACAAAATAGGTGTAAAGTCAATGTACGTAAAGTTCACTATGGTGTTTTCATCAGCTCAAAGACAACCAAAAATCCCAATCTAGGGACATGTGTAAAAATGACCTACTTTCAGGGACATCTACACGGCTGAGAAAACACATACAAACTTTAGCAAGCATGTAGTTAATACACAGTATTTAGGTCTATATTTAACAAAAAGGTGACCCACTGAACCATCCTATCTTATCAGATTTTGTGTGTCAAAATTAGCAAAAAAGTCACATTTTTAAAAAATCAGTAAAAGTGACGTACTTCTCGTAGCAACCGTACGCTAAGAAAACAAGAACCCAAACTTTGCAAGGATTCATCTGATAGCAAATGTAAGTATCTATACCTGTTATACATTTCAAGCAAAAAATAGTCTACAGTTTGAGACTTACAGCTCATCAAAGTCGGGCAAAAAATAATGTTTTTTGAAGGCTCATGTTTTGAGGCTGCCCATGGACTAAAATCTATATGTACATTGACTTCACACCTACTTTGTCCAAGATTGGACATCGGTTTAACAAGATCCAAAATGGCCACCATATCTGGCAAGAAGCATATTGACAAGAACCATCAAATATACTTAGCTCATAAAAAACAACAGCAACGAAGCAAAAACTTACTCAGGGTCTGCTTCAACGTCTACTTTCATGTGCATTCCTGGTGGAGCGAACATGTCATCCTCCACCATCCCTTTGTCTGCAACGAAGTCCACTTCAGCCTGAAAGACAATCATCTTTATCAACGAAAGGAGGTCTACAAATAATGTTACCTGCACAAATAACCTCAACAACATATTACACAGACATAGTTCGCTCACTTTCACGATACCTCATTTCATACTTACATGTGAACTACAATCCTAATATGAGACTTTCAAGCTTGTGCTTCCATGTTCTCTGGGGGGGGGGGTAGCTAATCAAATCTATTTGAAACAAAAAAACTCATGATATACCTTTATTTCATGCTCTTCACCATCACCGTCATTATCACCATCGCCGTCATTATCTCCTTCCTCATCTTTCTTGTCTTGTTCCGCTGTAATGGATGCCATCGTTAAACTTTGTCTTTGATGAGGATTTTTCCTACTAACCAGCAAGGACGACGACCAGGAGGGAACAAACTGAATTATCACTTTGCTCCGGGATACAGATGTTGTCAAGACGATTGATTTAAGAATGAAAACATTGTGGTTGCTATTCAACTTGGCAGTGCACGTAAAACGTTATATGTTTGTTCAAAACAATTTCGCAATTCAGGGTGCTGAGGTAGATATGATTCAAAGCTTCATAGATACATTACCTAGTGCAAATATCTTGTCGACGGTGTCCTCCGCAACCTCTTTTTCCACTTCAGCCGCCACGTCAGACTCCTGCTGCACACTTTGTGCCAAGATGTCCGGTGCCATGTTCTCCATACTGCCCAGTTTCTTTATCGTGTCTGTTAGCTTTGCCGCGTCGAAGCCACCTCCTGATGCTGCAAATTGTGAAATAAAAGCATGAGAAAAAAATAAAAAGAACGTACAGCTTTCCTTTTTTATTCCAGAGGGGCCATATGTACATGTACCTAATAGATGAAGAAGGCTGAAAACCATGGACTCTACACTAATCAATGGTTATCAAGAGACGTAATCAAGGAGATTGATGGATACACATCAAAACAATTTAATAACGTTTCTGTGCCACTCAACAAGAACCGACAGATAATCGTTAATATTCCAGGGACTGTGGGATTTCCACATACGAGGCGGATCGAATACTAGTGAGTTCTTGAGTCAGCAGAAGGTAAGGTGACGTTTGTTAAGTGAACATTCCACTTGACGGTGCTCTCACGGCGCTCTCGCTGCGATGGAAAATTTGCCTTATTGCCGTGAGAGCGCCGCGATGCCAGAAGAACTGCTCTAGTGAACTGTCTCCGGCGACCCCATCGCGCTCTAAGCGAAGAAAAACTCAAATATGAGCAACTTAAACGGGTGGCCAAGGATTCGAAAGATGACTTAACGGATTTCAGAGATAAAGAACGAATTTTCTTACGGCACTCCCACCGAGCTTTCGCCGCGCTCTCACCGCGCTCCCATGGCGACCTTGGTGATCCCACCGCGCTCTCACTGCGATGGTCAAATTTGCCAGAGCGCCGTAAAAGCGCCGTGAGAGCGCCGTCCCAGTGGAAATGGGGGCCTGGGCTGGAGGACTTACAGAAAAGTTTTCCAGCAAGACTAGCAATGGCCGGAACGAGACGCTTGTCCTTGACGTACGTAGGGGCCTCTTCAGCTGCTGCTGCTTGGAGCACATCCTGCAGATCAGCCGGAAATGCTGTAGAAGGTAAGGGTTGGGAGTGACATCATCAACCAGACGACAAAGGCTATGCACTCTTTACCCCAGAAATAAAACGTACTTCAATGTTCATTGAACATTTAAATGCACATTGTTACCATACCACCTTTGTTGTGTCATCCGCGGAGTTTGTAGCAAGCCAAATGACACAATGCTACAAATGCTTTTTGGACATTCTACATTTTGGACGTTCTAAATTTTACATAGGACGTTTTGAGAGACTTCAAAATCTGAGAAAACATGCGCTTGATATGTATTTGCCAAATAGTCTAATGGTAATTCCAGCTACCATTTGTCCATTTGTTACATGGAGAACATAGATACTTGGCCTCGACATCATCTCGTTTGATAAACCAGATGATCAAACACTTACGTAGGGACCTTTTGAAGACGCGGTGTCCCGATTCTGACGACGGATGGCTCCTTGACGCGATGAGATATATGGAGACCCCCAGAATGAGCACCAAGGGTACTCCTACCCCCAGCACCCTCTTCATGTTGGAGAGCTAATGCATATAAACAAAGACATGTTAGTTGAATTCTATCTATATCTACATCTATATCTATCTATCTATCTTTCTATCTATCTATATCTATCTATATCTATCTATATCTATCTATATCTACAGTAAACCCTGTATTAGCGGCCACCTTTGCATAGCGACAACCTTGCCATTGCGGTCACGTTTTGTCGGTCCCTTGGATTTTTCCCATTGACCAAAGCATTAAGAAATAGTCTATTGCGGCTACCTGTCCAACACGGCCACGGCCAAACGATTTCCGGTCCTATAGATGCAGAAAAACTGCTTACTGCGGCCATACAGCGGCCGTATGGCACCTTGCGCCGAGTTTAAAATCGTAGTTTGCGAGGATTTGGAGTTCCGACAAGGTCATTTTGGTGGTAGCGGAAGGTTTGCGCGTGCCTTGAAAGTTAGAATGCAAATCTTTGTGGGCAAATTTACCAACATTGTGCTTGGCAGTATCAATCATATTAGGTAGATTTGGCTTTGGCAGGGTCAGTTGAATTTTTTTTCAAGACAGTGATTTTCAAAAGATTGGTCATTTTAGTGTTTAATAAAAAAAATCCATTCGTTTAGGTATCTTCTTTTTGTTGTTGGTTTTTTTTTAAATCTTACCATGACACGTGCAATATTTTTTTGCTTGTAGCAACAAGTTTTAGAAAACGTCCCCTTTTCTTCCAATCAAAAATTATTCCACTCCGCTTTGCAGTACAGACAACTGGGACTGTGAAGACAGCTGTCATATAAATCATCTCGGCGCCAAAAATTATTCCACTCCATTTTGCAGTACAGACAACTAGGACTGTGAAGACAAAATGACCGAGACTCCAGACATTTGTCCTTTAGCTTTTAGTTTTTCAGCTGTATTGAATTAGCCCGTTTTTCAGCTGTATTGAATTAGCCCGTGAATACGCGTCATGTCAAGATAGCATTCAGTCTTTTAATCTAACCCAATTACCACTTTGGCAGGATCCTGTCATATTGTTTGATCCGGGCAGTATGTTGGAGACTGAATCGGTAGTAATGTTTTCAGTAGTGTTTCTATGTATGTACGCATGTATGTATATATGTGTATAAAGAATGAATGAATGAATGAATGAATGAATGAATGGATTTTATTAACGTGTCATGCGTTAGAACGCCCAGCCCACGTGGGATTATAAGACACATACAAAGTAAATTATAAGTAAACATAGGATATTATAACATAGGAGAACGACATGAACATAACCGGTAACTATTATACAAATCAGATAACAGACCATATATCAAATCATAATCACAAAAATTCAAAAACCATCAAATCAGGGTTTCGCAGAGCTGATCAGAGCAGAATTTAAACAGAAAATAAGGAAAACAAAGGACAATAGTACAATGACAATAAGTGGACGGGTTGTGTATTCATGTGTATAATCGCCTTCTAAGCTTTACTTATGAAGTTAGAAATTTCTGAGATCCCCTCTTCAAACAACCACTTAATTCTGAACTCATTCCTTTCCCAGATAACGTCTGGACATTTATCGAGCATTTTGCAAAAGATAATTTCTTGTAAGTCATCATAGAAAGGGCAATAGAAAAGGAAGTGTGCCTCACTTTCTACTTCACTCAGACTACACATTGTGCAAATCCTATTTTCTTCAGGGATTGCTTGGTACCTTCCGGTTTCAATGTACAATGGTAATATCCCTGCTCGTAACTGCGCACAGAGAGATCTTTGGCTTTTACAGAGGTTCATTTTAACATAACGTTCTGTACAGTATTTATTTATTTATTGGTTTGGCTGCACCGAACACACAGCCAGGGCTGCCCAACTATTGGTTTGGCTGCACCGAACACACAGCCAGGGCTGCCCAACTAGCCTATGGCTATTACAAAGGGCTAGCCCTTGTACAGTAGACATCCTTAAATAATCTATAGGTTCTGAGTTTGGGCTTTAGCCATATGTCAGAAGCCCAATCTTCTTGGTACATAACAAATAGTTTCTCTTTTATTTGTTTTATATCAGCTCTCAGTTTGTTTAGGAAAATGTGTTCCTGTTCAACACTATTAAATATTCTCTGTACATCCTTGCTCCAGGGGCCATGGTTTTGCAAATCCCACATGAAGACTATTTTGGTAAGTCTGTTATTGGGCATATTGGTAAGTCTGTTCCACGAGGATATTACTGCTCCCATTCCTCTTATTTCGCAAGGCATCCAACCCATGTCTCCTGTAATGGCAAGGACGGGTGCAAATTTGTATACACCTAGGAAACACCGGATTGCCCTATTCTGGACCACAGAACACTTATCGTATTTCTTAAATCCCCAGACATCCGCGGCATAGTCAAGAATAGGACAAACACACGGCTCGAAGAGTTGTGTATAAGCGAGGTAACCAAGTTCTTTCAGAGCTTTAACTTTACCTAGAATACCCCCAGGGCTCTCCCCGCAGAGTCAGCCAGGGCACTCGAGGCTGATGTAAAGGACATGTGCTCGTCTAAGTGGAGGCCTAAATACTTGTATGAACTCACAAGATCGATCTTTGTCTCTCCAAAATAGAATTCTTAAGAATTCCTTCTTGCTCCCTTTTTCTTAAAGTGCATGATTTGTGTTTTTCCTTGGTTTATCATAAGTCTACACTTAGAGCACCATTCAGCAACAATGTTTGATATTTCATGCAATTCGTTTTCATCTTCTGCTAAAATGATGATGTCATCAGCATACGACAACAAGGTCATATCATCAAGTCTTACACCCAGCCCCGATCTTTAACTTTTTGAGCAAGATCATTCACATACATAGCAAATAGGGTTGGTGACAGAACATACCCTTGTTTAAATCCATAGGGGTTGGGAAATCATTTAGTCTGGAACTCATTCACTTCTACACATGCTACTGGGTGCTTATAGAGAGTCATTATAGCTTTGTAAAATTTCCCGTCCACGCCATTCTGTATTAGTCTATAGGCTAAGAGGTCTCTGTTTATCCAATCAAAAGCCTTTTGGAAATCAATGAAGCAGGAGAAGGTTGCCTTCCCCTGCTCCATCCAGGCCCTGCTCACCGTACATACTGTAAAGATATGGTCTATACACGCTCTGGCTCTACGGAAACCGTTCTGTTCGTCCACAAGTAGGTTTGAGCTCTCTAAGTACTGGAGTAATGTATGTATTGTTGTGGATTTACAGCATAATTTTAGAAGGCCTGGATAGATTGTATTGATATTTCTAATGCAAGGTAAATCTTGATGAGACCTTGAAATGATTAAATTTTGTCTCTCCCCTAGCGGCTTGTTGCGGCACTGCAGCGGAACTTGCTATGATCGTGATTTTTTGTGGTAGATAGCGCATGGGGCAGAGTAACCGGTGCAGGCTTGTGCCCTCTAGCGGCTTTTTTTAATTGAAGGGGCCGGCTAATTTCAAACTTTGAAAAAGAATAACTTTTAAGTCTGTAGATAGCTTAAGGGATACTTAATGTAATTGGATGGCAGTTTACTCCAATCAGATTCTAGACTGGTTTATAACTCCTGGCAGCCAAAAGGCTGAATTGTGAGATTCACAGTTACAAAGTTATCATGGATAGATGATAGGTGGCGCTTTTACGGGCTGCCACGACGTCTTTCGTGTCCCTTAACTTGATGCTTTTTAGTTGGTTTTCTGCGTGTTTTATGTTACTTCATGTCGCATGAGCGTGTGAAGTACTGCTGAAGATGCTGGTAATCTGTTTGGACTGACTGTCCCGTGCAACAGACTGTTTTGTGGCGTTTCCTCGGTGGACTTTTTCTGTGGATTGGCCAGTGTGGGCAGAGACTCAGATGCATGACCAGGTGTACTTGGACGACACGGGGTCGGGAACTGTAATGGCAACGGGCGGTTGTTTCTTGAGCCTAACCATTACCAACACCCTGTTTCAAGACAACATGGCAACATCTGCACTCTAGACATTGGCACCTCCTGGATTACATAATGGTGCGCCAGAAGGATGTCCAGAATGTACTACATACCCGACCACCGCCTGGTCAGAGCTAAACTCAGGCTAACTATCGAACCCCCAGCAAGGAAGAGAGGTCCTCAAGTCAAGAAGCTACACATTGGCAGGCTCTCAGAATGTAGGGCGGAACTTGAAGCCAAGCTGGAAGAGCGTTTGAATGCCCTCAAAGAAAACACAAGGGAGGAGAACTCAGACCCAGAAACCCAGTGGCAGAGGTTGAAAACAGTCATTTAGGACACAACGGCGGAGGTAGCAGGCTATGAATCCAGGAAACATAGAGACTGGTTTGACGAAAATGATACAGAGATCCAAGACCTACTGCAAAGGAAGCGCTCCTGCTTTGAGAGAGTCCTTGCAAGACGAAATGATCCGTCAGCTAAAGTAGCTTATAGGAAGTCATGCCACACGGCACGCAGAAAGATGGGGGAACTGAAAAACAAGCGGTGGACAGCTTTAGCAGTGGAAACACAGAGTTATGCTGTTTCAGGAAACACCCGTGCTTTTTACGAAGCACTACGAACAGTATGTGGCCCAACCCTCCAGATGCAACCCAACTTACGAGCAGCAGATGGCAGAAGTCTTCTCACTGACAAGGAGTCCATACTGCACCGTTGGGCAGAGCACTATGGAAGCCTGTTTGGAAACAAACGCCAAGTTCGGGATGAGGCTATCAGCAGGATACCTCAACAAGCAAAACAGAGAGAGCTCGACACAATCACCCCCCCCCCCCCTCTATAGAGGAAGTGAAAGCAGCAGTTGCCAAGTTGAGATGCCACAAGGCTCCTGGAGTTGATGGCATACCAGCTGAAGTGTACAGGCTGAGGGGCGACACCCTGCTTACAGAACTCACAGACCTATTTAGGGACTGCTGGGAGAGAGGAGTGGTACCTCAAGATCTCCTTGATGCAGTCATCGTATCCCTCTACAAACACAAAGGCGAGAAGTCTGACTGCTCTAACTACGGAGGAGTAACACTACTGTCTATTGCTGAGAAGATCCTAGCAAGGGTTATTTCGGACCGGCTTATCCCAACAGTTGCCGAGGAGAACCTCCCAGAAAGTCAGTGTGGGTTCAGGGCAAACAGGAGCACAACAGACATGACTTTTGTTCTCAGACAGATTCAGGAGAAGTGCAGAGAACGGAAAGCAGGACCATATGTGGCGTTCATTGATGTTAAAAATGCCTTCGATACCGTCAGCCGAGATGGGCTCTGGAGGATTTTAGTAAGACTGGGCTGCCCACCAAAACTCATGGAAATCCTGCATCAACTACATGAAGGCCAAATGGGACAAGTAAAGCACTAAGGTAAACTTTCAGATCCATTCCCCATTGAAAATGGGGTCAAGCAAAGTTGTGTCTTGGCACCCACACTATTCGCCATATACTTCAGCATGATGCTCAGGGAAGCCAAGGAGGACCTCACAAATGGTGTCTACATACGAGTCCGAACGGATGGCAGTGTTTTTAACCTGCGAAGACTCTTGGCTCGCACCAAAACCATTGACGCATTTGATACTAGACCTGCTGTTTGCAGACGACTGTGCCCTTCTGGCTTATACAGAGGAGACCCTTCAGAGAGCTGTCAACCATTTTGCGGATGCAGCTAGGGCCTTCGGACTCACCATAATCCTGAAGAAATTGCTGCACCAAAAGTCATCTCATGAGAGCTACCAGGCACCACACATAAGTATTGATGGTACCCAACTCAATACAGTAGAGAACTTCACATACCATTGGAGTGTGATTTCCAACGATTCTTCAGTCGACAAAGATATGGACAACAGACTCTCCAAAGCCAGTATTGCCTTTGGACGGTTACGGAAACGTGTCTAGAAGAACCACAACCTGCGACTGTCTACCAAAATCCTGGTCTACAAAGCAGTCGTTATCACCACACTTCTCTATGGATCGGAGGGTTGGGTACTATACCGGAGACAAGTAAAGCTTCTGGAAAGATTCCATCAGCGAAGTCTTCGCTCCATCATGGATATCAAATGGCAGGACTTTACAACGAACAATAAGGTTCTGAAGCAGTTAGGCCATGCTCATGTCCAGACAGCTACGCTGGGCTGGTCACCTGGCTCGAATAGAAGACACTAGAGTGCCAAAGGCCGTTTTTACGGCGAACTCTGCTTAGGTAAGCGTGCCAGAGGTGCTTTAAGGAAGCGGTACAAAGACCAGTTAAAATAACAACTCAGAGTGGCTGGTATCTCTGAAGCTGACTTGGAAAATAGAGCAGCTAACAGAGCCAGCCGAAGAAGTTTGACAAGGCGGGGCGCAGAGGCCCTTGAGAATAAGCGACATAACCACGCTGAAGATAGAAGGAGGAGGAGAAAGGAGGCAGTTGCCCAGACCGTGTCCTCGGCCCAGTTCACCTGTCAGCAGTGCAGCAGAGTGTGCAGGTCAAGGATAGGACTGCTCAGCCACATGAGTGCCTGCAGACCTTCCAGAACTTCCCTCACATCCTCGACCACGGGGAAAGAGCCATGATGATAGTACATCACAGTCATCGTTGTTAAAAATCATGAGTTGCCCCTTTTTCGCCTTTGACATCGCAACACCTGTCTTCTTTAAACCTAATACTTTGCCTTCTGTATGCCGGACACACTTCAAGTAACTAAAAGTTTCTGTGTCAATAATCGAAAAGACAAATACATGCATTGTAATTTTCATGCAACAGAAAAACAATCACGAATTGAGTTATTAGTGTCAAATCTTCCTCTACAAGGTATGAAAAAATAAGCAACATACATAACTCTCCCCGGCCAAACAATTCATAAAACCATATATAGACAGTAAACAGACTGTAATAAAAAGTACAAACGCATATCCTTCTTTTCAAACATCAATGCCTATCATTTACCTTTAGGCGTTGCTTCAAAACAAGCGTTTTCTCCCAAGTCACTGGTATTAAACATGAAAAGCTTGTCTTATTCGTCGAATCTGGTTTTTAGGAACTGTATAATGATGCTCAGTGCGCCAGTCACATTTCCTTGTGTAATCCGACAAAGAAATAAAGTGACGGGTAAAATGAATAGCAAATAAGGTTACAGTGTCAATGACCTGATGATGTCAATAACCTGAAGACGAGTAGACCTGATGGTGTCAGTGACTTGATGGTGTCAGTGACCTGAAGGCAGGTAATGCAATTCTCTCGACCAGCTGCACAGCCTGAGGCGCGTAGGGTGTCTGTAAAGCCCAGCTTAAGCAAACATGGCTTCCAACCACTAGCCGTCTGATTTAGGCGGTAGTTCGGGGCAGTCTGACAAGTTTTAGTCGACGCCTATCTTTTAGTGCCGAGCATCTCCCTTACTCTCGACAAAGCCTCAAATGATATCTAACCGAACCAAAACCCGACCTCTAGCCGCAGACTTCCGAATCTGTCCTGACTGATCCCTAACCGATTCTTACTGTCTCAAAAATTTAAATGGACACGAGTGATTTTGAAACAATTGGTCATTTTAGTGTTAAATAGAAATAATCCATTCGTTTATGTATCTTCTTTTTGTTGTTGGTTTGGTGTCGGTCATGTAAAGCTTGCTTGGACACCTGCAATGTTTCTCTCTTGTAGCAACAAGTTTTAAAAAACGCCCCCTTTTCTTCCAATCAAAAATTATTCCACTCCATTTTGTAGTGCAGAGAACTCGGACTGTAAAGACAGCTGTTATATAAATCATCTCGGCGCCAAAAATTATTCCACTCCGTTTTGCAGTACAGACAACTCGGACTGTAAAGACAGCTGTTATATAAATCATCTCGGCGCCAAATTATTCCACTCCGTTTTGTAGTACAGACAACTGGGACTGTAAAGACAGCTGTTATATAAATCATCTCGGCGCCAAAAATTATTCCACTCCGTTTTGCAGAAAAGACAACTAGGACTGTGAATGACCGACTGAGACTCCAGACCTTTGCCCTTCAGCCTTTAGCTTCAGTTTTATAGCTGTGTTGAATCAGCCCGTGAATACCTGTCATGTCAAGATGGCATTCAGTCTTTTAATCTAACCCAATTACCACTTTGGCAGGATCCTGTCATATTGTTTGATCCGGGCAGCATGTTAGAGACTGGATCGGAAATAATGTTTTCAGTATTTTGATACAATACATTGTAACATTGATGGTTTGGAAAGAATGCAAATGAAGATAAACAGCCAAACATAAAAAAAAAACTTCTTCTCATAATCATCAAAAGGGCATGGTCTCTGGGAAAGATACCCACAAAGTGGGGGTAAGAGCATCATCTGCCCTTTATACAAAAAGGGAGACCGTAACAACTGCAGTACAGTCTATAGCGGCCACTCAAGGGACTGGAGAAATATGGCCACTCTAGACAGGTTGCTACTATAGAGAAAATGTTGATCAGTTGACCTCATGGTACAAGCTACACATGATTTCAGTTCCCACTACTCTTTCCCAACAAGTGACATTGTCTCGATCGGTAACTTCACCGACAAAGACTTGCACTTTAATGCTTTTGCCAAAATGACCCTGTCATGATCCAAATCCTCGCAAACTACAATTTCAAACTCGGTGCAGGATGACATAAGGCTGCAGTATGGTTGCAATAGGCAGTGTTTCTGTATCGACGGGACCGGAAATCGTGTGGCCGCGGCCGCGTTGAACAGGTGGCCGCTAAGCCTATCTCTTAATCATTGCGAATCCGAGTGACCGACAAAAAGTGGCCACTATGGCCAGGTGGCTGCAATGCAAAGGTGGCGGCTAATACAGGTTTGACTGTAATTACAGAGGGATATCCCTCATGCCACATACCTGCAAGATCTATGAACGAATACTCGAGAAAAGAGCAGGGGCTAAAATTGAACCTTAACTCCAAGAATAGCAACATGCCTACCGAAAAAGCAGAAGCACGTCAGACCTGATCTTCGCGATCTGAGAAATCATGGGAATACAACCAAGACCTGTATATTGTCTTTATTGATTTTACCATTGCATTTGACTCTTTGCCACGTCAAAACCTCTGGATTGTTCTCAACACATAGTATTATATAAAAGGAAGACCGTTAGAAGCAATTAAAAGCACATATGACCGGTACACTTGCACTGTCATGACTGGTTATCCTCACAACAAGTGGTTTGATGTCAAAAGTGGTGTAAAACAGGGCAGTGTTCTTTTCCCAATACTATTCATTGCATATCTGGATACCGTCCTCTTAGAAGTCAACAAAGAACAAACTGACATATTCCAAACTTTCGGATATGCAGATGACATTTGCCAATGGAAAAGAAGCATAGAGGCAATAAAATCGGCCCTAGAGAGGTATGAGAATGATTTCACCAACGCATGACTGAACATGAAAAAGCTAAAAGTTCTGATCTTTGGCAGAACCCCCTCCCCCCAAGGGAAATTACAGTGAATGGAGATACTATTGGGAGTGTTGAACTGGCTAAGTAACTGGGCTCAGTCACAACACGAGAGTCGGGAAACAAAGCTGAGATCACAGAGAGGATCAGTAACTTCAGCAGACAAGCTGCTGCCCTCCAACCAGTTCTCCGAGACAGACTAGTCTCCAATGAAGTGAAGAAAACTATTTTAAAACCAGGCCTAATGTATGGCTGCAAATCCTGGGTACTAAGAAAGACATCAGTAGACTACAGGCCGCAGAAATGAAAGTCGTCCGTACCATGCTAGGCAAAACGAGGGCTAATAGACTGAGAAACACGTACCTGAGAGAAACCGTAGGCATAACGTCAATAGAACAAGACATAGAAAGAGCAGCCCTAAGATGGCTAGGACATGTGGAAAGAAAGGATGAGGGAAGAATTCCGAAGATAGCTCTTCATTACAAACCAAAGGGCAAGCGCCCCCTAGGCAGACCCAGAAAGAGATGGAGGGACAACATACAGGAGATACTGACAAATTACAGACTGGGCAGACTAGATAGACTGGAAGAGGAGGGGATCTTCCATGATCGGGAAGAGACTATGCTCTCCATTGACATGACCTAAAGACTATCTGGGGAAGATGTAAGATGTGAGAAATGACAAAATGCTTTATATCAATGGTGATAAATGACAGACATTTAATGCTTGTGGCATTTGAAAGTTACACGGGTAATATCATTGAATATGAACAATGCAAATGAGGACCTCATGTGCATAAGAGATAAAAATGGTAGTATGGCAACTTAAAATAAGATTCTCAACTTCTGTTTGCGCGGAGAAGATGATCAACTACTATTAGTTCTGCAAATGAGGACCTTCTTTGCATGATAAATGAGAAAAGCACAGAATACATCAGTTGTAATGGTTGAAATCGTTTGGTGAAGGTATGGGGTAGTTAAACTCTTGTAATGGTTAAAATCATTTACCGACACATCAGCATTTTACATCAGCTTTACCGACACTTGTAATGGTTAAAATCATTTGGCGAACTCAATTGTTTAAAAGCTTTACCGACACTCGGTGTGCCAAAGGCTGTAGTGACAGAGGTCGCCAAGTACTTTAAAGTATAGCAAAGAACGAACAACCAAAGTCTACTGAAGTGAATAATGCGCACGTGTTCTGCTAGTAATGCGATTCTGTCGTCGACTGCACAGCCTAAGGCGCGTAGGGTATCTGGGTTAAACTTAGTGTACGTGGCCCGGAGAAACGCACGACTTGGTTAGAACGTGAAATCAACACTGAAGTACCTGCGGTATAAACAACTGTACTGGTAGAAGGGTAATACCGATGCTTGTTCGCGGATATGATGAAGTAAGATGACAGTGAGAAAAAAAGTGACAAAAAAAATCGAAAACTGATGAATACGAGGTTTCACAGTGAACAGGAGTTACCGAGTTCCTTCTACCGTCAAATGCCAAGTTGAGATACACATTTAATATTGTGAACACTGACGTATTTATTGTCAACCGCCAGGTAGCATTGCTAGGAAAACTTAAGAATACCCCAATACGGGACTGGGTCGGTTTTTCGCCCGGTGAGAACATTTGTAATTTCAAATATTGTCTTACCTTTTGTATGTTTGACAAAATTTGTAAAAGTGTTTATGACGCACATTTGTAAGTCAATTGCGTATGCATGTTACAGACGCGACAATTACCTTCGTCGTATTATCATAAAAACTTTAAAGTTACAATTTGTTAAAATGATAGACACCTCCTATTAGGAAAATATGGAAGAAATAAAGAAAGCAAGCAAGAAAGAAAAAAAAAGTGCCCTCCACTGTCATATTTTTCAAGTAATGAATTCATAAGTAACATCGAACTGATGTAAAGGTGGACTGGGACAAACTACTACATCGAGGACATAAAACAAAAATGTCTGACCGGTATCAGCGGGGTCCACACCAAATCTCAGGTCTGTAGGTCCGATATCTATTGTCTCGAGTTGAGAGAGTGCTGACTCGTCGGTGACGATGGGAGTTCTGGCAGGACCACCAATCTAGGCGTGTAACTGGGGAATTTAGGTATAACGTATCATTATGCTTATCCATTATACATATGATACTGATTAACCCTTGCGGAGACTTCTTCTGTTTAGCCGCCCTACCGGTACCAGACTTGATCTTTAGAACCGTCACGTACTTTGTGTGGCGTAGGCTGCACCTGAAGAAGTGGCTAATAATATACACGTATGACTCAATTGTTATCTATATATTCTTGAACGTGATCATTGAATTGCAAAAAAGGACCAGTGTTGTATGCAATTTTGCAGAAGAAAAAAATATTTTAAACGTCGATGTCCAAGAATTAGTTTCAGACGTTAAAGAGGATTAAAATGGTGTTTCCTGTTCAATCTTAGATTTGACTTTAATTCTATTGTCTGCTGAAATTGCTCCCTTTACTGCCATTCAAAATTATTCCACTCCGTTTTGCAGTACAGACAATGCTCCCTTTTCTGTCATTCAAAAATTATTCCACTCCGTTTTGCAGTACAGACAACTGTCTCCCGTAAAATGCACATTATACAGTAATACTGTTCAATAAAGTTTCGTCGCTCGGTGAAAATCAAGACTCGGTAGGAACTTAAAATTCGCATTTGTCACAAGAGTGCCGATACTCCGAAAACCCGAGGGAACATTCCAGAAAGTGATCAGTTTACCGTGAGGAAGTGTTATAGAAAACCGTGGGGACATTCCAGAAGGTGATGAGTTCACCGTGAGGAAATAGAAAACTCGGGGGAACATTCCAGAAGGTGATGAGTTCACCGTGAGGAAATAGAAAACTCGGGGGAACATTCCAGAAGGTGATGACTTCACCGTGAGGAAACAGAAAACTCGGGGGTACATTCCAGAAGGTGATGACTTCACCGTGAGGAAATAGAAAACTCGGGGGTACATTCCAGAAGGTGATGACTTCACCGTGAGGAAATAGAAAACTCGGGGGTACATTCCAGAAGGTGATGACTTCACCGTGAGGAAGTGTTATAGAAAACTCGGGGGTACATTCCAGAAGGTGATGACTTCACCGTGAGGAAATAGAAAACTCGGGGAAACATTCCAGAAGGTGATGACTTCACCGTGAGGAAGTGTTATAGAAAACCGGGGGAACATTCCAGAAGGTGATGACTTCACCGTGAGGACGTGTTATATACATAGAAATTAAGAGGAAATAGAGTATTGGTATTTGTTTTTATACTCAAGCGTCACTGCGTTCTCTCTGTCGTCATACCTTTACTTGAGAATTACTATGAACAGCGGCGGAATATTTGTCAACCGTCGGATGAAATTGGAAAAAAATAGCAGCTCCAACATTGCAAACAACACGAGTTGGTCAGGTATTCACCGATGAGAACCTTACACTTGCCACCTTTAAAACTTGTCTAACCTTCTGTGTATCAAGTACAATGCAAAAAGCTAAATGTTTTATGGCAAGGATGTAAAAAATATAATTTTGATGCATGTTACGGATGCAGCAGTAACAATCAGGAATTTGATAATAAGAACCAAATCTTCCTCTATAAAGGCAAACAATTGGTAAGCGTCATACCGTCTTGTCCGCTGTAAAACTATTAGTCAAGCTATAAAATAGTCGGATCCGGATTGGGAAAACTAAACAAACGAAGAAACAAAACTGGGTCCTCTCAAAAACCTTTAATTTGTATTTCGTATGTTTTTTTTGTCCTTGTTGACAGAGTGCTGACTGCCTCATCAAGATACCAGTTATTATATAGGGTTTCGTGCAGCACCACCAAGTATGAAAATGGAGTGTGATTGGGGTATTTAGCTATACTGATGAGTATGTTCGATACATTTACCCCTTTGGCAGGATCCTGTCATATTGTTTGATCCGAGCAGCATGTTAGAGACTGGTTCGGAAATAATGTTTTAGTAGTCTTTGTAACTATGTGACTACGTGTATGTATATATGTGTATTTGTATGTACTATGTTTGTGGACGGACAGCATAATTCTAGAATGCTTGGATGGATTGCATTTATATTTGTTATGCAGGGTAAGTCTTGTTTAGACCTTAAAATGATTAAATTTGGCCTCCCCCATAGCGGTTCGTTGCGGTACTACAGCGGAACTTGCTATGATCGCGATTTTTTGTGGTAGATAGCGCATGGGGCACAGAGTAACTAATGCAGGCTTGTGCCCCCTAGCAGCTTTTTTTTAATTGCAGGGGCCGGCTAATTTCAAATAGTGAAAAAGAATAACTTTTTGTATGTAGATAGCTTGAGTAATACTTAATGTAATCGGATGGCAATTATTCAAATCAGAATCTAATTTGAATGATAAATGAGAAAATTCTGTAAACCCGCTCCGTTTAATGATAGGACCAGTTTAACATGCGACATATATAACTGAGAAAGTGAAGAACATTGATAGTTTTGAAATTATGCAAAAGAAGACCTAATTTGCATGATTAATGACAAAATGCTTTAATTCCATAGTGGTTAAGGACAGACATTTCATACTTGTGGCATTTAAAAGTTATGTGGCTAACATCATTGAATATAAACAATGCAAATGAGGACCTCATGTGTATAAGAAATAAAAATGCTAGTGTGGCCTAAGACTCTCTACTTTTGGCAGTTCAGGTTACAGTGTCAATGACTTGATGATATCAATAACCTGAAGACAAGTAGACCTGATGGTGTCAGTGACTTGATAGTGTCAGTGACCTGGAGGCAGGTAATGCAATTCTCTTCACCAGCTGCACAGCCAGATGCGCGTAGGCAAACATGGCTTCCAACCACTAGCCGACTGAGGTAGACGGTAGTTCGGGAGCAGTCTGACAGGTTTTAGGCGACGCCTATCTTTCAGCGCCGAACATCTCCCGATCAGTAAATGGACTTGCACTCGACAGAGCCTCGAATGCTATCTAACCGAAGCGAAGCCCGACCTCTAGCCGCAGACTTCGGAATTTGTCTTGAATAATCCTCAACAGATTCTTACCGTCTCAAGAATTTAAATGGACACGAGTCATTTTCAAAAGATTGGTCATTTTAGTGTTTAATAAAAAATTCAATTCGTTTATGTATCTTCTTTTTGTTGTTGGTTTGATGTCGGTCATGTAAAGCTTACCTCGACGCGTTCAATATTCTTTGCTTGTAGCAACAAGTTTTAGAAAACGCCCCCTTTTCTTCCAATCAAAAATTATTCCACTCCGTTTTGTAGTGCAGACAACTTGGACTGTGAAGACAGCTGTCATATAAATCATCTCGGCGCCAAACATTATTCCACTCCGTTTTGCAGTGCAGACAACTGGGACTGTGAAGACAGCTGTCATATAAATCATCTCGGCGCCAAAAATTATTCCACTCCATTTTGCAGTACAGACAACTAGGACTGTGAAGGCAAAATGACCGAGACTCCAGACCTTTGTCCTTTAGCTTTTAGCATCAGTTTTTAGCTGTCTTGAATCAGCCCTTAAATACGCGTCAGTCAAGATGGCATTGAGTCTTTTAATCCAACCCAATTACCCCAAAGGTAGGATCCTGTCATATTGTTTATATATATCCGGGCAGCATGTTGGAGACTGGATCGGAAATAATATTTTCAGTATTTTGATACAATACACTGTAACCTTTATGGTTTGGAAATAATGCAAATGAAGACCTAATTTGCATGTTTAATGACAAAATGCTTTAATTCCATAGTGGTAAATGACAGACATTTCATACTTGTGGCATATTTTTTTGGATGTAGATAGCTTAAGTGATACATGTAATTAGATGGCAATTATTCAAAACAGAATCTAATTTGAAAAATTAATTTGAAAATTTTATAAACCCGCTCCGTTTCATGATCATTTTAAATTGCGACATATATAACTGAGAAAGAGAAGAACATTGATAGTTTTCAAATCATGCAAATGAAGACCTAATGTGCATGATTAATGACAATGATGTAGAATATGGTCTTGAAAGCACAGACAATTATATTGACCAAGAAATAACGATGGAACAGCTAGAGATGGCATTCAAGAGAATGAAAAATGCCAAGGTTCCCGGCCTTAACAAACTTCCAGTGGAACTTCTAGAACAGCCAAACATTAAAAAAACGTCTTCTCATAATCATCAACAGGGCATGGACTCTGGGAAAATACCCACAGAATGGGGTAAGAGCATCATCTGCCCTATATACAAAAAGCCAGACGGTTAAAAAGGGATATCCTTCATGCCACATGTCTGCAAGATCTATGAACGAATACTCGAGAAAAGAGCAGGGGCTAAAATTGAGCCTTAAATCCAAGAATAGCAACATTCCTACCGAAAAAGCAGAAGCACGTCAGATCTGATCTTCGCGATCTGAGAAATCATGGGAATACAACCAAGACCTGTATATTGTCTTTATTGATTTAACCATGGCATTTGACTCTTTGCCACGTCAAAACCTCTGGATTGTTCTCAACACATAGTATTATATAAAAGGAAGACTGTTAGAAGCAATCAAAAGCACATATGACCCGTGAACCTGAAGTGTCATGACTGGTTATCCCCACAACAAGTGGTTTGATGTCAAAAGTGGTGTAAAACAGGGCAATGTTCTTTCCCAAATACTATTCATTGCATATCTGGATACCGTCCTCCAAGAAGTCAACAAAGAACAAACTGACATATTCCAAACTTTCGGATATGTAGATGACATTTGCCAATGGTAAAGAATCATAGAGGCAATAAAATCGGCCCTAGATAGATATGAGAATGATTTCACCAACACAGGACTGAAAATAAACAAAGCTAGTGGCAAAACAGAAGTTCTGATCTTTGGGGAATATGTAATATATAAGATGTAAGATGCCTGTACTTAGCCCCAGACGGCATGAACGTGCAATACAGGCTATTACTATTATCATCAAGCGTCACTGAGTTCTCTCGTCATTTAATATAAACAATGCAAATTAGAACCTCATGTGCATAAGAGATAAAAATGCTAGTATGGCCTTCTTAAGATAAGACTCTCTACTTCGGTTTGTGCGGAGAAGATGATCAACTACTAATATTATTATTTCTGCAAATGAGGACATTCTTTTCATGATAAAGGTGAAAGGCACAGAATACATCAGCTGTAGTGGTTAAAATCATTTGGCGAAGGTATGGGGTCGTTGAACTCAATTGTTTAAAAGTTTTACAGACACACTCGGTGTGTCATACGCTGTAGTGACATAGGTCGCCATAAAGGTGGGATCACACATGCGTATATATTCAAGTCTGTTTGAGGTGAATATGAAGCTCTTAGTCTCTGCCAGTCTCCACAGGTCGCGGGAAAATAGTACAAACAGGACAAATATAGATACATAACATGCTAGATGAGTTAGCTGACCGAGGAGTTTGGTTAGCGACTCAGCTAACTCGTCTGACATGTTGCCTGTTTACGTTTGTCCAATTTCTATTATTTTTCCAGCAACTTGTGGGGCCTGATGGAGGCAAATACTCCCATGCGTGCCTCATACGGACTTAGATATATGCCCACATGTGACCCCACCTTAAGCTTTAAAGAATAGCAAAGAACGAACAACAAAAGTCTACTGAAGTAAACAATGCGCACGTGTTCTGCTAGTAATGTTATTCTGTCGTCGACTGCACAGCCTAAGGCGCGTAGGGTATCTGGGTTGAACTTAGTGTACGTGGCCCGGAGAAACGCACGACTTGGTTAGAACGTGAAATCAACACTGTAGTACCTATGGTATAAAAAAGCGTACTGATAGAAGGGTAATACTAAGGCTTGTTCACGGAAATGATGTAGTGAGTTGGCAGTGAGAAAAAATGACAAAAAAAATCGAAAACTGACGAAAACGAGTATTATGGGATTCACAGTAAACGGGAGTTACAGAGTTCCTTCTACCGTCAAATGCGAAATTTTGAACACTGCGAAAATTGTGAGCAGTGGCGTATTCATTCTCATCCGTCGGGTAAAATCGCTAGAAAAACATGAAAATACCCCAATGCCGGACTGGGTCGGATTTTCGACGGCGAGAACAATTGTAATTATTCATCTTGTGTAATCTTCTGTATGTCAGACAAAATTTGTAAAAGTGTTTATGACGCACATTTGTAAGTCAATTGCGTATGCATGTTACAGACGCGACAGTGAACGTCGCCGAATAATCATAAGAAAATTTAAAGTTACATTGTTAATATGATCGGCGACTCTCAAGAAAAGATGGAAATAAAGAAAGAACGAGACAAAGAAGTGCCCTCCACTGTCAATTTTTTCAAGTAATGAATTCATAAGTAACACCGAACTGAAGGTGAACTGGGACAAACTACTACATCGAGGATATAAAACAAATGTCTGACCGGTATCAGCTGAGTCCACACCAAAATCTCAAATCTGTAGTTCCGATCTTTCTTGACTCGAGTTGAGAGAGTGCTGACTCGTCGGTGACGATGTGAGTTCTGGCAGGACCAACAATCTAGGCGTGCAGTTGGGGAATTTAGGTATAATGTATCATTATACTTATCCATTAAACATATGATACTGTTTAACCCTTGCGGAGACTTCTTCTGTATTGTTTCAGCCGTCCTACCGGTTCCAGACTTGATCTTTGGAACCGGCACGTGCCTTTTTTGCCTAAGGCTGTAGCTATATATGCATGTAGCTGAAGAAGTGGCCAAGAATGTACATGTATGACAGAAGTTTACTGAATAAAATAAAGTGCTTCACACACAGAGATTGACATCGAACGACACAGCAAACTCAACTGTTGTCTATTTTTTCTCGGCAAATTTCACAGATTCTAAACCAAGTTATCGTGATCAGTGGGAATAGGTGCATAAAAGTGCGTTGAAAAACAAGACATCTCAAATTAACATCGAAGCTAATGCAGAATTGAAATATCGTTTCCCGTCTATTACCATTGTCCGTTGACTGCCCTCTTTTCTGTCATTCAAAAAAAACACTGCCCCATTAAACCAACATGATACAGTCGTAATGCAATCCTTGTTCAATAGAGTTTTACAATCTTCCTCACCTCACTAACATTCACTAGTGTATTTTTTTCTCTATTTCCCAACTGCAGCCACATTGGATTACGTTCCCAGCATGCAGCCACACTAGATTACGTTCAGTAGGTTTTCTGTGACGCCAGCTTCAAATCATTGTGCCTGCTCCCTAAGATCTGATGGCGGGAGTGAGTGGGGATCCCACGTGTGGGTTAGACCCTGAGAGCGACTGCATCCAATTAACAACTTTGATCCCCGGGGGGCCCAAAGATCCACAATTATCTGCACGCTCCCAATGACGGACTAGAGACTGTGCTGGGCTGGTAAACTTTAATAACGAAGCATAAAAACGACAAATTCACCAGGACCAGACCCAGCGGAGCCGAAAGAGAAGAAAAGGAAGGAGGGGCGTGCAGAGAGTGGAGGAGCGGACCCCAGTAAAGCCCGGGGGTAATGCCTATTAAACACGCAATAATACAAGTTAGACTATAATACGTAATGTAGTCCTAACTTTACACAACAAGTGCGAGTGCTACTGTAGCTCGTACAGAGAACGCGAAGACTAAACTACAGAACATTCGAACTACGGAACAAGCTAATGAAGAATATATACAATATAATACCAAATAGTCTCCTGAATAATATGTAATGAACATTGAAATTTTGCACAGGGCCAAAGCACGCATGCCGAACCTATCTAGTTGGAGTGCTGTCAGACAATTGCGGTAGCAGGTTTTGGGAGATGGGAGGACAGGCCGGCTAGCGGTCAGCCAAGAAGGCCGCGGCTGATAGTGTCGGCGAGGTGCTTCCCGAAGGACCGGCGCTGTTCAAGGGAGGAGTCCAAGTACACTTCGTACGCGTCGGACGACCAGTCCCCTAGCAGTTTAATCGTGTTGGAGTCGGCGCCGCAGCGCCAGGCGAAGGTAGCTCCGCCGCGACGGAAGCTGTGCCCGGAGTACTGTGCTGAGGGAAGGCCTGCGGCTTCAAGCAAGGTCTTAAGGTGGGACACGAAGGTGGCGTGTGTGAGCGACACCAGTCCGCCACCGCTGGCTGGGACGAGAAACGCGGGTGAGCTGTCCTTAGCCGGAAGAAGGTGGAGCATATTGAGAACAGCCTGACGCGGACAGAGGGGATGGCCGGGTATGGCGGACACTGGAAGTTGCAGAACTCGTTGTCGGAACTGTCTCGTTTTGGACCACTTAACGTGAACCATTAAACCGTCCGCAGTGAGCTGAATCGACTCGCGAGCGAGGTGTTTGTCGGGAGAGAAGGCCGTCCCCGATGGAGGAACAAGGTTAGACTTGCGTAGCAGGGTGAAGAAACCGACGCAAAAGGCCGCCCAGAGTGTGGCGTGGAGTGGGCGCCGTAGATCCAACAGAGACCTGAGGCGTAGTAGAATCGAAGGCGTGATAGGCAACTTTTGCTGGCTGACGTGCGCGGAGTGCCTGGAGAGGGAGGTGAGAACGAGTTTAAGATCGAAGGCGTTCGCCGGAGGCGCGGTCAGGCCGCGAAACAAGTGCAGCTGCCGGACGCCGTGGACGTAGATTTTGATGGTGTCCGGGCTTTTGCATGACCTGGAAAGGAACTGCGCATACCTGGCTAGGGTGGGAACGTCCGTGGGAAGAGCCGGGAGGCCGAAATACTCGCAGAACAGGAAGAAGGAGCGCCACTGCGTCCGAAGATTGTTGTATGTCCCGGTGGCGAAAGCTGACCTTTTGGAGGCGGCCACTTGTCGGTCCAGGAGACACAGTTGAGACGCAGGACCTGAAAAAATCAGAGATGCGTTAGCAACTCAAAGTTCGAGGGGGTGACGGGGACTTCACTGACGCATATGCCATCCGTCAGACGGAGAAAGGCCTGGCGATGTGACGGAGACGTGTTCCAACGGCTGAGATGGTCGGCCAACCTGTTGTCAATGCCCGGCAGGTGCACGGCGCGCAGTTCGAATTGCCCCTTCGCGGCGCAGAGCCACAGGTTGCGTAGGCACGACTGTAAGAACGGCGATCGACTGCGACCGGAGTTGAGTACTGTGACGGAAGCCTCGTTGTCGTACAGAACCACGATGCGCATTCCCAACCAGTGTTGACCCCACAGGCGAACGCAAACCAGGATCGCGAGTAGTTCCAGGCTGTTGATACAAGGGTCCTGCTCGAGGATGAAGGCAGGAAAGACCGCGTGGAAGTATTCTCCTGACGATTCCAAGAAGCCCCCACAGCCCGTCAGGCAAGCATCGGAACTGAAGACTGCGTCCGCTTTGGTCCACCCGGACTGGGGGATGAGAGAGATCCCGTTGTACGTAGGGAGGAAGGTGACCCACCAGGCCAGATCTTTGCGAAATTCCTCGTCGAGGGGCATGCATGTGTGTCTGCCCGGAAAACGGCGCAGAAACAGTAACATGCGCGAGATGAATAGCCTACCCGGGCGCACACAGGAAGCGATGAACTGTTATTTACCGAGCAGGGACTCAACGTCTCGACGTCGCGCTCCGACTTTGTGGCTCCAACCGCGTAATTCCGTCAAAGTGTCAGTTAGACGCTCAGGTGTGACCTCAATTGTCATGCGCACGGAGTCGATAATCTTCCCGAGGAAGACGAGACGCGTGGTGGGCGGTACGGCCTTGCCTGCCGCCTCATCCAAACCCAATTCCAGTAAGAGTCGACCCAGGCACGCGAATGCGTCAGGAGCGCGCGCCGGTGTATCCGCACCGCCCAAATCGTCCAGGTAGTTGACGCAAGTGTAGCCGTAGGTGCCATAGATGAAGCGTACCGCGTCCGTAACGCGCTGACAGAGATGGGAGCCCGTACGAATCCCGAAGGGAACGGTGACGTCAGCGAAACGACTCCCCTCCCACTGAAAACCGAGAAGATGGTAGTCAGCAGGATCCACGTAAAGTTGACGGTATGCCCGGCTAAGGTCACTTTTGTACAGTAGACAGCCGGGGCCGAGCCGCGCAACTAAGGCAGTCAAGTCATCTACAGACGGGTAACGTAAGCGCACGCGCTCGCCGAGATAAGTGTCCGTGGAGATTCCAGCGTTGACTGACGTGAACTCGGGAAAGCTGAAGTCCACCACTATCCGCCTGCTACTGGAATCTTTCTTTGGGACAGTCTGTAATGGGCTACAAATTAAAGGCGGGTTGAAGAAGTCTGTAGGTAATGGACCTATGGTGTCCCCGAGTCGAAGTTCCTTGCTTATATAGTCATTAACATGATCACGGTAGCGCAGAGATGACGCGTGATTTGTGAGAGGGACATCTGGTTGAAGCGGACCGGAGTAGTTCACAGGGAAACCAAATTCGATCAAGTCGCAGAGATCCTTATCTGTGCAGTCCACGAGATAATGGCGCCACGCGGGGACGTTCAGCTTGGTGGGTACTGGGAGGCGGCAGCCTCTGAAGTTGGGCAGGCCGGAGGCATGCAGCGTGTTCGTGAAATCGGAGAGGCTAGGAGGACGGGGCGTCTTGGCGTTCCTCAAACGATTGATGGGCCCCTCGACAGGGACCGGAGACAGGACACTGTCAGGACCTGGGAGGCCGACCGCTGAGTCGACCGAATAAACACTGGAAGGGTAATCGCGCTGATCGCAATCATCTGACAACACACCAGGGCACTGAAGAACGGGCCTGGTGACGGACCCCGACATCTGGGAAGTTTTAGCCGCTGGTGGCAAGTCCAAACAGAAGGGAGAGATGGGGATCACATCACCCGACCGATTCGTACCCGCAATGCTAGAGCTAACATCATAATAATCGCAAGAGTTCTGAGACGCAACTACGGTGGTCGAGCTACACTCTCGGCAAGGTACATCAATATCATCAACATCATAATGGCTAGATCGTGAAGGAATACATGACAAAGTATGAGAGGCGCCAGGGGCCTGTTGTTCAAATATGGTTACATGCGGTGAGAAACCCTCGTGTCGGGGGACATATACAACAGTACTACCGGAGGGGGCCAGTTGCTCCAACATAGGGACATTTGACGTGTGAAAACAGACGTCCGAAACAACACTACCCGGCCCGTGCACATGTGGCAAATTACTTGAAGTACTCTCACGCGGAATAACACAAGACATCGTGCCCTCTCTGCGAGGGATATCAATGAAATCAAAATCTGATCCCTCTTGGCAGGGAACGTCAATTATAACAACAACATCATCATCAGGAGCATAGCGCTCGTACGCATGTGACAAACGGGTTTACGGAAAAGGCTGGGCTGTCTACCTGGGCTGTCTACCTGGGCTGGCTATCACGTCAGGCTACTTGGACCTACGAAAGCCCATTGCGACAAAAGCTGTTTTAGCAGTAGGGGTAGTTTGTGCCCAATGAAGAAGCTATGTGTCAAGCTATTGTGTGTGTTACATAACCCAGAGGTTCTGGGTTCAAATCAGTTGATATGCCACCGATCTTGTACCCTTGGGAGGGCTCTTAACACGACTTATCGGGCTGATTGGATTAGTCTTAAGACTGGTCAACGGCGTCCAGGAGCCGTTCTATAGTGGCTGTCAGGGTCCAGGCTTCTGCGCAATACATTATGATCGAGAATTGAATTGTGAGGAGCTTAAAATAAGCGTTGCTAAAGTGCAAGGGTCTGGAACTGCTGCCATTCGGTGCTAACTCAGGTAACCTCAATATGACAGCAATTACCCCAGGTGTGGCCATAGGACTTAAGGGTTTGAACCATTTACACTGGGAAGGAAGGACCCCTAGTCTTCTAAATGTGGTGGGTTCTTTGACCTATCTGAGAAAGGGCCCTTACAGAAGCTAGGTACTATTTTCTCTACCCTAGTGAAGGGAGGAAAGTCGTGTTAAGAGCCCTTCCCAAGCGCACAAGATCGGTGGCATATCAACTGATTCAAACCCAGAACTTCTGGGTTATGTAACATACACAGCTCCTTCACACACAGCCACTTCACACAGTTCATTCAAATAACACAATCATCCTTTGGACACAGCTTCTTCACTGAGCACAAACAACCCCTACTGCTAAAACAGCTTTTGTCCCAATGGGCTTTCGTAGGTCCAAGTAGCCTGACGTGATAGCCAGCCCAGGTAGACAGCCCAGGTAGACAGCCCAGGTAGACAGCCCAGCCTTTTCCGTAAACCCGTGACAAACTTCTCTCAGGATGAGATACGTGCGATAAAATATCCTCCTGGTGAGGAGCACTAGTTAAATCAACATGAGGCCCCTCTTGGCAGGGGAAATCAATAACATTAAGACATGGAAAGATGTCAGAGTCGGGCCCCTCTTGGCAGGGGAAAATACTAGTATCGATACGAATACTATGACTTAAAGTCTGAAGGAACGGGCGGTCATTCACGGTAGATGGTCCAATGTCAAGGTTTTCACATACCTCAGGGCAGTCCGTGTTACGGAGAGTTAGTCAGTCTTTAGTACTGTCCTCTTTCTTGGTCGTGGTTTTCTCACCACGTCGTCGACAGGTGGACTCGGCATGTTTATACTTTTGTCCCGTAGTGTCCAAGCAGTACGAGCAGTAGTGGGCGTAACGGCACGAGGTGGAAGAACACTCCCCTTTGTTGTACTTGTAACAGGTCCTGACGGTTGTCTTTGGCTTACCCGTGGTGTTGTTGTTGCCCTTGAGGTTGTCGGGGTCGCCGTCAAAATAGTAGTCCTTGAGTTCCGTCCAGTCGTTGTTCCACTTCGTGGGGTCGCGGAGGGCCTGGTTGATAGCCTCGTGGTGAAAGGCCCTGACGACCGGCCAGCGATAACGTGCCAGCCGGTGGCAGGCGAACTGAAGAAGGGCCATTCGTCCCCTGGCTTCCCAGGTCGGGAGGTTGGGCGACAGGAGCAACCCCATGCTGCCGCTGAGGAACTCCTCGGCCGAGAGGTCTTCATACTTCGGGGCCTCTGCGGACTGACTGTTGAAGACAAAGTTCTCGGGAGACAAAAGCTTTGTCTTACCTTTAGCGGGAGCCTTTTTGCTGTCCGGGGTGACGAACTCGAGGTCTGGGTAGTTCTCGTTCACCCTTGTGACGAGCTCCTTGTTCATTCGTAGGTGGTCTAGTGTCAGGTCGCCGGGGCCCAGGTGGAGAGCCGCGCCGAGCGTAGCCGCCTCCTCCGCCGACGTGGATACTTTGGGGCCGGTCTGCTTCGCCTCGCCTGACGGGGGGGGGTTGGACCGCTTGATTTCAGAGCCCCTAGTCTCTTCTCAAGAGCTGCCACCTCGTTTCTAAGCTCCGCTTCCGCGATGGCCTTCTCCAACTCAGCCTTGCGCTGTTCCAGGACGCCCATCGCAGACTTAGGGTTGGGGTCCTCGAGCTCGATGGGCTGCTTGTCTGCCGGCGGATCCTTGTCAACCCCCTGGCAGTGCTTGCCGTATTGGCCCGCCTTGTGACAAGACAGCGGCTCGCCACAACCAGAGCACTTCTTCACTCTTTTCGGGGTCCTCCCCATGATTAAGGTGGAAGGAGGAAGGGAAGAACGGAGGTGACGGAGAAGAAATTGCGGAGACTCTCTGATGCAGCAGCCTGCTCCCTAAGATCTGATGGCGGGAGTGAGTGGGGATCCCACGTGTGGGTTAGACCCTGAGAGCGACTGCATCCAATTAACAACTTTGATCCCGGGGGGGCCCAAAGATCCACTGTGACGCCAGCTTCAAATCATTGTGCTGTACAACAAAAATGTTGTCATTATGTCCTTTCACGGACGTGTGATTAGCAGTGAACACACTAGGTGGCGCATTTACATAGGAGCCGCACTTACTTTACGATGTTCCGATTCTGCTTTACAAAAGCGTTTAAAGTGGTTTTTCAGTTCTGTCACTGCCAGTCTCATCTTCAAGGTGGCCTGGGATAACGAGAAAAGACACACCAAGATGACCGGGATCGACAAGGATCAGTTCAACCAAAAGCTACAAGCAGCCAAGACGCTGGCGATCATAACAGGAGTGCAGCTGGCTACGTGGTGTCCGGTGATCATTGCTGGCCTCCTTTGGAACGCCGAAGTCATTACAGTTGACAGGCAACTAATCCTTGTGGATATCTCCTTCGTCATCATGATGACAAGCACCTTTACGGATTCAGTAGTGTACGCGAAACGTAAAAACATCTACCGCCGAACAGTGGAAAAAATACACAGCAAGATTAGGAAGTATTTCGAGCGGAAAAAAGAACTTGAGAGTATCCCTATGCGTACGTTACGTAGAAATGAAGACATCTAAAATGTCATGGCGTTTGTGCAACTGTAGGATACCTTAAATTCTGAAGGTTACATACTGTCATTCCCGGTATAGAAGTAGTATAAATTCAAATGAAATAAGTGTTTATGGTGGAAAAAGAGTCACTACAATATAAAAGTATAGATAAAATACGCCCTTATGGTGACAGATCTAAATGACGTTGATACGTCTAATAGATATCACATATTGTGACTTTCAACATTCATGTAAATGGACACATATGTGCTTGCAAATTTATATCTACTGGTATATTCATCTCAATTCTATATCTATCTTATATGTATCAAGCTAACTTGCACATTGTCTTTGTATGTTGACCTTTGTGCAATGTACAAGTTTTAAACACCAACTGCTAGTTTCCTAAAACAGCCCTAGATTGTAAGACATTAGAGCTTGGCAAAGTCCAAACTCTCCCTTCATAGTTGGTACTGCTGCACCCTCTGGTGGTTGAAGGAGGAAGCAGGGTTCTGGTACAAATAAATAAGTAAGCAGAGTACTATAAAGTCATTATTGTCCTCCGTCCGTATAAAGTTTGCCCGACTTAATTCAAAGCTGACATAAGTAAATTTATACAAAGGACTAAGACTTAACATAAAAACGATGGTATGCACTGTTGGACTTCTAAATACTTTACTGGCACTAGATGCTACAGAGGACAGCTCTCATCTGTTGTCTTTCACTGTGCTCGAAGGAAGTTGACGTTTTGGGTCTTATGGAATATATCTTAAATTTATTCTTTCATTTTGCTCATGGCAACCAGATTTTCCATCACTGAAAGTGTAAATTAAAGTGCAATGACAGGAGAGGCGCCACCTTACCCAAAGACGGTGTGGACTGTTGCAATTCACCGGCTGTAACCTCGGCTGCATGTCTTTAGCTATAAATAGAGCCTCCTTCCAGAAATCGGAAAGTCTGCCTATAGGCCCCTGTTACATTTTGTAATGAAGATAGATTCTATGACAGACAAACCTCTGGGGAATGTCAGTCATCTCTAGGAGGATAAAAGCTGAAACTTTGTCAGGTTCGCAGAGGACATAGCGCTGCCACCAGTAGAATAGAGAAAAGCCATACGTTCTTGTTGTGGACCCCTGGTTAGTAGCGGAAATTACATTACGTTTTGTCATTCAAACTCACTTTGCCTGTTGCTGGTAAAACATTGCAAAGGATTTCTTTAATGTCAGGATCTGAGGCCATCTCCTGCAGTATATGGCGCCTTATCTGTCGATAATTGCAATCGATTATGCTGATCTTAGGTTCCCGATGGCAGCATTTGGCTGGGTACGTTCACTTACTAATTTTTGGATTCCCCTGATGCCACAAAAATACACAAACTAACTTTATGAATTAATTAATAAAGAAAACCTTTATTGTGCGCTTCTGTTCTCACAAGCTAAGTACAGGTCATAATGATAAAGTTCTAAGTAGTTTTTTTTTTTTACTACATGCAACGTACACTAGCATGTACAGGTCCGACTTCTTCTCGCCTCCTAAAACAGTTGTAAATGTATTTAACATTCTGAGGGCATTCCGTGCAGTAACTGTTTAACCCTACATGACGTAACAGTTGCTACATACGTGTATTCCACTGTTGTAAAAATTTGCAAGACGGCGTCGCCTTTTTAGCCTTTAAAGTCAACTTTTTACTGTCACTGCCATCACTGACGTATTTATCTGTTGCCATGGTGATGAAAAAAACGTAGGACAGCAGTTCGTGGCCTTAAAATCAGCAGCAGCAGCATAAGAAGCAAGGTAGAGTCCCTAGGTGTTAGAAGCAAGGTGGCATTTGCATTACAAAAAGTTATTTCAGGCATCGGCAGGAAGGGAGACTTTATAGAGATACTGTTTCTCATGTAAGGTTTATATCTATTACTGCCTTGCAATTGTTTCACATTTTTTTGCTAATCAAGACGATCACGATGATTCATATTTAAGGAAAGCTGTAAAAGAGCTTTCTCGAATTAAATATTTTAACGTTTATCAAGCAAACGGAAACGAAAAAAAATCAAGAGATAAAAACGCACTCAAGTCATCTAATATCAAGCAATATTACATCAACGCCGCCATCTGACAACAAAATTACTAAACGTATACATCCAATCATAACATCTATGAAGGGTCCATTCTAAGAGCGAAAACACTTCTCTCCCCTCCAGCTCCTTAAGTGTTCCTGACAAGATGCGGATAAACTTGTTTTGTAATTCATGAAGTTACGTAGGTAATCAAATGCATTACCACAGGGCACAAACGGTAAGTACTCCTCACATATTGAGTGGTAGGTTCGTGACACCGCCACTCAGCACTAGTTTGCAGTAGAAATAAGTATGTGAAATAAACATGTTTTCAAGGCGTTCGTATATACTGATTGAAATGTCCTTGCCTTTCTTGTTAACCCCATTCAGCTTATTTCACCTCACCTTCTTCGTCTTCCCGTTTTCGGCACATCCCACAATACTATTCCCGAATTCACCACTCGTCTGTAAACAGTCCGGGTGCGCGTTTGTCGAAGGAATTCTAAAAATTGTTATCGCGAGGAAATTAGAGATTATTGGCCACTGTAACATCTCAACACTTTTGCCTACATGTCCACGGTGTGACAAACTACAGTAAAACAATGACGAGCACTACTATCCTCCCGGTGATCGCTGGTAACATTGTCAACGGTACCATCGCTGTGGCAAACATCCTGACCAACACGTCAGAGGTCGGAGCAGCCGTCTGCGACTTCAACACGGCAAACATCACGTTAGGAAACATGACCACATCCGTGACCAGCTACAACCCTGCACACTGTGGAGTGTACGGCTACTACCCGTCTCTGCAACCACTCCTGAGTCTTATACTCGTGGTCATGACGGTCTGGGCCCTGTTTGGCAACGGCTGCTTGTTGTACCTCATCTGTACTGAGAAAAAAATGCGGGTAAGACTCACATTTGTTAAGGAAAATAAAAAAAAATACTCTATCCATCGTGTTTATCATGAAATTATGGAAAGTATAAGAAACTAGTGAAAAAAAGTTGCTGCGATTTAATTTTATTGAGGAATGCAATATTATGGTTAGAAAGTATATACTAACGTAAAACAAATAAATACCAGGGTAATATCCATCCTAGCCAGGATAAACATTTTTTTCCCATTCTTTCTATAGACAAACTTTCTAAGAAGCATCGATGTGCATTTGATTTGCCGATATTTTCCTCTTTCTAGGAGCCAGGGAATATCTTCCTGTGTGCCCTGGCGCTCACGGACATCACCCAGATACTGCTGTACGCACCCACAGCCGTTTACAACTTGGTGCACGAAGAAATCCCCGGTGATGGTTGGTGCAGGGTCCAGGCCTTCCTTACTTCGTCCCTAGCCACGTTCTCAGTCTATCTAAAGGCGAGTCTGTGGGTCTGCAGATTCATACACATCGCCTTCCCTCTCGACTATTCTTCACTGATGTCCAAACGCCGCCTCGCTGTCACAATGACCATCTGCTTCCTGATTGCCATGACGCCACCACTGGTTGGCATCGCTCGTGTTGGGACGCTAGAGTCATGGACTGTGGATGTCTCCTCCGTCGACATAGCACAGCCTCTGAGCCTGATGCTTCCCTGTACCGTAGGCGGCCATTATGTAATTGTCTTTGTTACGCTGTCGATGATTGGTGTGCTCATCAGTTGTGTCACTGCTGGTCTCATCTTCAGAGTGGCATGGAATAATGAGAAAACACACACCAAACTGACGGGGATCGCCAATCATCAGTTTAACCAAAAGCTTCAAGCAGCCAAGACGCTGGCGATCATAACAGGTGTACAGCTGGTTACGTGGTGTCCGGTGATCATTGCTGGCCTCCTTTGGAACGCCGAAGTCATTACAGTTGACAAACAACTAATCCTTGTGGATATCACCTTCGTCATCATGATGACAAGCACCTTTACGGATTCAATAGTGTACGCGAAACGTAAAAACATCTACCGCCGAACAGTGGAAAAAATACACAGCAAGATTAGCAAGTATTTCGAGCGGAAAAAAGAACTTGAGAGTATCCCTATGCGTACGCTACGTAGAAATGAAGACATCTAAAATGTCATGGCAATTGTGCAACTGTAGGATACCTTAAATTCTGAAGGTTACATACTGTCATTCCCGGTATAGAAGTAGTATAAATTCAAATGAAATAAGTGTTTATGGTGGAAAAAGATCCACTACAATATAAAAGTATAGATGAAATACGCCCTTATGGTGAAAGATCTAAATGACGTTGATACGTCTAATAGATATCACATATTATGACTTTTCAACATTCATGTAAATGGACACATATGTGCTTGCAAATTTATATCTACTGGTATATTCATCTCAATTCTATATCTATCTTATATGTATCAAGCTAACTTGCACATTGTCCTTGTATGTTCACCTTTGTACAATATACAAGTTTTAAACACCAACTGCTAGTTTCCTAAAACAGCCCTAGATTGTAAGACATTAGAGCTTGGCAAAGTCCAAACTCTCCCTTCACAGTTGGTACTGCTGCGCCCTCTGGCGGTTGAAGGAGGAAGCAGGGTTCAGGTACAGATAAATAGGTAAGCAGAGTACTATAAAGTCATTATTGTCCTCCGTCCGTATAAAGTTTGCCCGACTTAATTCAAAGCTGACATAAGTAAATTTATACAAAGGACTAAGACTTAACATAAAATTATGGTATGCACTGTTGGACTTCTAAATATTTTACTGGCACTAGATGCTACAGAGGACAGTTCTCGCCTGCTGTCTTTCGCTGTGCTCGAAGGAAGTTAACGTTTTGGGTCTTATGGAATATATCTTATATTTCTTCTTCCATTTTGCTCATGGCAACCAGATTTTCCATCACTGAAAGTGTAAATTAAAGTCCAGTGACAAGGGAGGCGCCACCTTACCTAAAGATGGTGTGGACTGTTGCAATTTACCGGTTGTAACCTCGGCTGCAAGTCTTTATCTATAAATAGAGCCCCCTTCCCGAAACCGGAAAGTCTGCCTATAGGCCCCTGTTACACTTTGTAATGAAGATAGATGATATGACCGACAAGCTTCATGGGAACGTCAGTCATCTCTAGGAGGATAAAAGCGCAAATTTTGTCAGGTTCGCAGAGGACATTACGCTGCCACCAGTAGAATAGATAAAGGCGAAACGCGCTTGTTGAGGACTTCTGGGTAGTAGCGACAATGGCATATGTTGTTGTTGCTGGCAACACCCTGTAAATATGGTGATAAAGCCTAAAATTGCACAGGATTTTTTTGTTTTGGTTTGTTCTGTTACTGCTGTAATAAATTCATTCTATATCTAAGCGGTGTTAAGGATTAGAAATAAGGTCAAACTGAGACGTCTCCACTTAACGTATCATCTTCTACCTTTCAAACTTCACTTGATGATACATTCTCATTGAATAAAGCCAGAAAGGTAGAGGAGGATATATCATCTATACGAGGGAAGTGCAGCAGGCTTTGTTTTTTCGTGTATTTAAATTTGTGGACAATATAATTCGAGAAGTTGTGAATGGATCTTGGTAATATCTAATAGATGTGTAGTGTTTGCGAGTAGAAAGGTAAAGTTCGAAAATGGTTTACCCGGAGTTTTCCTACAGTACTACAGCGGACTTTGTATTATTGCGTGTTTGTCTGTGGACAACATATATACCCCGAGAAGCTGTTAATAGATATTCATGACATTTGGTTGGTACGTAGGGCATTTTCCGACGGTACGGCAGCAGACGGTGTATGCTTGTGTGTCTGTTTTTGTACAACATATCTCAAGACGATGTGGATATATGAGCATTATATTTGGTGGATGGGGTTGCCAAAGTTAATGTCATGTTTAATAATTAAGATCAAATTTTTGTGCCAGGTTCACGATTTTTTAGTGGTGAATAGGTATTGAGCTGTGTACCTAGGGAGTAAGAGGTGTAGGTTTGGACTCCATAGCGGCTTAGCCGCTATTTTTGTAACTGCAGAGGCCGATTTTGTTGTACACTTTGAAAGAGAAGAACCCAGGAAAGTGTTTGTGGATAGTCTTGATTTTTGGTATGTTGATAAATTAAGTGGTGTTTTACGCAATAAACATGAATTATGTAAATTAGGTGCTCATTGGCCTAATCAATGAAGGGAGTTTACAAATTCCTTGCATTACAGGATAAAACCTGATTTGGGGACATTAGCTGGACTCATGTAGGCCATTTAAGTACTATACAGCTGTACAACTGTTGTCCATTTGAACAGATCATGTAGACAGATCAATTAGCTCCAAAATCAGATAGTAAGTTGTTGAAAGGTCCTTATAATTAGATTGCTTTGTTAGGCCAATATTTTTCCTTTCTGTCCACTTCTTTTTATTATCTTCTTTTTTTCATCTTCACCAAGAAAGCTATGTTTTCAGTTGTGCCATACTGTAGCGGCTGTGGTGTTGGTTTGTGTGTACTAGTATGTCAAGAGCATAACTTGAGAAGTTGTGAAATGACAAGTATCTGTTGCGAAAAGGAAGGTTAAGTTCAGAAATGGTTCAGATAATGTACTTCTGACACTCTGCAAAATGTATCATTATTATCACCGACGTATTATATTATCTATTGCATTAAAGGACAAGTGGACTGAAGTAGACTTTTCTTCATGCTCTTCTAAGGAATAAATTGTCTACTTTATAATTTAGCCCAATTGCCCTCTTGAAATAGACATTCCCCCGGTGATAATAATGATACATTTTGCAGATTCTTAAAAGTACAGCATACTTAGATAACTCTGGTGTATTAGTCTGAGTGCTTATGCAAGTGGTACTATACTTTAAGCCCCAGGTATGTGGCTATCCATGAGTTACCCCTAAAAGAAATGGATTACTTAGCCACACACTCCCGTATCTTATTAAATGGGTCCGGGTTATGAAATTGGAAACGTGTTATTGTGAAATGATATTAATATTGCATACAGATATGCTGGTAAGAATTTCACAAACTTTTTATCTTTGAACAATGATGTTCAGAGTATCATTCATTTGTGCATACAAGATAATGCATAATGTATAATACAAGGAAATAGAGTTCCACAAATATACCTTCGCCAAATAAACCATGTTTGTTATATAGAATTATGTCTGTAGACATAAATGTGTTACTAATATTGCATTTTATCTTATCTCGTTCAGTATACGGTGCCATATCTGTCTATAATTGTAATCGTTTATGTCGACATTAGGTTTCCGATGGCAGTATTTTGTTGGGTAAGTTACTAATTTGTAGGAATCCCCTAAAAAATGCAAAAACAAACTTCGTGTATCTTTAGCTTTGGCTTGTGACTTTTTAGCTTTCAGTGTTAGTCAACTTTCTGCTACCACTGCCACCACTGACGTCTTTATCTGTTGCCATGGCGATGCATGTAAAATAATGAAGGACGGCAGTTCGTCACCTTCCAATTAGCAGCAGCAGTGTAAGAAACATGGTAGAGACCTTAGGTGTTAGAAGCAAGGTAGCATTAGCATAAAAACAAGTTCTTTCGGGTATCGTCAGGAAGGGAGACTTTATAGAGATACTGTCTCTCAGGTAAGGTTTATATATATTACTGCCTTGCAATTGTTTCACATGTTTTGCTAATCAAGACGATCACGATGACTGATCCTTAAGAAAAGCTGTAAAATAGCTTTGTCGAATTAATTATTTGAACTTTTATCAAGCAAACGGAAACGAAAAAAATCAAGAGATAAAAACGCACTCAAGTCATCTAATATCAAGTAATATTGCGTCAACGTCGCCATCTAACAAGAAAAGTATTAAACGTATACATTTTATCATAACATCTACAAAGGGTCCGTTCTAAGAGCGAAAACACTTCTCTCCCCTCCAGCTCCTTAAGTGTTCCTGACAAGATGCGGATAAACTTATGCTTGTTTTGTAATTCATGAAGTTACGTAGGTTATCAAAGGTATTACCACAGGGCACAAACGATAAACACTCGTCACATATTGAGTGGTAGGTTCGTGACACCGCCACTCAGCACTTGTAGTTTGCAGTAGAAATAAGTATGTGAAATAAACATGTTTCCAAGGCGTTCGTATATACTGATTGAAATGTCCTTGCCTTTTTTGTAAACCCCATTCAGCTTATTTCACCTCACCTTCTTCGTCTTTGCGACAGATCCCACAATACTATTCCCGAATTTACCACTCGTCTGTGAACAGTCCGGGTGTGCGTTTGTCGAAGGAATTCTAAAAATTGTTATCGCGAGGAAATTAGAGATTATTGGCCACTGTAACATCTCAACACTTTTGCCTACATGTCCACGGTGTGACAACCTACAGTAAAACAATGACTATCCTCCCGGTAATCGCTGGTACCATTGCGAACGGTACCATCCCTGTGGCAAACATCCTGACGAACACGTCAGAGGTCGGAGCAGCCGTCTGCGACTTCGTCACGGCAAACATCACGTTAGGAAACGTGACAACATCCGTGACCATTTACAACCCTGCACACTGTGGAGTGTACGGCTACTACCCGTCTCTACAGCCACTCCTGAGCCTGGTACTCGTGTTCATGACGGTTTGGGCCCTGTTCGGCAATGGCTGCTTGTTGTACCTCATCTGTACTGAGAGGCAAATGAAGGTAAATTCAAAAATTTTCGCTGTTTTTATGTTCGCGGTTTTCGCGGTGATCACTACACTAAACCACCGCGAATACTCCATGTTACCGCTAACGCGAAAGTAAACCCCCGTCAACTTAAATGCATTTACAACAACCTGCTCTCTATCCATCTTGTTTTTCATAAAATAATGGAAATTGTTAGAAACTAGTGGACAAAATAGCTTAATTTATCGGGGAATGTCATATGGTTTGGAAGTATATACTAACTTAAAAAAGATATCCACCCTGGCCAGACTAATCATTTTATTTTTGAATTGTATCGATAGACAAACCTTGCTAAGAAATATCTATGTGTGTTTGGTTGACCAATACTTTCCCCTTTTCTAGGAACCAGGGAATATCTTCCTGTGTGCCCTGGCGCTCACGGACATCACCCAGATACTGCTGTACGCACCCACAGCCGTTTACAACTTGGTGCACGAAGAAATCCCCGGTGAGGGTTGGTGCAGGGTCCAGGCCTTCCTCACTTCGTCCCTAGCCACGTTCTCAGTCTATCTAAAGGCGAGTCTGTGGGTCTGCAGATTCATACACATCGCCTTCCCTCTCGACTATTCTTCACTGATGTCCAAACGCCGCCTCGCTGTCACAATGACCATCTGCTTCCTAATTGCCATGACGCCACCACTGGTTGGCATCGCTCGTGTTGGGACGCTAGAGTCATGGACTGTGGATGTCTCCTCCGTCGACATAGCACAGCCTCTGAGCCTGATGCTTCCCTGTACCGTAGGCGGCCATTATGTAATTGTCTTTGTTACGCTGTCGATGATTGCTGTGCTCATCAGTTGTGTCACTGCTGGTCTCATCTTCAGAGTGGCATGGAATAATGAGAAAACACACACCAAACTGACGGGGATTGCCAATCATCAGTTCAACCAAAAGCTTCAAGCAGCCAAGACGCTGGCGATCATAACAGGAGTGCAGCTGGCTACGTGGTGTCCGGTGATCATTGCTGGCCTCCTTTGGAACGCCGAAGTCATTACAGTTGACAAACAACTAATCCTTGTGGATATCTCTTTCGTCATCATGATGACAAGCACCTTTACGGATTCAATAGTGTACGCGAAACGTAAAAACATCTACCGCCGAACAGTGGAAAAAATACACAGCAAGATTAGCAAGTATTTCGAGCGGAAAAAAGAACTTGAGAGTATCCCTATGCGTACGTTACGTAGAAATGAAGACATCTAAAATGTCATGGCGTTTGTGCAACTGTAGGATACCTTAAATTCTGAAGGTTACATACTGTCATTCCCGGTATAGAAGTAGTATAAATTCAAATGAAATAAGTGTTTATGGTGAAAAAAGATCCACTACAATATAAAAGTATAGATGAAATACGCCCTTATGATGAAAGATCTAAATGACGTTGATACGTCTAATAGATATCACATATTGTGACTTTTCAACATTCATGTAAATGGACACATATGTGCTTGCAAATTTATATCTACTGGTATATTCATCTCAATTCTATATCTATCTTATATGTATCAAGCTAACTTGCACATTGTCCTTGTATGTTGACCTTTGTACAATATACAAGTTTTAAACACCAACTGCTAGTTTCCTAAAACAGCCCTAGATTGTAAGACATTAGAGCTTGGCAAAGTCCAAACTCTCCCTTCATAGTTGGTACTGCTGCGCCCTCTGGCGGTTGAAGGAGGAAGCAGGGTTCTGGTACAATTAACTAAGTAAGCTGAGTACTATAAAGTCATCATTGTCCTCCGTCCGTATAAAGTATGCCCGACTTAATTCAAAGCTGACATAAGTAAATCTATACAAAGGACTAAGACTTAACAAACGATGGTATGCACTGTTGGACTTCTAAATAATTTACTGGCACTAGATGCTAAAGAGGACAGTTCTCACCTGTTGTCTTTCACTGTGCTCGAAGGAAGTTAACGTTTTGGGTCTTATGGAATATATCTTAAATTTCTTCTTCCATTTTGCTCATGGCAAGCAGATTTTCCATCACTGAAAGTGTAAATTAAAGTGCAATGACAGGAGAGGCGCCACCTTACCCAAAGACGGTGTGGACTGTTGCAATTCACCGACTGTAACCTCGGCTGCAAGTCTTTATCTATAAATAGAGCCCCCTTCCCGAAACCGGAAAGTCTGCCTATAGGTCTCTGTTTCATTTTGTAATGAAGATAGATGCTATGACAGACAAGCCTCTGGGGAACGTCAGTCTTCTCTAGGAGGATAAAAGCGCAAACTTTGTCAGGTTCGCAGCGGACATAACGCTGCCACCAGTAGAATAGATAAAAGCGAAACGCGCTTGTTGATGACTTCTGGGTAGTAGCGACAATTGCATATGTTGCTGTTGCTGGCAACACCCTGTACATTGAATTAACTGATGGAAAAAGGCCAAGTTAAAAAATGTTTCAGAAGCTGTACTTCTGACAACCTGAAAAATGTATCATTATCATCACCAGAGGAATTTTTTGCCGTAAGTGGAAATTGGGCTAAATTAAATGTTAAAGCTACGGGACTGAGTGAGTGAAATGTTTTACATGTTCTTTTATGGCAATGAAATTCTGCTTCCAATTGCCTTTTACGGCAATAGATATTGCTCCAGTCATGATAATGATACATTTTGCTCAGTGTCAAAAGCTCAGCTCATGTACATATACTTCACAAGACGGCGTTGCCTTTTCAGCTTTCAATGTCGAAGTAGTCAACTTTCTGCTGTCACTGCTACCACTGACGTCTTTATCTGTTGCAATGGTGATGCGATAGAAAATGTTGGACTGCAGGTCGTGGCCTTTCAATTAGCAGCAGTAACGTAAGAAGCAAGGTAGAGACCTTAGGTGTAAGAGGCAAGGTGTTGTTAGCATAAAGCAAGTTGTTTCATGTATCGTCAGTAAGAGAGACTTCATAGAGATTCTGTTTTTAGATAAGGTTGAGACCTATTACAGCCTTGTTCCACATTTTTTGCTAATCAAGACAAACACAATGATTCACCCCTGAGTAAAGCTGTAAAATAGCTTTCTCTAAGAAAATATTCTAATTTATAAGAAGCAAACGGATATTTTCTTTTATATCAATATACTCAAGCCATCTAATATCATGTAATATTACATCAACGTTGCCATCTAACAAAGAAATTATTAAACGTATACATGCAATCATAACATCGGTAAGGGTCCTTTCTAAGAGCGAAAACGCTTTACCCAAACACCCCCCCCCCTCCAGCTCCCTAAGTGTTCCTGACAAGACGCGGATAAAGTTATGTTACATGTAGTTGTGTAACTTGTAAAGTTGCGAAAGCTGTCAAAGGCATTATCACAGGTCACAAACGGTAAGTACTCGTCACGTATTGAGCGGTAGGTTCGTGACACCGCCACTCAGCACGTATCCTTTGTGGTAGAAATAAGCATGTTTCCAAGGCGTTGATATACGTTTTGAATTGCAATTGCGTATCTTATTAACTCCTAAATGCAGCTTAATTCAACTTCTTCATCTTCGAAAACAGCTGTAATAGTTTTTGTGGCACATCCCACAATGCTATCCCCGGATCCACCACTCTTCTTTGAACAGTGCGGGTGTGCGTTTGTTAAGGCAGCATTCTAGAAGTTGCTATCGCGAGGAAATCAGTTTTTGCCACTTTTTACTTGTCAAACAAGTCTGATGACGTCCTCTGGCGGAATGGCAGTGTATTATGAGTCCGTGTCCATCTTGCAATATTGAAATTAAGAGCAGCTTTGCGTGTTGATAGACGAAGAACTCAATCTTGAGAGGTAAGTTGAATTTAATCGCTCTTGTTAAGAGTTGCATCTAGTAGAAATTGCCAGTCTCTTTTGTACTTAGTGAAAACGGAGTGTGGATTTTACGGGGTCCAGTGACAGCATACCTGCAGAACTTGACATACATTTGATTGTGACGGCCTTACCGTAGGCTGACTTGCTAGTTGTTCGTTGCCGGTGTCGTCCAACAGTTTAGCCAGGTAGTGTCTCTGTCTTTCTGCTTGTAGATCGTCGGCGTCGACACTTTCCTATTGTTCCCTCCGTTTCCTGATAAAAATTGCGTTGTTTTCTGTGCTCCATTTCTTTCCTGATCATCCATACCTTAACATAAAAGAAAAGTTATTTTCCATATATGTACAAAGACTATCGCCGAAATGAAAACTAAAGAAAACAGTAAGATTTTATTGAACGAAAATAAACATATATGTAAAATCATTTTGTCGACATTTTGTGTCCACACTTTAAGGATAGAAAAAAAGAGCTATATTCAACCCGGCTGGTATAGGTGGGAACGAGTACAAATTCAAAAAATGCCAATGTTGGAAGTGCAATAAAGCGACGCTACAACCGTCGACTTGCATTTTGTTTGTCTAACAACAATTTTTCCCTAATGACATTACAGATTCACTTCGTGACAAACTACAAAAAACAACAACATAATGAACACTACTATCCTCCCGGCCATCACGGGCACCATTGTCAACGGTACGATGGCTGTGATAAACATTCTGAAAAACACGTCAGAGGTCGGAGCAGCCGTCTGCGACTTCATCACGACCAGCATCACGTTAGGAAACGTGACAACATCCGTGACCAGCTACAACCCTGCACACTGTGGAGTGTACGGCTACTACCCGTCTCTTCAGCCACTCTTCAGCCTTATACTCGTGGTCATGACGGTTTGGGCGCTGTTTGGCAACGGCTGCTTGTTGTACCTCATCTGTACTGAGAAAGACATGCGGGTAAGATTTAAATGTTGCAGTCTTCTTTTTAATACAGCGAGTTAAATCCTATCTATATTGGTTGATACGTATTGCTTAGTAAGTTGCATATGCTATTAGAATGTTAAGTTATTTTCTGCAGAACTATCAAAGATAAAATGAACATGCTCTCCATCATGCTCAACAGGAGATCAATCGAAATCAGAATGATGAGTGCATTAATAAAGTCTACTGTAATAAATATTTAGCTGCATTTGGATAACCAATGATTTCCTCTCCTCTCCTCTAGGAGCCAGGTAACATCTTCCTGTGTGCTCTGGCGCTCACGGATATCGCCCAGATACTGGTGTACGCACCCACAACCGTGTACAGCTTGGTTCACGGAGAAATCCCCGGTGATGGTTGGTGTAGGGTCCAGGCCTTTCTCTCTCCTTCCCTGTCTATGTTCTCAATCTATCTACAGGCGAGCCTGTGGATCTGCAGATTCATACACATCGCCTTTCCTCTAGACTATACTTCGTTGATGTCCAAACGCCGCCTCGCCGTCACAATGACCACCTGCTTCCTGATTGCCCTGACACCACCACTGGTTGGCATCGCTCGTGTTGGGACGGTAGAGTCATGGACTGTGGATGTCTCCTCCGTCGACATAGCGCAGCCTCTAAGTCTGATGATTTCCTGTACCTTTGGTGGCCCAGAGGGCGCCGTCTACATCACACTGATAATGGTCGGCGTGGTCATCAGTTGTGTCACTGCCGGTCTCATATTCAAGGTGGCCTGGGATAACGAGAAGAGGCACACCAAACTGACCGGGATCGCCAAGGAGCAGTTCAACCAAAAGCTTCAAGCAGCCAAGACGCTGACGATCATAACAGGAGTACAGCTAGTTACGTGGTGTCCGGCGATGATTGTTGGCGTTCTTGGGAAAGCCGGAGTTATTACAGTTGATAGCAAACTATTCCTTGTGGATATCACCTTCGTTATCATGATGACAAGCACCTTTACGGATTCAATAGTGTACGCCAAACGTAAAAACATCTACCGCCGAGCAGTTGAAAAGCTACATAGCAAGGTTAAGAAATACTTCGAGCGGAAAAAAGAACTTGAGAGTATACCTATGGGTACTTTGCGTAGAAAAGAAGACATCTAAAATATCACATGGCATTTGTGTAACCGTAGGATACCTTACACTTTGTAAGTCACATACAGTCGTTCCCGGTGTAGTAGTAGTATAAGTGGATAAAAGTTCAAATGAAATAAGTGCTTATGGTGGGAAAAGAGTTATTGTATAAAAGTATAAATGCAACAAGTCCTTATGGTGAAAGATGTAAATGACGTCGACATTTATACTAATAGACACTAAATATTATGTCTTTTGAACATTTATGTAAATGAACATTTATGTGCTTGCAAACTTATGTCTGCTACTATATCCATCTCAATTCTATATCTATCTTTAATGTATCAAGCTAACTTGCACATAGTGCTTGTATGTTGATATTTCTATATCTCTGTCACATACATATTCACGCTAGTCTTACCTGTACATTTATCTTTTACACTTATTGAATTTTTTGTATGTCTGCCAATGGACTAATAAAGCATTCAAAGCATCTATTTTATCTTTTTTGTAATCCAATTAGATTTGGTAGATTGTTTCAACGTTTTTGCAAATTAATTGACAATATTTTCTCTTTACAGAGTCTTTTTTTTTATTATACGAATGCTTCGACTGTCTATCCGCTTTCGTCGTCAGTGTAAAATATTGATGGCGCTATATATATAGCGCTAGCAGTACAACTGAAACTGTCCTAGTGCAAAGTAGACTTTGACCATTGTTATTGCTACATTATTCTACGCATACCTATAATAAAGGCTATAAGTATATATGTGGGGTGAACCAAAACTACAGCATACTTACACAACGCTGATACATTCATTTAAGTGCATGTGCAGGTGATACTTTAAGCCCAAATTGTGGTTGTCCATGAGTTACCCCTAAAGTAAATGGATTACTTAGCCAAATAATTCTGTATCGTGTTAAATCGGTCCGGGTGGGAAACGTTTAATTGTGAAATTATATCAATATTGCATACAGATATGCTGGTAAGACTTTCACCAACTTCTTATCATTGAACAATAATGTTCAGAGTATCATTAAGGCCACAGCAAGTAAATTTTACGGATGGCATCAGCGCGCGCATTGATTTTCGCGTGATTTCAAAAAAGAAAAAATAGATTTTTTTTCTTTTGCAGGGATGGTCAAGGTCATGACAAGGGGTTGTGCTGTATCCTTAAAATTGTACTTGTATAAGTGAAACTTGCGAGGTACCAAGGTCTCTAGTTGTAGTTAGAGAGTTGTATAAGTGGCACCAATATGTGGAAGCCATTAGTGTAGTTACCAACTTTGTTAGTGTTACCAGTCTACCACACTAGTGTCACTTTTAGACCAGCCTTGAATACAGGAATGAATGCCTTGTTGGATGTGATATCATGTTTTCCCTTTAATTCTTTTTTTTTCTTTTTTTTTTCTTTCTGATTCCGTGTTCGTTACGGCACTTTATTACATGTCACAGATAGCTGTACAATATGTAGCTTATATCATATTTCTAAGAATACATTCTGATTTGAAAATTTTCAGGATGATTTCTGCATCTTGACATAGTGAATTCGGGGATGACACTGTAGACTTATATTTTACAATGGATAGTTTCGCAACTAGCAGCAGTTCATTGATGTACCGAAACTTGTTGAGGGTTGTATCAAAAAATAATGTCATGTACAGTGAGAGATATGGAATAACTAAACAAACTTTCCACATAATCCCATAATGGTTTAACAATTTTACAGTCAAAGAAAAAATGCTCTATATATTCTATAATATCGCAAAGAATACTTGTGGGAACAGCACAGAAAACCAGGAAAGCGCCATCTTTGGAGCTGGAACTTAGGGGGCAACGTTTGGAACAATGCCCCACAGTAAAGCTACTCGGACTGCACCTTGACCAAAACCTCACATGGGACAGCCACGTAACTCAAATAGTTAAGAAGTGCAACAGAAGCTTGGCACAGGTGGGGAGAGTTAAGGACTTATTACCACGTCAGCAGAGAATAGCCGTAGTCAACGCCTTGATAATTCCACATATAGACTACTGCTGCTCCGTTTGGGGGAACACAACACAGAACAACATAAGAAGACTACAGGTGGTTCAGAACAGGGCCGCAAGACTTGCTCTTGGTTGCGATCGTTACACACATGTGGACTCTATGCTGAAGACCTTAGGCTGGCAGACTGTAAGGGACAGGATTCAACAGAAAAGCCTTGCCACTTTCGAAAGGATAATGCTCACCAAACAACCAAAAGCTCTGCACGACAAAATCACCTTTCAGTCTCAGATTCACAACTACCGAACACGCTCAATGAACAAGATCAGACTACCAAAACCAAAATCCAACTCTCAGAAAAGACGTTTCCTGTACAGAATGTCAGAGTTATGGAACAGCACCTAGCAAGTATTGGACTGCAAAATTGGACTGTAAATATCGACGATGAGAAATTGTGTTACAACTCCTATGTATATTACTTTGTATGTTTTTAACTGTATGTAATGTGTAAATATGTATGTGACCATGACCACAGGAAGAATAGCCTCCGAGGAGGCTAAATGTGGATCATAATAAACTCATAACTCAACTCAAAGAATACACTTATTATTTTCTACAATTCTCATCTTATGCAACAATATTTTGGTCGGATAAATATTATGCAAGATCTTCCATTGCAAACTAATAAGTTTGGGTTCTTTAGTGGTCAAGAAGGGAGATTTCCATGGTACATGCCAAGAAATGGAACGAAAATCGTACATAGGAAATCGTTTCTCCCAGAAATTCTGTGAAACTGGGACTGCTTGGTATTGCATGATACAGAAATTCTTAAAGAAGATAGAGTCTAGTAAGCGGATGTCTTTACCACAAAGTTTGATACTAAGAGATTCTTCGTTGTCTAATCGAGAAACACCTTTCCATTGTTTGGGAATTGAATTGATTAAAGCATGATACTGTAGTAATACATGTGCATCATTACCAACAATAGCTTTTACATCATCAAAAGATATAAAGTTACCCTGATCATCCACAATATCATTTACATAAAGAATATGTCGTCTAATCCATTTCTTAAAATAAAGCATGTTGCCCTTGTAACTTATAACTTATACAAGCATTGTTCCATAACAATTGCCAATTTACTTGATTTACCTCAATGTCATTGACATTCTGTACAGGTTTCATTTCATACCAAGTAAGTATGAGTTTACGGTAATAGAGAGGTAAGGGCAACAGTGAATCTTTAGATGACACATGGACTGCCGAGCAGTTATGTCTCAATATACAAAGATCAGGTCCTAACTTCTTAAAATAATACAGTTGCATCTTCTTCCATGTTGGAGTAGGAGTTTCACTACCGGATAACAATTTTTTATCGATCGTAATAAACAACATTTGTGCATTATTCTTATATCTATCATTTTCAATCCTCCCTTTGAATAGTCTTGAACCATCACATTACGCTTTACTCTATCTCTTTTCCAGATAAATCTGTAAAACATCAAATTAACATCCTTTAAGAAGCTATCCGGTGGTATAAGTGCACCAAAACTGTAAGACAGTGAAGCTACAAGGTTTTTGAGCACTGTTATTTTTCCTATAAGACTAAGGTTGCGTGAAGCCCAAGATAATAAAATGTTTTTCATCTTACAGTATTTTGCTCCAATTTACTTCTACTTCAGAGGCACAACATGCAGATGAGAAAACAATCCCTAAACATTTTGCTGTGGTGCACCATTTTAGCCCACTAGCTTGTTCAGAGCAGTGTCTCCAAGGGCCTAGCCACATGGTCTAAACTTCTATCAATAGAAATTTTGTCACCAAGTATCAGTTCAGTATCATCTGCATATTGAAAAATTCGAGATTCAACATCGGAGTCGCCAAGCCCAGATAATGTAATACCTTTGATTTCAGAAGACTGGCGGACTTTAAGAGCAAAAAGCTCTGTGGCTAGAATAAACAGAAGAGAAGACAAGGGACATCCTTGACGTACACCTCTTCCCAGGTCAAACCATTCAGAGATATGACCACAATGATTGATACAACTACGGGCATTATTAGTGTATACCTTTACCCACTGAACAAAATCTGAACCAAAATTGAACTTTTCAAGAACTTTTATAATGAGGTCTTTGGAAATAGTATCAAAGGCTTTACTGTAATCTAAGAAGAGAATGGCACCTGGAACATTAGATTCTCTAGTAAAGCAAATTATGTCATCTATGGCTCGTATGTTATTCAAAATACTACGTCCCTTGATATATCCAACTTGGTCTGGTCCAACAATGTGAGAAATAATGTTCTGTAATCTATTTGCTAATATCTTTGCACCTATTTTGTAATCAGTATTTGTCATTGAGCTAGGTCGCCAGTTAGACAGCTGGTCTCTACTTAAATCTTGGTGTTCACCCCCTTTAAAGAGTAAGGATATAACACCTTTACGTTGAGTGGAAGAAAGCTGGTTCTTCGTGTAGCCCTCATTTAGTGAGTTCAAAACCATAGATCCTATTCTGCTCCAAAAGACTTTATAAAAGTCAGTAGTAAGGCCATCTAGGCCGGGACTGCAATTTGTCATGTTACGTAGAGCAGATGTACATTCCGTCATAGTAAACAACCCTTCACAAGATTTACTTTGCATGTCAGACAACGTCGGAAAATTTTCGTCTGTAATAAAGTCATCAAAGCTTTCTATGTCGAAATCGTCGTTTTTACTGTATAGTTTTCTATAGTAATCAACTTGTTGTTCCAATAATTTATTTTGATCTGTTATTATGTAACCGTCAGGTGTTCTGAGGCTTGTAATAACATTGTGTATGGCACGTGACTTCTCAAGTCGAAGAAAGTAGGCTGTGTTTTTTTCTCCTTCCTCAATCCATTTAACTTTTGAGCGGATTTGTGCACCATGCGCCTCGTGAAGGGCTAATGCTTCAAACTCAGCCTTTGTGTTGTGCACCTGTTGCTGTAAAGTTAAATTCTTTGGATCGGAAGCTAATTGTTTTTCCAGCCGTTCTAATTTTTCCTCAATTATGTTGTGTTTGGATCGTTTTTCAAGAGCCTTTTGTTTCCCGTAACTAATTGAGAAAGTTTTTATCTTACTCTTACAGATGTCCCATATTAACTGTTTATCTTCGATCACAGAGTCACTAAGGCCTTCTTGGATGTTTCCTATGATTTCATTAACACGATCAACAAACACCTTATCTTTTAGAAATGAATTATTGAATTTCCAATATGAAGGTCCTTTGTCAAACTGTGTTACAGACATATCCAATACAACAGCTCTATGATCACTGCAGGGGAAAGAGATGATTTCATATGCAGTAGTTTTATTAAACAAAAAATCATTTATCAGGAGATAATCTAGTCTCCTGGCTGTAAAAGGGTTTCTCTTAGACCACGTGTAATCCTTGTCTTCACTATGGAAGACTCTCCAGATGTCGAGTAGTTCAAGGTTTTCTGTCAAATTATTAAAACATTTAACCTCTGCTTTATCATGCTCTTTCCCTGCTACATTGTCGAGATCAAGGTTGAGTACTGTATTGAAATCACCAGCTAGCATAAAATATTCACCTTCACAACAATGTTCTTGCAGTTGAGTTAGAACCTGTGTGTAGAACAGTTTCTTACTCACTACATTGTTAGGAGCATATACATTGAAACAAACAAATTTCTCACCATGGTGTATAAATTTCACACCGATTGAACGATCAAAAAGGTTAGATGTGATATCATGTTTTGTCCCTTTAATTCTTGTTAATGGTATACGTATATCACAACTTTCTTGCGCCTATTTTGAAAATGTATGTCGCCTTATTGCACTTTTGTTGCAGTCTAGATCTGTAGAGGATATCATCCATAAAATTTATTTTCTGTGGCCTAATTTGTGCATGCAAGATTATGCATAAGGAACTAGAGTTCCATGAACACATACCTTCACCAAATAAACCAGGTTTGTTATGTAGAATAATTTTTGTAGACATAAATGTGTTACTAATGACATTTTATCTGATAAATTATTTGACAAAGTCACACAAACTGTTAACACTATAATAATTGACACTAAAACTTGCAAAATATTTTCATAGATTGGTAAAACAGTAAAGACATAGTAATTACAAAAAAAAAGCCAGCAGAAATATGTCTATAAGCAAAACGAAATGGGGTAAAAAAATACGGACGGATAGTTGTAAAAATGTATAGGTCGGATGAAGGTTAAAGGTCTACACCACTATGTTCAGATAACACAATTAGAAAAGGCATTTGCATAGGCTATTAAATAATGTATAATGGATTTCTGCCGACTTCTGACCTGCTTAAATAAAATGAATCATGCTAATAAAATCTTTATCAGCATAGTCAAAGAGACAACGTTACAACCAATAGATCTACAGAGGCTCATGATATTTCATATATGAAGTTTCCGAACACTTGCTGAATGTTTTACGGGTTCTTAGTCTGATGCCTACATCAACCATCATACAAAATATCGAACGCTTCTGTCAGTTTCTGAGGCCATCTCGTGCAGTATACGGTGCTATATTTATCGATATGTATAAAATAGTAATCGATTATGTCGACATCAGTAAATCAGGTCGGTAGATCAATCAAAGTCTTCTTCGTTTCACAACCTTCCTTTATTTCTGCCGTAGACGTTTCGACGACTATCTGTCGTCTTCGTCAGTACACAATGAAAGAAATATTACATGTATCTGTACGATATGAACTAGACATGTAGAGCAATCCAAACTCAATTTATTGTAGTATGTCTAAATAAATAAATAAATGAATAAATGACTAGTTCATATCGCACCAGTAATATTTCATTCTGTACTGATGAAGACGACAATTCGCCGAAACGTCTATGGAATAATTCTAAGAAGGTTGTGAAACGAAGACGACTTTGTTCGATTATGTCGATCTTAGGTTCCCGATGGCAGTATATTTTGTTGGGTATGTTTAACTTATTGTAGGATTCCCTTGAACAAATACACAAACTAACTTTATGTACCTTTCAGGATCTGAGGGCATTCCGTGCAGTAACCCACATGATGTAACAATTGCTATATACAATGTGCATGTATTACACGAGAGTAAGCATTTGCATGACGGCGTCGCCTTTGTAGCTTTCAAAGTCGAAGTCGTCAACTTTCTCCTGTCTCGGCCACCACTGACGTCTTTATCTGTTGCCATGGTGATGCAAGAATAATGTAGGACGACAGTTCGTGGCCTTTCAATCAGCAGCAGCAACGTAAGAAGCGAGGTAGAGACCTTAGGTGTAATAAGCAAGGTGGCATTAGCATAAAAAGAAGTTCTTTCAGGTATCGTCAGGAAGGGAGACCTCATTGAGAGATATTATTTCTCAGGTAAGGTTGAGATCTTTTTCATTTAATTTTGTTTATTAACATTGCAGACAATGAAATATGTGGCAAACCCAGACAACGTAGCTTATATTGGGTGCTAACACATACGTACATTTACACTTCTCATCGATTACACATGATTAACTTAAATGGTTATCGTATACAGTGTCCTTTCACATTTTTTGCTAATCAAGGCGATCACGATGATTCACCCGTAAGTAAAGCTATAAAATAGCTTTCTTTAATTAAATATTTTATTTCTTATCAAGCAAACGGAAAAGTGAAAAAAATTAAGAAAAACACGCAATCTAGTCATCTGATATCAAGTGATATTACAGCAACGTCGCCATCTAACAAGAAAATTATCAAACGTATGCATTGAATTATAACATCGATTTAAAGTCATTTCCAAGAGCACAAACCGTCACCACACACCCCCACCCCCAGCCCCTACATGTTACTGTCTAGATGCGGATAAACGTATGCCAGTTGTGTAATTCATGAAGTTGCGAAAGTTATCCAAGGCATTATCACAGGGCATAAACGGTAAGCACTCGTCACATCTGTACATCAAGTTGAGTGGTAGGTTCGTGACACCGCGCCACTCAGCACTTGTTCTTTGTGGTAGAAATAAGTATGTTTCCAAGGTGTTGATGTAGGTTTTGAAATGTCATTGCCTTTCTTATTAATCCCGCAATGCACCTTAATTCACCTTTTTCGTCTTCACCGAAACAGTGATAGTTTTGCTGCACATCTCATTACCCCCGGATACACCACTCTTCTTTGAACAGTCAGGGAGTGCGTTTGTCGAAGGCAGCATTCTCGAAGTTGTTTTCGTGAGGAAACCAGATTTTAGGGCCACATTTTTTACAAACAAGTCTGATGACGTCTTCTTGGGGAAGGGCAATGTAGGTTGAGTCCGTGTCCATCTTGCAATATTGAAAGTACGAGCAGCTTTGCGTATTGATAGACAAAGAACCAAATCTTGAGAGGTAAGTTGAATTTGATCGCTTTTGAGTTGCATGGGTTGTATCTCGTAGAAGACGTCAGTCACTTTTTTTATTTAGTGGATCATGGATGTGCAGATTTTGATTTTACGTGGGGCAGTTACAACAACCCTGCAGAACCCGACATCCAATTGCTTGTCTTAAGTTGTGATCGTCTTGCCGTAAGCTGACTTGCCAATGAGTTTCATCGTATTGGCAATGGCCTTTTGGGGGGCTTGTCCTTATCACCGTTGGAAATAGCATCGCTGACGCGGTCACCGAACGCTTCGCCTTTGAAACACGCCCTTGGTACATAGAGTACCTGGTGAATTAAACTCTTCCCCAGTTACTAGTTCAGTAAAGATGGAGGCAAAAGTATATTTATACGGTGGTCAAATATGGGCTCAAAACCTCCCATGTCTAGCCGAATTTGAACCTTGTTCCACGATGTTCGATCTGACGTAATTCGAACCGAACCTGTGTTCTATTTAGGCGGTCATTTTAGGTAAAACCGTGCTTTCTGGCCTTTTCCCCGAACTAACTTGAATCAGACGAAAATATAGTTTTTAACCAATATAAAAAATTTTCTGGACAGTACATCTATGCTTTCACTTTGTTGCGGACCTGTAATATATAACGAAGCTTCTGGCGTTTTTGTTGGTGACCTTGAATATCATAAGTGTTGTTTACACCGGTATCAATTACACCCTCCCGCTATTCGTGCGGGATGACATGCTTGCAAACATCCTTTAAGATCTCAACCAAGAAGAGTTCAACTTAAGTCATTGACGGCTCAAAATGACCGCAACTGTTTCCCCGAGATTTTTGCTTTTCGGATTTTTAGAAAATGCCTTCGATTTTGAATTATTGGTAATTAAGTGCGAAAAATGCCATTTTTGCGCACATTTTTGACTGTTATTTTGCTTAAAATTAAGAATTAAAAAATCCTAAAAACGAAACGTTTTTTTTTGCCTCCCAGATGACGAAAAATACAAAAATCGAGAATTTTCCACGGCACTTGCGGCCCATATTATCAAGAGTATGGTCAAATTGAAGGCCTTCCTTGAAACAGAAAATAATCGTCTTTGGAAGCAAAATCGAAACAAAACAGCTATCTCAATTCAAACGGGAAGATTCAAACTATCTAAAATTGCAAATTTAATCTTCTTTTGAATACATTTTCCTTGTCATAACATTTTGTTTATTTTGAAATATTTTACGGTTAGCAAATAGTAGAGCTCTTGTAACCCGATACTCTGTCGAACTGGCATAGCAACGGGAAAGAATACCCTAGCAACCGACCGCCGTGAATTATGCCAAACATACTACGTGGAACCGCAAGGGTTTTGTCATGATATCATTTCTCTCTGCATACTGTTCTGTTTCGTAAAAAGGCCAATGGCGACGTTTTGGAAAATAGGTGGCATCTCCCTAAAGCTCTAAAGTTCTTTTTGTGCTCTGCAGAAGCCCTGATGTCGCACTAAGTCATTAACACTACGACATCCAGGGTAGCTGCAAATATATTACAAAAGAAAGAAGATATATGCCTTTACCTTCTTGCCAAATTTCAACTCATTCGACGAAAAATGAGCCTGTTATAAATATAGAATACAACACGGTGTATTCCGTATCACCCGATGTATCAGCCCGACCGCGGGTCGGATCGCACGACGGCAGAAAAACCCTGTTTTGATGCGAAATGCGCCGGAAGTTGAACAACTTTGGTGCCCTCGAACAAAAAGTGTGTCAACAGTAATGTTCCAACGTCCGAATCAGGTATTCGAACTTTCGATGACGCGGCACTCGGCCCGCTCGAAACAGTTCGATTTATTGGAATGGAGCCCGTGTGATACGCCTTTCGAACCTGTGCGATACGAAAGTTATGGCCCGGTCCGGAACACCCGTATCGAACGTTTTTGCGTCACAGGTATGACATAAAACCAATTACATTACTTTTTGAAGCACCCTCGTTTATTCAACCCGGTACGAACCAGTAGATATTCAAAAACACCAATGACGTGTCACTCGGACGTGTTATTTACCGTGGCTAACTCATTACGCTACAGTGGACTTTAATATTTACAATTGGGTAATTTTCAGATATTTATTTGACGCAAATGTTCCAGTAATATAACATGACCTTAAAAAAAACCTTTCCCTACTTGCATTACAGATCCACAGTGTTACAACGTAAAGTAAAACAATGATGAACACTTCTAGCCTCCTGGCCACAGCGGGCATCATTATGAACGGTACCATGACTGTGGCAAAAATCCTGACGGAACCTTTAGACATCGTGGCAGCCGTCTGCGACTTCGTCAAGACAAACATCACGTTAGGAAACGTGACAACATCCGTGACCAGCTACAACCCTGCACACTGTGGAGTGTACGGCTACTACCCGTCTCTACAGCCGCTCCTCAGCCTTATACTCGTGGTCATGATGGTTTGGGCGCTGTTTGGCAATGGATGCTTATTGTACCTCATCTGTACTGAGAAACAAATGCGGGTAAGATTCAATTGTTCCATTAATATTGTATACAGCTAGTTAATTTGCAGATCTGTCAAAGTAACTATCAAAGATGAAATAAACATGCTCTCAATCCATACCAGAATGATCAGATTTTACTTATAACAAGATTTGGCAATTCAGAAAAAATTGCCATGACGACGACTTTTATTGCTATCCTAAGTTATTCTTATTGTTGACTCTGCTGTAATGTGTAGCCTTAGTACCTTATTATTTCTACCTTCACCTAAGCTTCCTATGACATGAGTATGAAGCTCTTGCATATACAATAATTATGCATTCTCAACATGACAAGGATGTAAGACAGTTGTAATTTAAAACCAGCATGCAACACGTCCCACAAGAAGAGTTTCATCATTGTACAAAGTACTTCCCATCTCTTTCCCTATCACCTAGTATAATGAATTTACCCTGACAACCTTGCATCCTAAAGTCAGAGTAGACCCCACGGCATATGGCTCACCTTGATACACAACACAAAACAACGTCAGTTGACATGAGCTGCTCACTAACAAATGTGATTCGGACCTAAAAAATTGCCAACGATGCTCTCTGACCCAGCTGTCCCCAGCATTCCAGGACATGATCCAAATTCCATTTAACATTCCTCGAGGCTTCCATTCCAAACATACATATGGAGAGATGCCAGGACATGACCAAAATTACCTTTAACATACCTCGAGGCCCCCAATCCAAACATGCTTGTGGAAACATGCCTGTGCAATTCCTAGAATTGCAAAGACTAAACACAATAATATACCATTTGGCTCGCCCCTGAGGCGTCGCCAAAAAAACGGTGTTGTAACATATTTATATGCATTTGGTTGACCAATACTTTCCCCTCTTCCAGGAGCCAGGCAATATCTTCTTGTGTGCCCTGGCGCTCACGGACATCGCCCAAATACTGCTGTACGCACCCACAGCCGTTTTCAACTTGGTGCACGGAGAGATTCCAGGAGAAGGTTGGTGCAGGGTCCAAGCCTTCCTCACTTCGTTCCTAGCCACGTTCTCAGTCTATCTACAGGCGAGCCTGTGGATCTGCAGATTCATACACATCGCCTTTCCTCTCGACTATACTTCATTGATGTCCAAACGCCGCCTCGCCGTCGCAATGATCATCTGCTTCCTGATTGCCCTGACACCACCATTGGTTGGTATCGCTCGTGTTGGGACGCTAGAGTCATGGACTGTGGATGTCTCCTCCGTCGACATAGCGCAGCCTCTAAGTCTGATGATTTCCTGTACCTTTGGTGGTCCAGAGGGCGTCGTCTACATCACACTGTTAATGGTCGGCGTGGTCATCAGTTGTGTCACTGCCGGTCTCATATTCAAGGTGGCCTGGGATAACGAGAAGAGACACACCAAACTGACAGGGGTCGCCAAGGATCAGTTTAACCAAAAACTTCAAGCAGCCAAGACGCTGGCGATCATAACAGGAGTGCAGCTGGTTACGTGGTGTCCAGGGATCATCGTCGGCCTCCTTGGGAAATTTGGGATCATTACAACTGATAGCAAACTCTTCCTTATCGACCTCTCCTTTGTCGCTTTGATGACAAGCACATTCACTGATTCAATAGTGTACGCCAAACGTAAAAACATATACTGTCGAGCAGTAGACAAAATATTTGGCAAGATTAGGAAGTACTTCGAGCGGAAAAAAGAACGTGAGAGTATCCCTATGCGTAGGTTACGTAGGAAAGAAGACATCTGAAAGATCAAAAGGTGATTCTTTTGGGGACTTGATATGAAAAAAACGCCAAAGCTTTTCTAATCATATAATTTTTAATGTGGATCAAGTCAATTCACTGGTCGTGGGTCATCAAAATCCAAACAGTCTTTGTGTCTTTGTTTGAGTTGTTACAATGTACCTATAAAATGCCTACATACTTTTCTTTAAATCTTTGATGGACGGCAATATACGCTTTTATACCAGCCATGCATTGTTGAAATGGCATTGGCGTCGTCTTTGCGAATCGGTTAGTGTGTTTGGCCCTAGGCCTGGACCTAGAAGTGCTGGGTTCAGGTCTTATGACATGCTAATGACGTTGTGACTTTGAGAATGGCATTTGATATGAATTTTCCCATGTGAAAAAGAGTACCAAGTTATAAATGCGGTAAGGGACGTACCTCGGAAAGGGTATTAAATGGTGGTGCCGTGTTAGGGGAGATCCACAGAAAGAGCCTACCGAACTTGAAAGTAAATAAAAGTAATAGTCCTTCAAGGTGTACGTACAGCAGAAATTATAAGAAATTCTCCGCGCAGAGAAAGATGTAAATGATGTTAATACTAATAGCACATATTTTCTCCATATATCTATCTATCTATCTATCTATCTATCTATCTATCTATCTATCTATCTATATATATATATATATATATATATATATATATATATCTATGGTTAGATAGATAGATAGACAGAGATATAGATAAAGATATATATATAGATATATATATATATATCTTTATCTATATCTCTATCTATCCATCTATATATATATATACATATATGTATATATATATATATATGAAGAGAGAGAGAGAGAGAGAGAAAGATGGATATATAGCGAGATATAAAGATAGATACATGGAGATATAGATTCTTTCATTGTGTTGCCTGTATATTTATGCAACGTGTTTTTTTCTAGAATTTGTATATGTCATGTAGATGCTTTTCGCGTATTTATCTCACTTTCATGTTAGCATGTGGAACCGGTGAGGTGAGGTGATGTTAGCATGTAATGATATAACATGTACATCGGTTTTGGGTCAAGTTCGATAATGGGTCCACTAGCAGCCTCCTGGGGTACGTATGATAGAACGGATCTATGTAACGGAAATTTGATTGTAATGAATAAATACAGTACGTGTCGTGTTATAGTGACTACCTATTTGCTCCGTGGTTTGAGAGTTTTAAAGAATTAAGTCGCCCAACAAGTCTATAAAGTGTAGGTGTCTGGATTACGGAGGCAATTGATGTTATTACGTTATCTCTGATCGATGATCAATAAGAAATCAAAATTCGTAATGAAGTTAAGAAGTCTGATGATGTAATATCCCTGTTACCTTTTCGATTAACTTCGGTCATACTAAGGTTCAAACAAACAAACTTCTTGATCGCTGGAAGGTCAACCGATTTTAAGATCGACAAAGGGTCGCGCGTTTTTTAAACTATTAAATATCCCTGTCACATTGAGCGAGGCTAGGAGTACGTCATCTGACCTTTTACACGCGGACGAGTTACGATCAACGCAAAAAGGCATTAGCTCTCCATCAATGTTGATGACTTAGACACTTTTAGGTGTTTGCATTGACAGGTTAATTATTAGCGTTTCTGAGAGAAACCTTGATTCAATGGCAGAAGGCCTGGTCGTTGGTACCAGTAGAGGACCACATTAAGTGGGGTTGGCAATGTACGATGCGGCGATCAATAAAATATGACTGCGCGTACCAAACACAGCACCGTTCGCATAAATGTATGTGAGCTGCGACTGGAAACCCTACCTGTAGCTTCAGCCCCTCTTGACCATAGTCTCTGTGATACCCTAGGTTAAGAAACAGTACTATTGGATGGATTTTTAGCATCATCCCTCCAAAACCAGATATTGTTTATCTGTCGCATATGTCACTATTAGACTAGCCCCTGAAGCGTCGCCAAAAAAGGATCAAGGGGGGGAGGAAAAAATCAATAGACACCATATCTCGATGAAGTTTAAGGTTAGACAGCTTAAAGATACTTCAAAAAGCAGTTGCCCAAGCAACTGGATATGATTTTGGACACCTGCCTTGTATTGGGCACTAAGCGTTCGGCGGTTAACAGTCCCTTGACCCAATGCAAAAGAGGAGTATCAGGTTTAGAAATTTTAACCTTTGACCTGATTCAGTCCACTTACCCGCCATTTACTTGTGTGAAAGATATCCTTGAATCTGAAGCTATTTTGAGCCTTCAGCTAGGATTCACATTACAACAGGCGCATCATAATCCTACAGGTAAAATATTTATGCATGCGCATGGGTTGCTTTTTTAGATTTGGTTTTTTTTTTTTTTTTTAGGGAGGGTGGGGCGAACCGAAGAGGGTGGGGGAGGGGGGCGACTGGCATATAAGAAATTTAGAAATTTGATATTGGATCCAAACATGAATAAATTTTTACGGAACTCTGCCAAGAGGCAAGAGAAACAGTGTAGATATCACGTTTGCAAAACTACCGAGGTCACAAGTAAATTTCTCATCACTCGGTATCCAGTGATGAAGGCACTCCGTCACTGGCTAATACCAGTGGGGAATATTTATCGTCACTAGTTTTCCAGTGATGAGGAAACTTCAGCTGGTAAACCAGTGACGACAAATATTCAGTATACTGAAGAAAAAGGAATCATCGTTTCAGTTGAGGGGATTTAAAAGTTAGCACTTAAAGTTATACTAACGTCGCCTCTGCAAGTCCCCACACCATGTCCCGGACCAAATATAACAGTAACACGGCTATGGCGACATAGGGCTGTAGGGTGTTTTTGTTGCATATCGAACTCAGCACTGGAGCGTTCTAGAACGTGGTCACTGGAAGTCCAGTGCCGAAATGATTTCATCACTCGGTGTCCAGTGCCGAACAGTCACCGATCACCGGAAAACCCAGTGAGGAACCGGTGACCTCGATGGTTCCGCACTCGGTGCCCAGTGACGAATGACGTTCATCACTGGTTCCCGAGTGACAAGCGGAGTTCATCACTGGAAACCGAGTGACGAGTCAAGGTTCATCCCTTGAATTCCAGTGCCGAGAGAGCTTCGTCACTGGAACAAAGCAATTCATCACTGGGAAACCAGTGATGAACTTTCTTCGTTACTGGGAGTCCAGTGACGACGCCATTTTGAATGTATGTTCATCACTGGAAGCCCAGTGAGGAACCCATGACCCTCGTAGCCTTGCATGACACGTTTAGGTTGGCATGGCTAAAACCATATATGCAGCAATTATTTACAGTTACATTATATTAAATTTTAAGTGATGACTACTTTAACACATGTAACGTTATGCCTTTATTTAATATTTTTTTCTCTCAATCTCAACAAACAACATTGGTTTGCACATGTATTGCCTTCCATAAACCATCTGTTTCAACTTTCTTGAGGGTAAATTGGGATATTCCACCCACCCCACCATTTTCTTTCTCCCAGTGGTCTCAAATTTACAAGTAAGATATTCTTTGCGGTTGTTTCTTCGTCTTCTTTTGGTAGGGCTGCCGTCCCATGTTCTGTATCTGTATCTATATAGCCGGTATAACCGCCCTTCGGCGTCATGTTCTTTTCTCTCCCATTCGAAGAATATGTCTGATTTGTTTTAACTTCTATGGTAGACCTCGTTGTCTGCTATTCTTTCTCTGTATGACTATGACTAGTATGAAATGCCCAGTACATTTATTCTGACACATCTTATGTGGAAGGCATGCAGACATTTGATATGCTGCATATCTGCCGCATTTTGCTTCCATACTACATATTGGCATCAGTTGATGGTTTGTTTTATGTTTTAGTTTGCAGGATGTCCGTATTGGAACAGCAGGGAGCAGACTCACTGCACCAGGTGAAGTTGCAGATGTACTGCAGACTATGCGGGGAATACCAAGAGGGAATGCCAAATGACAAGCTCCGATTCCAGGATGATCTACAAAGGTACCTTAGGGTAGATGTGTGTGCTGATGCCCCCTCAATTCACCCAGGCAAGTTCTGTAAAGGCTGCATGTCCTACCTGAAGAGGCTTAAGAGCTACCAAAGGAGAAACAAATCATTAAAAGAACCAAGGAAGACTGCAGTCTTCAGACCCCACTGCCCACCATGCAGGATTTGTGACTCCACACAAAGTGAAAGCCCATGTAAGAGAAGTCGTCCTCCTGAGGTCCCTGCACCAGGGCCAAGCACACTCCCATCTGGAGCACAGCCTGATGATGGAGTCAAGGCAAAGATGATGCGGCGATCATCAGCAGAAAACATTGAAGGAGACAAGTGGCCAAGTGTATCAGACTCTGGCCCCTCTTACTCCCGTAAGCTAGCACCAACACCAGCAACCAGTAGTGACGTGGAGCCATCGCCATCAACCAGTCGGGGGGAGCCACCCACGAGTAGTACAGGTAAAGCTGTATCACACACAGGTCCCTCACTCTTCCCTGCTCCAAGTTCAACACGGAAATCAAGTCACGGCAAGTCCTCTACTCCAGGAAAAGCTGTAACCAATGCTGGTCTCGCAAAGTCATCTGTGCCAACACCATCAACAAGCCGTATTGAACTCTCCGGCATAGGTAAAACTGCATCAAACACTGCTGATTCATCATGCTTTTCACTGCCTACACCGGTACAGTCAACCAGTCATGGCATGCCCACCAGCCTGAGTAAAGCTGTCTCACACTCAGCTGCAGGTGCCTCACACCATCCTGCTCCAAGTTCAACACCATCAACCAGTCATGGCAAGTCATCCAGTGCCGTACATTTAGCTGTATCACAGGCCAGCTCCTTGCACTTTCCGCAGGCTACTTCGGTACCACTTCTGTCAACTTGTCGTGTTGAGCCCAACAGCACAAATAGCGCTGTTACCAATGCTGGTCCATCACACTTTTCTCCACCAACACCGTCAAACAATCATGTGGAGCCCTGCAGCACAAGCAAGCCGTCTGAGGCAGAGGCAATAACTACTATCAACTTGATCAAGTGCAATAGCACACCACTGTTCAAATTTGTTAGTAAGACCCAGGCAAATGTGTTTTTATGTGAGAAGGGCACCGGTGTTGCCTGCAATCCTAGACTAACCCCCTGCGGACACCTTTTCTGTTATGATTGTATCCGGGCTTCGCTAGCAAGTGCTAACAGGTGTCCGAAGTGTCAGAGAACAACCTATGCAAACCAGCTGAGAGCTTTAGATGATTGTTTAGTCACTCTTTATTATAATCTGAAAGTATCATGTATGTATGGCGAGAAAGGATGTGTGCAGAATGTTGTGCTGCGTGACTTAAGAAGACACGAAGAGAAGTGCAGTTTTCGTGAAGAAGAGCACAGTTTGCCATGTGACTCAGAGACACACACAGACAAACGCAGGTGTCGTGGTAAGGGGAAAGCAAAAGTGCCGCTCTCTGAATGTTCTGGTCAATACGCAAAACGACAGCGACTGCCGTATATCATCTCCTCAGTTGATAGGTTTTGCTCTGATCATTTAGAAGATAAGAAGGATGTTTTGTTCTTCATGCTACTAAACCATCTTCGGGAGACACATGATAAAAGGTCATCTAATTTATATAATATGTGGATGGCCGGTGATGTTGATATAGAAGATGAGGCTCCTCCAGTTCCAAGAAACCAGACCTGTGGCATTTGTCATGAAGCTGGTCACAACAGGAAAACCTGTCCAAACACGTGAGCAGAGAAAGTAACTTTGCGGTTTAGTTTCAATGATATTTGATGAAAGTCATGGCCATGGACAATGGATGATTGTTTGGACATCAATGCTGAGACTTAGTCTTCTGTAAGAAATCAGGTATGTGGCATTTGCCATGAAGCTGGGAACAGCCGAAAAAACTGTACAAAGACTTGAGTAGAGAAAGTACCTTTCTACATGTTATACATTTGTATTTTTTGTTAAGCTTACTTGATATTTGATGTTACGTTCTATTTAGATATAGATCTATTGTCATTGCAAGGAAAGGTGTACCTAGATATGACAGACATTGCATTTGAATTCAAAGTTCAAAATAAGAAGACTTTGGGAGATAAGTCTGTAAGTAGCAACACCTGTGCCGCAGAGCAACATGAACCAGTTAGAATTACCCTAAGGAAGGTAACAGACTGTCACTAAAACGTTGGTTGAATAAAAACTCGGTTGTGTACAAATGATCTTGTTCTTAACTTGAAAGTTTATCTGTGAACAGCACCAGTCTTTGTCTTCGCCTTACAACCATCCCTGAACAGAGACGGCGGGCGTCATAGACTTCCTGCACCCTATAATCCACTGCTCACTGAGTCACGTGTTCTATCTGCATAACGTGACGTCAGGACAGCAGTGGATTGTTCATTCTTGACAAAGACTGGTGCTGTTCAGTCGAAAATTGTTGTGTTAGATCTTACACTTCAACTAGTTCAAGAAAGGATCTTGACTGTTGTTACTTCGTGACTTGGGTACTTTTCACGAAGAAATTCACGAATTTGACTTTTCATTGAAAGGTTACCTTTGTTGGTAGAAATCATTATAAGGTTAAACTGTTATTACTGACCAAAATTGGACTTACCTAAATTTGGGGTGATGTCCAACTCTAGCCTTTGTCAATGAATAAGTAGAGTCAATTCCGAGTCACCGAGAGGATTTTAGAATGATATTTGTCATAAGTTTGAACTATTCTAAGTAAAAGGATATTTCAGTGCAAAAGTTCTAAATTGTTAAAACAATTAAAAATGAAAGTTTGAACATGTTTGAACCTACCTACATATGTTGGAAACATTGGGAAAGTAATGGTACAAATATCTCTTTATTTAGAACAGTTTAGAAACATCTATGTGTTTTTGTTATTGTTGGAACATGTGATCACAAATTGTGTCATTTTTTCCCTCCATAAAAACTTTTATTACCCCCATAAACCAAGCTGCTAAGCTGGGCCTTTTGTTTGGGTCTTGTATTTCTAGATTTTCTTTAGTAGACACTGGTGACTCTTTTGTGAGAAGGTGTCAGACAGACACAATTTCCTGTACTTGGCAGGGATGTGTGAATTGCCCTCTTCCCAGCCCACTGACCCAGTTTCATCATATTGTTTCCATGTTCGAACATTTGGTCACAAATGATGACTCTATGTTGGAACAGTTTAGAAACTATCAGAAATAATGACTTTGATGTTAGAAATGTTTCTAACATGTTTGAATACTGTAGAAAATATTTAGAACATCACAATGATGATATAAACAATTTCAAACAGTTACTTATCACAATTAGAAGGTTATAAAGATTTCCAAAATGTTGGAACAAAAGGCAAGAAAATACCTTCTTGGTAATCTGGAATTGACTCTAGTCAATCGTTTTCGTGAAGTCTACTTAATAGATCACATGAGTTTGTGAGCAGTATATCAAGTTGTTTTGGCAATGCATAGTCAAAATTTTCATATTTTACATTTCTCACATTCCTCTTCGCGCCAATGACGAATGCTTACATGTAATTATGCTACTTTAAACAAGGAGCTTTTGCTTTAAAGCAGTCCTAAACTGCAAAAGAGTATGTTATTTTCCGATAGATTATTGTTTGGGAGTTAAGCATGCATGCTACTTCACATTATACGATAGAATACTCATTAGTCTTGCGTACCTCAAAAAGCATTTAATATTCTGTTAAACTCCCCAAGTGCTCTTTAATTCAACTAAGTAAGCTCAGCTTATGGCCTAAATGCTATGTGTCCGACATGTTGGGTGAGAAAAGTTGGGTTACAAAACCAATTTGATGGGCGATATCGATGTTAAAGACTCGTCTTGTTTTATGTTTGATGTCTTGTGAACAATTCACCGTCTTAGAGTACACATCGCCCCTACATTTATGCCGAAAACTACATGTGTAGTCATGATGAAGGAAGCTCTATGCGTAAAGGAAATACATGGGTAGGGTATGAATGGGTTTAGTTATATTTACAAACACACCTCGTGTAATTCATCACAAGTGAAATTCTGCAAAAATGTTGCTGATTGTGAATCCATTGATGCCCATTCTATTGAAAAATAACACCCCTTCTGGGGTTTAGGACCCCTTTTAAGGTTCTGTAGCATTTACTAATTAATGGAATTTGCATGCGAATTTCTACTATTTACATAAAATTTACATGTTATGATAGGCATAATATGAACAAAAACATATCATAAAACGAGGACGCATATATCATTTACCAGTAAACTTTGATTTTAGCTTTTCATATGATTCGCTGATTACGTCACACTGATCATGACTTAATTTTATGGCTGGCATCCTTGCGCACATTGGTTTTCACCTGCTTAAAAAACTGTAGCCAGATGTCATTCAATAGCATTCTATAGTCAATCTCGATTTTATGCTTGCCAGGGGACTTGAGCTCAAGGGTATCATAAGGAGGTCTGTGCATGGGGCCACAGCGCCATCTTTGTATCTCCCCCGCAAAAGTTTTTAATAGAATTTATTCAGCTCCTGATGCTACAGAACTAAAACGAATGATCGATAATGATACTTCGATGTTCACATGTTACTTACGAATCAGGCCCAAAATGCCTTTTGCGTGATGATGTAAAATGATGGGATTAAGTCTCAGTTGTTTTCCTTGTAGCGTCACATTCTAGCTACGTGTTAATCATCCAGATGGCGTCTCTATCATGGGGAGGGCAGCTGTAACTTCCGGGGTTCAAACTCTCGCAACTAGAGTCACACGAGGTCGACCCAAATATGGCATAATTACTGTTTTCTTTCTTGTCAATCACCATGATCGACGTCACCGGAAGTACGAATCCTTGATATCTAGTTCACGTACATTTTCAGACTAATCTGGATACACCAGGGCAGCAGTATCCTACATATAGACCCCAAAAGTCCTGGCTAAACCGTTTCCATAGTCTTACCATTCTGGCGAAGGCAATTAGTAGCCAGCTCGAGGCCACCGGAACCCTAATCTAGATATCTGCAAATTGCAGTGCCACTCCCCTTGTATTTCTTGTTTGGCAACTTTTTGAATCGCGATGTGTTGGCGGCAGACATGTTTGGGGGCTATCTTGGTTTTTCGGAGAAAATACTTCGCAAGCGCTGGGTTCAATAAACGTCACATAGTCTTGACAGTTGCTGGTGCTTCGCATTCGACCATCGCTTAAAAACACGTTTGTATCCTCTACTTCTGTGCAAGTTTGAAACCACTGGAAGACAGCACAACAGACATAACCCACCTACAACACCTTCGTACAGCAATGGCTGCCGTCAGCACATCAAATCCCCTCGACTCTGCGGTTTAAAGTTTTGGCATCAGACACGACGTCTTGGTTCTGACAGAGAAATGAGGAGAGTGGGCTGGTATGCCTCTGTGCGACTATTTTACAGTATCAAGGACAGCCTTGCCTTCGTGAGTAGTGAACTTTCTTTGTGTGCCTTGTACAATTTATTAGTGTAGTGTAGCAAATGTAACGTTACAATGTAGCATTTGTACAATTGAATAGGTAACAAAAATGTTGACATGGGATTCTTTTTGATACTACTCAGAGGAAGAGTCACACAATGCATGACTGTTGAATTCTATGGGCGATGATTCCATGTTGTTTTTAATATGCAGTTCGTACTTCAGCATATCTGTATCAGCATTCCGCAAGATTCTTAAAATTGATATGCTCCTGCAACAAGCATTTAAGTTTCAAGTTAAAGTAGGTTGGCCTATTTTACAATTCCAACCTGACTTAACACGCTTTTGAGTAAGTTGCGTAAGATCAAACACTAGCCTGGGATCCAGTCTTGTTCGCTTTAATAGTCCGCTCCCGAAGGTGTCTGCACTCGCGGTGTAGCGAGCTTCCTTCGGGAGCGGACTATTAAAGCGAACAAGACTGGACTCCAGGCTAATCAAATACAAGGTCTCACCAAGGACATGATATATATAAAGACGATGTCTTTGGCCTGAAGATCTAAATACGGTTCAAACTATCTTACAGATCACTTCGTTACGTCATCTCCTGTTGGGCGGTATGGTCCTGCTGTTGACCCTGTCCACTTACCTGCTGTTGGTCATAGAGGAGAAATACGAAGAATGGCAAAAGCCGTTGATAGCGATACGAAACTTGGCTGATGAATCTCTTCGGAACAACCAGCCGACAATGGAAGAACACAAGGAAGGGTAATAGAGTTTTAATTTCCTGCTATTGCATGCACTACAATGCATTTTTGTTTTCATTTTGTTACATTGTACTATAATATGTGGTAAGGGACATACAAAATCAGCCTAGATACATCATCACCATCATCATGACGCAGCCTAGATGCATTCCAACATTTTTCTTTCGTGCGTGGATATCACCAGTAACGACTTTGACATATAGTTTACGGAAATCCATTATAACACCACAAAGGCATTGATTTTGCATAAGCTATTTTTGTTTCGTTTCTTTTTAGGTTGAGTCAAACCATTAAACGACTTGAATCTCCTACGCAGAGCCGAACCCAGGGACGATACATTCGCGAATGGCAGCCACCTACCTGTGAACCAAAGGAAAATGTCGCTTTCGTAAAGGTTCACAAGGCAGGGTCCACTACAGTTCAGAGTGTCTTCCTTCGCTATGGCTACTCCCACAACCTGACCGTAATGCTACCTGGAGGGAGAAACCCCGCGTCTTTCTCATGGCCCGACAACCCCTCCCCTGGGGACGCCTATCCCGTGAGTGGTGGGGTGTACAACATCCTCACCCATCACGCCAGGTACCATCCAGAAACTATCCAGGCTAGGATGCCTCCTGACACGTTTCGTGTCGCCATCATGAGACATCCCATTGACCACCTGAAGTCTATGTTCAATTACAAACACTTGAACACTAAATACAAGCTTGACCCATTGAACCCGATTCAGATCTTCCTCGAAAACGTTACCAACTACGCAGAAACCGACATGTACAACAAATTCTACAACGGACACTGGCCGACCAAAAATTTCCAATCCTACGTATTAGGCTTCGATCATTTAAGGGATGTTGGTGATGAGGAAACAGAACAGCATTTTCGAGAGGTAATAAAAGACGTTCCGATTGTCCTTATTCTTGAACATCTGGATGAATCCCTTGTTGTTCTGAAGCGGACGCTTTGTTGGTCTGTAACGGACATTCTCTACGATTGGACGGCGAGAAACTACCGAAAATTCTACTACAAGTCATCTAGTTTGAGCCAGCTGGCTATGGAGAACCATCGCAAGTGGAGTTCCATAGACTACACGCTGTACGAACACTACAACAGAACGCTATGGGAGGAAGTCGCAAAGGGCGGGGAAGACTTCGCGTTGGAGCTTGAACACTTTCGCACGATGAACAGTAATGTGAACGAACATTGTAGGATCGATCCTAAAGGTAGCAAGAGTTTTACGGCAACAAGGTGGAGTAAGGCATGGACGGTAGATGCTGAATTTTGTAAGCAACTGAGGCATGATCGGTATATTTGGGACGGGAAACTGGCAATGAGACAAAATGGAAAGTTACGTAGAGAAAGACTCGGTCCATAGCTATGATTATTAGTTATATAATGTGTACATTGGTATGTTCCATTTCTACAACTGCATGAAAAGCCGAGTTTACGGGGAAGAAACTCCAGGGCATGCACCCAGAAACTCGAAATGTTCGGACAGTCACGGGACGTATCGAATCGGACACGCTGCCTGTCAGGGCAATTGGCACGCCCGAGGATGCACGGAAACGAAGCCCGGGACGTGTCTAAGGCCCGTGCGTTCCCGCGCATTTAGCCGTAATACTTCTCTATATGCCCGGACACCCGAGACGTGTGTCGCGGCGAACGGATGCTCTGTGCACCTAATTATCTGCCTCGGCCCTCGACTAGAGCGCGTTCATGACACCCTTTGTCATGAAAATCAGACTGAGTGTTAATTTTACCACCCCTCCCTACCTAGGATCCCCCATCCCCATGTAGCCTCTATAAGTTTCCTTTATTCTTTCAAAATGTGAATTATTGGACTGCTCCTGGTGTGCTCCTCCATATGCACTGGGTAATGAAGCCGTCGCTCTTTTGGCTTTCAAATACATGTCGGTCTGCTGTCATAGGTCACTATCGTCCAGGTCTTCACCATTTTCATAAGCATTTGAGGACATAAACTCCTGCAGATCTCTTGATTTCTGCATTCCTGCTCTAACAAATTCTGTTGTCCAGGCGGTCTTCTACACAAACTGATGCTACTCAGCAACACGGGCTTGTAAAGTTCGCATAGCACTAGTATCCAATCCATCGTGAACGGCGCCAGGAACGTGAGGTTTAAGCTAGCCCTTCTCGCGTACGACGTAGTGAGAAAGACCTTCCTTACTGAAACTCAAACCACACAAAACAACAGCTGGGCTCGTCGGTGCACTAGTTGCACCCTTCTAAACAGAACTAGGTCCCATGGCGTTGGTAGTTGAACGCTATTCCACAGCAAGATGGTGCCCGGTCATGACGTGGAGTATTTCCAAGCTCTCATTGTTCACTGGCGCCGTCTGACATGCAGACAAATATTTTGCTATTGGAATAGGAGATGCGTGAAAGCTTAGCACTATCTTACAGAAAAAAAGTCAACTCCGAATGCCAACTGAAAGATGGGATTGAAAGATTTCAAAATCGCAACACGTGTTTTGATTGGTCTACCCATTGGCTATGTGGAATACAATTGGTTGTGTTTGATGCGTATTTGCATATAGACAAACAAAATAAGTCGGGAAGTCTATTGTAGCTGAATATAGCTTTTGTCCCCTTAGTCGCAATTCACAGTCAAACAATACCCACACGGTACTAGGTGGCAAAGTGCAGCTGTAATTGTTTAGGTTTCAGACATCAGTTTGATAATAAACGTATACTAACGTTTTTACTCTATCATACAACAATAGTGAACTATAACTTCCTTGGACTAACTAGCATTTTCACAAAGCATAAAAACGTTACGAATCAAGCTAAGGACCCGCCGTGCATAGTTATTAACTTCGCTGGCAGAAAAAAAAATGACATTTGTTTGTCGTACAATGCTTCTTCTTGCATATCCTAACAAAGAACACATTTAATTATCTACCCTACGCGTATGTGTTTTCTGTTTATATAACCAATGGGAGCTCCTTTTAACCTCCTTTATGTATCTTGAAAACCTTTGTTACATACTAATTGTATGTCTTATTTTCTAGTTCACTAACATGAGCTTGTTGTGTATCATTATATAACGTTATCATAAATAAACCTATCACGAACGTTCTTATGTTCTTCTAAGCTCTTTAGGCTTTGGTAGAGATTGTGTTTGCAAAAATCCTTCCAACAAATAGCAAACGTCCGTTTGCTTTCTAAAATACTGTAGTGTATAGTATATACACATGTATATGGTGTAGGTTTCCATCCATCCATACAATACCAAAAGTTGAACAAATTTGCAAATTTGCTGTAAGATGCTACTGCCGTATCGGGTATTATTCAAAGAATTGGAACTTGCGCGTTTAGAACCAGTAACATGCCTTCTCCAGCACGACCAGTAAATGCGCAAACGAAACAGAATTTACGAAATAGACATGTTCAACTGTCAAACATTTGTTTCACTGTAATATCTTATGATTCATGCAGCATGGGCAAAATTAGAAATTTCTTAACTCTCCGCGGTACTGTAAGTTGAATATATAAAGACTAAAATTTTATCATAATCATATTAAGCTGTGTTAATGCAAGAAATAAGATACAGTGATAGAAGTTTTTCGTTTCTTTATTCCAGTGATACTTTTATACTGTTTTCCGTACCATTTTATTTTAAAAAGCATTGATAGCAATTATCACATGAATACACACTACCCCTTCACTCAACAGGAAACATTTTCCTATGCCTAATCCCATTTGTGAAATACTATTAGTATGATTTTATGTGTCTAACCAATGGAACAAGAGTTCGCACGCCTTATACGTGTATCTCCATAGTAACATATAACAAATAGTCTGATTATGCAAATGATTTCCACATTTACATAATCTATGCTTAGTTATGTACATATTTAGATAACTTACACTGGTCACAATGTTGATTGTGCAATCATTTACCATTTAGAAGAATTATTGCACTTTTACATTAATTATGCAAATAAGGGGCATATTTGCATGATTGATATCCGTTAAATGCTTCACCTGCCACAAACTTCATATGACAGATATTTGTGTCCTACAATGGCAAACACTACAAATATAGTTTTCCCTCATTTATTCAATATGCAAATTAAGTGCCAGTTTGCATAATTTGCACTTATTGATTATGTACATCTCTGTCTCAGCTACCTGTATACCAAATATCATCTAAATTTGTCGTTCCCTGGTCCAGTTATCCTCCTAAGAAGATTTTGAGAAAAACACCCCTGCAGTACCAGAGCAATCTGCTAGGGGACCCAAACATAAACCACCTATTCCTTACGTCACAAGCTATCTGCAACCAAAAAAGACCATAGCACATCCAGGTCAAAAGATACAAAAAAACGGAATTTCTGTTGCAGTACCATGTCACATTACAGGGGGCCCAAATTGACCTTGACCTTCGCCTTTCCAACACCTACCCGCATAGCAAATATCACCGCAATCCATCCAGTGGTTCATGAGTTATATTGACCACAAATTTCCGGAAACATAAACAAGGGGTTTACGGAAATGGTTGGGCTGTCTACCTGGGCTGTCTACCTGGGCTGGCTATCACGTCAGGCTACTTGGACCTACGAAAGCCCATTGGGACAAAAGCTGTTTTAGCAGTAGGGGTTCTTTGTGCTAAATGAAGAAGCTGTGTGTGAAGGAACTGTGTGTTATTATGTGAATGAGCTGTGTGAAGTGGCAGTGTTTGAAGGAGCCGTGTGTGAAGGGGCTTTGTGTTTGAAGAAGCTGTGTTTGTTACATAATCCAGGCGTTCTGGGTTGGAATCAATTGAAATTCCACTGGTCTTGTGCGCTTGGGAAGGGCTCTTAACACGACTTTCCTCCCTTTACTAGGGTAGAGAAAAGAGTACCTAGCTTCGGTAAGGACCCTCCCTCAGATAGGTGAAGAACCCACCACACTTACGGAAAAGACTAGGAGTCCTTCCTTCCCAGTGTAAGTGGTTCAAAACTTAAATTCCTATGGCCACACCTGGGGTAATTGCTGTCGTATTAAGGTCACCTAAGTTAGCACCGAATGGTAGTTGCACTTTAGCAACGCTTATTTTAAGCTCCTCACAATTCAATTGTCGATCCTAATGTATGGCGCAGAAGCCTGGACCCTGACAGCCACTAAAGAATGGCTTCTGGATGCCTTTGACCAACTAGCCACCAGTCTTAAGACTAATCCAATCAGCTTGATAAGTCGTGATAATAGCCCTTCAAAAGGGCGCAAGATCAGTGGTGTATGGGCCAGGTCCCGCCACCATGGGGCGCCCTGGTCCATCTGGTCTGTATTATAGATCCTCTTAGTAAGTTACGCGAATAAACAAGACCGACCCACCGTGGTCAGTTCTGGAGCGTGAGCCAACGTGTTCAGACCTCACTGTGTCTTCTCCGTGAATAGCTAGTTAGCCGCTCGGCCTATACTTAACAGTTGCATATCAATTGATTTGAACCCAGAAATTGCTTTACACAAAGTCCCTTCAGACACCGCTCCTTCAAACACAGCTCCTTCACGTACAATTCCTTCACACACAGCTTCTTCATTGAGCACAAACAAGCCCTACTGTATACTGCTAAAACAGCTTTTGTCCCAATGGGCTTTCGTAGGTCCAAGTAGCCTGACGTGATAGCCAGCCCAGGTAGACAGCCTGGGTAGACAGCCCAGCTAGACAGCCCAGCCTTTTCCGTAAACCCATGAACAAGCACACTGACACACAGACAGGCAGACCCAAAACTATATCTCCATTTTTTCATGTTGATAATAATTACCTCACATGGCCAGGCTAAGCTAAAGTTGACATACATCACATTGTGATGCGTAGGCCCAGCACCCATCTCCGTTTCATAGCCCTGGGGTCACACATAAGTCACTACAGTCTACAGCAGGGTGCTAATCCACTGGTACCGGTAGTGAAGTGTGTTCAGGGTAAGAGAGTAAAAGACAACCAAATGAAGATCAAAATGGGTCATTAGGGAAAGAAGAAAAGGTAGGTACTTTCCCTGATGACAACCTGCAATTTCAATACATCTAAATCAAAGATCAACCTTGGGGGACAAATCGTTCGGCGGTAAACAATACTTCGACCCCGGACAGGGAGGTGTATCAGGTATACCAATTTTGACCTTTGACCTGACTGACCGCTCTCCCACCATTTTCTTTCTTCTCGTATGAAAAATCTCCAAACTTAGGCTATTTTGAGCGTTCTTTAAGGATTCAAATTACATAAACCTACAGGTAAGATCTATCTGTATCGGCAGCTGTTGCTTCCGTTTCTTATTTAGAAATGACTTTGATTTGTTGGCGTTTTTTGAGGGAGGGTTTAACATGTTTATCGGTGGGGAGGGGGGCGGGCAGCAGGAAATTCCAAGGCATCATAATTTTTTGTTATCAGAACACAGTTTTCGGACAATGGGGATTTCTAATTTCCACAAGGTGGCTGATATTAGGGTGCAGTTTTGAAGCATGGCAAACTTACATGTTGAAGTCAAGGGTATAACGTCCGAAATAACAATAAAAAATATTGTTTTCAGCGAAAGTTTCAGAATTGGTTTGATAAATGCATTTTAAGCATGTGTTCCAATTAGTCCTGGTTATATTTAGGAGTAAGTGCAAATATTTCATATATAAAGCTTCCAGCTAGCTAGCTAGCTAGTCCGCACCCCCCCCCCTAAATTGCCACAAGAGGTAATTGGGGGGGGGGGGCGGGAGTTGAGGTCCTGGGTTTAGGGCGTGCAGCCCTCCTGCTTAGCACGTAAAGACTCAACGATGGGAGCAATTACCACCGTGCCAGGCAGGACATTCCACTCCGGAATGGTTCTTGAGAAAAACAAAAATTTATAGGCATCTGTACGTGCATATATGGTCTGGTATTTAAGGTGATGACTCCCCCGGGTACACCCTTGGGCAGGCTTGAGTAAACACTGTGTTTTTGTTAGTAATAATATTATCAAGATTGTAGAAAAAAGGTTGGTTGAAAGGTTGGTTGCATCATTATGACAGATTGTCAGCAATTCAGAAATCTTAACATTTTCTTATTTAGTTGCAGGATGTCCATCTCAAAGGAAGAAGGAGCCGAATCTATGCACCAGCTGAAGTTGCAAGACCACTGCAGACTGTGCGGGAGATACAAAAGCAGACGCGAAAACCAGTTTGACAAGTTCAGATTCCAGAAAGATCTACAGCGATACATGAGGCTCGATGCGTATGCAGATGACCCGGCAATACACCCAGCCAAGTTTTGCAACAACTGCAAGTGTACACTGAATAGAGCTAAGAGCTACTACAGGAGAACCAGATCAATCAAGGAACCAAGAAACATTGCAGTCTTCAGACCCCATTCCTCACCATGCAGGATCTGTGACTCCACATGCAGTGAAAGCCCAGGTAAGAGGATTCGTCCTTCTGAGGTATCTGCACTAGGGCCAAGCACACTCCCATCCGGAGCACGACGATTGCCGGCAAAGAAGTTTGATGGAGACAATTTGCCAAGCGAATCGGACGCTGGCCCCTTGTACCCTCCTGAGCCTCCAGCAACCAGCAGTGACATCAAGCCAACACCATCCACATCTCACACTGAGCGATCTCACATGACAAAGTCAACATCGGTACCATTGATAACCACCAGCTTCAGTGAACCATCTTCATCTTCCTGTAACAGCAAGCCCTCCAGCAACAGTAAAGCTGTATCACACTCGGGTGCAGCACACTTTTCTCAGTCAACACAGATACCCAGCGCAAGTAAAGCTGTATCTCACACTGAGCGATCTCACATGACGAAGTCAACATCGGTACCATTGACAACCACCTGCTTCAGTGAACCAGCTTCATCTTCCTGTAGCGACAAGCCCTCCAGCAACAGTGAAGCTGTATCACACTCGGGTACCGCACACTTTTCTCAGTCAACACTGAAATCCAGTGCAAGTAAAACTGTATCTCAAGCAGGTCTCTTGCAATTTTTGCTGTCATCACCGCCAAGCTGTCACAGCAAGCCGTCCAGTGCAAGTAAAGCTGTATCACCCACTGCTGTTTCAAACTTTTCTCATCAGTCAACAGACTCAACGTCATCAACCAGTCGTGGTGAGCCCTCCAATGCAAGTACACCTGCACCACACGTGGGTTCCTTATACTTTGCTGTACCAACACAGTCTATCGGTCATTGCCAACCCTCCAATGGTGGTACAACTGTAACACGTGTAGATCCCTCACACTTTCCACAGTCAAAAGTTCTGTTAGTAAGTTCTGTCAAGCCCGCCAGTGCGGATAAAGCTGTATCACACATAGATGTCTCACCAACACCTTCAACCAGTCGTGGTGAGCCCTCCAACACAAATACAGCTTCACCACACATGGGTCCCTTATACTTTGCTGTACCAACACAGGCAATCAGTCATTGCAAACCATCCAGTGACGGTACAACTGTAACACGTGTAGGCGTCTCACAATCCCCACAGTCAACACCGGTACCAGTTCTGTTAGTCAGTCATGGCGAGACCTCCAGTGCAGAGAAAGCTGCATCACACACCAATGTCTCACCAACAGCATCAACCAGTCATGGTGAGCCTTCCTACACAAATACTGCTGTACCACAACCAACACAGGCAATCGGTCATTGCAAACCCTCCAGTGGTGGTACAACTGTGACACGTGTAGACCCCTCACACTTTCCACAGTCAAAAGTTCTGTTAGTCAGTCCTGTCAAGCCCGCCAGTGCAGATAAAGCTGCATCACACACCGGTGTCTCACCAACAGCATCAAGCTGTCATGGTGAACCTTCCACTGCAAGTACTAGTAAAACTGTTGAGGGTCCCAAGGCTGAGAAAACTAATACTATCAAGTGGAATAGTGTGCCTCTGTGCCGCTTTGTTAACAAGACCCAGGCAAATGTGTTTCTATGTATGATGTGTGGTAAGGGCACGGGTGTGGCCTGCCATCCCAGACTAGCGCCCTGCGGACACCTCTTCTGTTGTGATTGCATCCTGGCTTGGCTAGACAAAAATAACACATGTCCAAAGTGTTGGACAAGAATGTTTGCTTACCAGCTGAGTGCTTTAGATGATTGTTTAGTTTCTTTATATGATAACCTGAAAGTTACATGTAAGTATCGTGAACAAGGATGTGTGCAGACTGTTGTGCTGCGGGACTTAAAGAAGCACGAAGTGGAGTGCAGTTTTAGGTGTGACTTAGAGGTATGTGAAGAAGAGGACAGTCTTCCGTGCAACTTGGAAAAAGTCACACAAGATCGCAGTATAATATCTGACTTTGAGGAATATGAAGAACAGTGTAGTTTGCCATGTAAAGCTGCATGCCACACTGCTGTCTCAAACTTCTCTCATCAGTCATCAGATTTAACGTCATCAACCAGTCGTGGTGAGCCCTCTAACACTAGTACACCTGCACCACATGTGGGTTCCTTATACTTTGCTGTACCAACACAGTCTATTGGTCATTGCCAACCCTCCAGTGGTGGTACAGCCTTAACACATGTAGGCCCTTCACACTTTCCACAGTTAACACTGGTACCAGTTCTGAAACACAAAGAAGACCACAGTTTGGCTTGTTACTCAGAGGAACACAAAGAAGAGTGCAGGCCTCAAAAGCGGTTTCGTGGAAGAGGGAAGGCAAAAATGCCACTCATTGAATGCACCTATCATTATACAATGCAGAAGCGACTGCCAGATGCCATCTCCTTTGTTGATAACTTTTGCTCAGATCGTAAAGAAGATAAGAAGGAAGTTTTGTTCTCCCTGCTATATAACCATCTTCGCGAGACAAAGGATAAAAGGGCATCTAGAGTTCGTCGATTGTGGTCAGCTGGTGATGTTGACTTGGACGAGGAGCCTGCGAAGATTCCAAGAAATCAGGTCTGTGGTATTTGCCATGAAGCTGGTCACAACAGAATGACCTGTACAAAGACTTGAGCAGAGAAAGTATGCTAATACCTTTCCACATTTTATATGGCCATTTTTTCTGTTTAGTAGAGTTGATAGAAAATTTTGATGTATTGCCAGTGTTCAGGAATATTGACCTTGAAGTAACAGACATTTTACCTTGAAAACCATGGACGATGAATGATTAGAAAAGAAGACCTCTTTTATAAGAAAGTAAGTCTGTGGCACTTACTGTGAAGCTGGCCACAGCCGAAAAAAGACTTTGGCAGAAAAAGTTCAGTTCCATATTTAATGTATTAGTATTTTGTGCAGTTATTGTTCAGTTGCAATGGTATTTGATGTTTCATCTTCAATAGATTAAGGTTTATTGCAATCGTCAGGAAATTTCCACCTAGATATTGTTACAAGGTTTTTCTGTCATATCTGTTTCGCCAATATGACTTGTAATATAACAGACGTTGTATTTGAGAACCATGTGCTAAGTCAGAAGACGTTTTGGACCGCATCTGTGAGCAGCGACATCTATGCTGCAGTGAAACATGAAAGAGACAAAAGGTCTGGTAAATTGATTATGTACAAAGAGGTTTGAATTTCATTTAGTGACTTGCGAACCTAATGAAATTATTCACGAAGTTTACTTTTTGCATCACATTTTTGCGAATGCCTAAATCCATTCTTCGTGAATGATTTTTTTGTTGTATTCAACGACTTACGAACCTGCTTAAACTATTCACGAAGTTTACTCTTTGCATCACAGGTTTTGTGAATGCCTAAATACGTTCTTCGTTAAACCTCAAACCACCGTATGGTTTCAAAACTCACCACAGACGTATATGAATGTGTATATGCTAAAACACTGAAACAATCGGATTTACAGTAGTGCATCACCTTTTAGTTGCTAAGCAGATTTCTACCAACAACTCTGCATTTAATTTGCACTGAAACGTAATGAAATAGTGTATGCAAATATGTTTCGAACATTAAGGATTTCCATGAGCTTTATTTTAGAGGTATACACTACTTTACATGTAAGGCTGTAATAAAAACGGTTTCTGTAAAGGCTGTGGAAGTTGTGCTTTTTTGTCAGATCAGCTGGTAATGATTTTGCTGGGGTCGGAAATTTTTGATAGGGTCAGTTGGGTAACCGAAGACGCAATTTTTTTCTTAGACCTAACTGCAAAAGTCTACATCGGGCCACGCACTGGATTTACCAGTGACCTGGAACTTCTAAGCACTGCAATACCGGTGCTGTAGAAACTTCAGCTCTGGACTTCAGTCCTGACGTTTATAAAGCACTGGAACGTTCCAGTGCTGAACGTAATGTTCGTGTAGCATGCGCGCCCACATCTGTTAGAAATATTAGAAAAATAACTTATTAGAGCCTACTTGTTTTTTTTTTTACGAACAAAAGGTTAGTTACAGGTAGAAAACCGGTAGAAAACTACTAGTTACTGGAAATTCAGTGCTAATTGTACTCTCAGCACTCGGTTTTCAGTGCTGACAAGAGGGTTTCTAGTGCTGAAGCTGCCTCAGCACTGGAAGTCCATTGCTGACACCTGCTCAGCACTAGACTTCCAGTGCGGACGACCACTTCAGCACTGGTGTTCCAGTGCTGAGAGAGGAGACTGCTACTTTAAATTTGTATATTTGCTACTGACATCCTTCAATTAAGAGGTTTCTGCTGTATTTGAATGGAGGCCGACCTTTCCTCTACCCGGCGTCCATGACCTTTACTCACTGGTAACCAAGTGTACCCGGCATGCAATGCTCCCTCCTGACTCCACACCTCACTTTGCCGGGCATGTAATCAGGAAAAGTATCTAGTTATTTTGTTACATCATCGACTCAATCACAGTTAGTGTATGATCATAGTGATGGACAGAACTACTAGCATGATGGCCACGATATGGTCAAAGTTCAACAGTACACAACCAGCAAGTCTGCTAGACGAGAAAGTGGAGATCCATTGGGCCGACATTGTGGTTATAGGGACCTACTTTGCGATCATCTTAGGAGTAGGACTATGGGTAAGTTTGTTGTTGTTGCAGCACGTGCACTGCTCGCATGATTCGTGCACTAAAATTAGATGCGTATCGCTATATTTTTTAAGTTCAGATAAATCAGGAGCTTGTACCAAGGAGGCAATTGATGAACCTTGATTGTACATAACGGTCAATTGGAGGTCAATGCCCAAAGGCCAAACTGCGTTGGTGTCGGAAAGTCGGGTCAATAATTTACAGGCACAGAATAACGCTGCGCTATTACTACGATTTCCTGAATGATAAATTTTCATTGATGTGAAGCTTCGACCTGCATTCCGATTTTCATTGATACCATTAGGGTCAGACAAAATAAGACAAAAAGAGTTACTGTACAAATTGGTTGTGTAAAGCGTTTTCCCATATCCTATGATCTACCATCTAGTCAAAGCAGGTATATGGCCCATATCCGCACGTTTGGTTATTTCTTTTACTTAACAAAAGAGTCTTTATTAAAAAAGCAAGCCAGAGTTTAGACCCTGTGTGTCTGGTGGTAGGCTGTTTTAGACATTGGGTCCACGAAACTCCCAACGGTTCCTCTAAAGGGACAACCAGCAGGCGTTGTAACCCAACTACAGACTGAACTGACCAGACCATGCCGCGCGAAGTCCATTGATTCCCGAGAAAGAAGAATGCAAACAAACACAAGTCCACTTGTCCTTGCACTTTGGCCTCTGCAGTAGGCAAACATCTCGCGCATGTACAATGTAGGGTTGGGATCAAGGACACGTTTTGTAAATAAATATGTTCGCGGTTTTCGCCAGGCAGTCTTACCGCGAACTTAAAACCACCGCGAACATTTTTCCATAGCAGCATGTGACAACAGTATATGACACTACCGCGAACACTCCACGTTCCCACTAATGCTAAACTAGACCCCCGCGAACTTAAATTCATTTACAGTATCACAGTATATAAATTACTTGCAGTTCATTAATATAACAGTTGCAGGTGAACATTGCACGATATCCAATCTTTAAGCATACCTTAAAGCAATGCGTAAAGGCTACGTTTTAATCGTTGATGAAATAACTTTACACATGCTTTACCACATACTTACAGAAGACTGAATTTCTTTGAAAGGAAGTTTTGTACGCTTTGTAAGATTTTGCGCGCAAACAATACCATCTATAGTTTGTCGTAAAGTCTACATGTATAACAACTACTTTCAGTGCAACTAAACACACATATATGGATATCTATACGCAGTACTAGACTTGTTAACTTTGACAGGAGCATAGAATAAAAGCTTGTTTGCTGCCTTAGGCCACAGCAAGTAAATTTTATGGATGACATCCTCTGCAGACTGCAAAAACAGTGCGATAGGGTGAAAAAACAATATGGCTACATTTTCAAAATTAGGCACCATAACCAGATAAAGGCATAAAGTTGTGATGACTGTTGCAAAAAGAATTAAAGGGACAAAACATGGTATCAGAGCCAACAAGGCATTCATTCCTGTATTTAAGACATGTACTGGTGTGGTAAAAGTGACACTAGTGTGGTAGACTGGCATCACCAACAAAGTTGGTAACCACACTCATGGCTTCTATGCTGGTGTCACTTTTACAACTATCCAATAAGTTTTATTTCTACAACTACAGTCATGGGTACCTAGCAAGTGTCACTTCTACAAGTACAATTATTAGGCTAAAACACAATGTACTGTAAATTCATTTAAGCTCGCGGGGATTTAATTTCGCGGAAGCGGGAAAAGGGACTTTTCGCGGTGGATTTAAGTTCGCGGTAACACCATAGACTGCAGTCTAATACCATGATAGAAAAATGTTTGCGGTGGTTTTAAGTTCGCGGTGAAGTGGTCACCGTGAAAACCGCGAACATTAATCCATGGCGAATATTTCTGCATTTACAGTATTTGGTCATTTTGGTACTGATCGTCATGTTGACCATTCCTGCAGAAGAAACAAATTCTTGTTGTTTTTTTTTTTCTGAAATCAGGCGAACATTAATGCGCGCGCTGATGTCATCCATAAAATTTACTTGCTGTGGCCTGATTTGTAAATCTTTACTTTCCAAGCTTGACGGCAAATGTCCTTTTCTTTCCCAGTCGACAAGACAAGCCAGCCGTGGAAGTGCAAAAGGATATTTTCTTGCAGGGAGAGAAATGTCCTGGTGGCCGGTAGGCATTCTATAATATATTTTATAATATACAGTAATATCATAGAACTATTACAATATTATAGTAATATTATAATTGTTATAATTGATAGAAACTTTCCTTTGAAAATAAGTTTTGCGGCCCTGTACATATCACAACAACCGCTGGATGGATTGTTTTGAGTTGGATAGGTGTTGTGAACCCAATGGTGACCATTAATTTTGGCTCTCCTAGTGGTGGACCTTGGTACTGCAGCAGTACTTTTGTCTTTGGTCCTGCACGTGAGAGATATTGATTTCTATTTAGAATAAAAAGAGCTAAATAGTAATAGATAGTAATGATATGTTCAAAGTAAACACTTTAAATTCTATCATTTCTATAGGTAGGCGCTTCTCTGTTCGCGAGTAATATCGGCAGTGGACATTTTGTCGGTCTGGCCGGGACGGCGTCAGCTTCAGGCATCGCTGTGGTGGCGTACGAGTGGAGCGTGAGTTTCTATTCATTTATTTATTATCTGCAAGAAAAATAAAGATGTGGGCGTGTCAGTTTGTGTGTGTCTGTGTGTGTTTCTGTGTGTCTGTGTTTTTGTGTGTGCGCTTATTTCAAGACTTTTGTAGTCAGCATAACTCAAGACGCTCTTGATAGATTACAATGATTTTTGGTATGTGAGTAGTATTGGAAAGACAAAGGTCAAGGTCGATTTTGGGCCCCCTTGTATGTGACCTTGGTACTGCAGCAAAAATTCCATTTTTGTATCTTTTGACCTGGACATGCTATGGTCTTGATTTTGGTGGTTGATAGTTTGTGATGTAAGGAAGAAATAATATATGTTTGGACCCCTAGCAGCTTGCTTAGAACTGAAATGGCATTTTTTACATTTTGTTTTCGGACGAAATTGTCGCCCACTCAATTCTACCGAATAGAAAAAGTGAGGGAGGCAGCAAAAAAAAAAGAGAATAAAATCATCAATGTCACAATGATTAAATCGTGAAAGAACTTGTAACATAAAGAACAAAGGTTGTCTTTGCATTGTAACTTAAGTACGATAAGTAACGGAAGGTATATATAAACACAACATGTGTTTAAAAATCTGTTATACAGGCTATATTCATCTTCGTGATGTTGGGATGGATATTTGTACCCGTCTACATATCCGCTGGGGTAAGTATTGACGTGAGTTATTTGGACAAAGCAAAATGGTTCCTATTGGACATGCAAAATTTTCTTCATCTCTTTTGCATTCATGGTTAAAATACCAATTTCTTCCGGAACGCTTCAGTGTAACTAACGGAAGATAGTGGATGCTATCTGAACCGTCTGACGGTTTAAAAAACATCACGGGTCTTAGTGACAAGTGTGCAGATGTTGACACACTGGCAGCAAACACAGACACCCCTGACCGTTTCAAGAATCATATCCAGTTGCTTGTGTAACTGCTTTTTGGCGTATCTTATTGCCTGGATGTCTAACCTACATCGACGTAAATCATTACTTTTTACCTAACATTCAAAAGAGCTCCGGATTTATAATTTTGTAAGTATGATGTGAGAGATTCCGTTTTAGATTCCGTTTTTTCCTTCTAACTCAGTTTTAACATTTGCGCCCCCCCCCCCCGCCCTCAGGTGTTCACGATGCCAGAGTACCTGAGGAAGCGGTTTGGAGGACAGAGGATCACCGTGTACCTGTCCGTGGTCTCTCTCCTGCTCTACGTCTTCACCAAGATATCGGTAAAGTTGTCTGAGCTCTCATGGCGGCCACTAGAATACTGTAAATGTACTTAAGTTCTCGGAGACTTGATTTCGCGGTAGCGGTAAAATGGACTTTTCGCGGTAGCACCATGCACTGTACCATCTTACTGTTTTAGAAAAAGCTGACGCCGCAACAACTGCGAACATTGAAACACCGCGAATGTTTCTGCATTTGCAGTAGTTTATGACATTAAACGTGGCGTCCTGTGGCGTAAAGGCAGGGTATTTGGCACATAACTCAATGGTCTTGTTCGAATCCTCTGATATGCTATCTGGGTTCTTTAACCCTATCCAGACAGGGGGGGGGGGCGCTAAAAGTGCCCGCGCCGACTTTGACGTCCTATAACTGCGCAACGACATGTGCTAGAAAAGCGAAACTTAGTGACTGTTCCTAAAATATTGTTAGCTACAATTCTGCGAAAAAGATTTAGTTTGTGATATTTCATGTTGCCATGGCAACGGGTTTCTGACAGGCATATTTTACCAAATGTACTAATTTCAGTTTGAATTTTGGGATTTCATAATTTTATTGCTAGACCAAACTTGTTTGTCTATATCATTAAGATCCTGTGTAATTGTAAGTTACATTTCCAATTAATTATTCATAATTTATGCTAATTTGATGACGTCATGGGTCAAAATCCAAGATGGCGGACAATGCCATTTTCAACGATAAATACATGTTATTTTTTCTAAAATTCCGTCAAAATCTTCTATTTTCTTACAAACCACAATCATTTGAAGCTTTTTAGTCCACTTCCATTTGGTTTTGGGGTTATATGTGGAAAAAATTGTAAAAATGCAAGCTTGTTCTGACGTCATATTTGCGTCGGTGTCGTCGTCATTGGCAACAAATGACTTGGCAGACATAGACACCAATAATATAACCTTAATATTCATCGTTTTCTTTAATACATTTAAGTATAGCGGAAATTTCATATGTTCACGATTTTAGCCTAAAATATGACATAATGACGTCATAATTACGTCATTTTACGATACCAAACTTACAGAAAATATACAACTTAACTAGTACATCTTGCCCTCTAAATTTGGTGATCGTAACCCAAGCCGTTTTGAAATTACGAAGGGGGGGGTCAAAAGAGCCACCCCCCGACCACCCCCCCCCCCCCCCCGTCCCAGCTATCCCCAAAAAGCCCGGTCTGGATAGGGTTAACGTGCTCGAGATGTGGCTTTACTCAAGTACGGGACCTCCATTTATTATTAAACGTCCTATTTAAGGGACGTCCCTAGCCGTTATCAGGTACAAGTGCTTATTTTTACCTGAATAAAATGATGAAATTTATTGCTCTTTCCTTAGAACACATTGTCGTAGCATATCTGGGACCTACCGTTATGTTTCTGTAGGCGGACATGTTTGCCGGTGCTGTGTTTATCCAACAGTCTCTGAAGTGGGACCTTTACCTGGCAGTGGTGTTGCTACTGGCTATAACAGCTGTCTATACTGTGTTAGGTCAGTCAGTCATTCCTATCTTCTGCGTATTCACTGAAATTGCAACGAACGCGAGACACACAGACTGTCTAAGACTAGTGGGTAGGTTACACGTTTGTTTCCCATATATGTTAGATTTCTATCATTTCACTGCTTCTTTATTTTTTTTTATTTATTGCTCTTTAGGGTAGTCCCTTCAGTTAACTTAGTAACTGATTTCCAAGGGAGCTTATGTTCTATCAAAACAGCCAAGGTCCTAAAAATATACAGAAATTTAGAAGACAAAATCATTGCTGTTTTGAGTTTTTGACTGAGCTTTTATTACTGTTTACTAACGACTGCATACATGTATAGTTTTGCATGTATATATATTTTAAGTTGCATATAAAGTTTATGACAACAGGCAATTTTATATATAACCAACAGTAAAGTATTTCTAGCATAAATATGAAATGGGTTCATGTCCGGACTTATAAGTCCTGTCGTGAACCTGAAACCTGAACCTTTGGACCAGACCTAAATCCTGACTTGATAACTTCTTTTCCCCAGGCGGCCTTTCCGCAGTGATCTGGACAGACACACTGCAAACTGTCATCATGGTGGCTGGGGCTTTTGTCTTAACAGGACTCAGTAAGTATAGCACGGCCACAAAACACTATTGCTCAGAGCGTTTCGTGTCTGAACCAAAATCATGATTACGAGATGTTCTTACAAGTGTCCAGGGTAGAAGATACCTGAATTTGATACCGAATTGATTCGGATATGTGTTTAAGACATCGGTGCACGTATTGATATCGTCTGCTTAAAAAGGCACATGTTTTAGCCCGTACTGTAAAGCGCCATAGCGGCTATAAAAGATATACTGCAGTGGAATGATCGGCTTTAAAATCTCGTATTCTGGACATGCTGTCACGTGATCAAGATGTTTTAGTGGTAAATAGCTCACGGGAGAAAGGGAAGCTATCGGTTTGGGCCTCCTAGGTGCACGTGCTTTTTCGGAACTACAGGGGCAATTTTTTATTAAGACTGTGAAAGAGAATAACGCAAGAAAGGGTTGATGGATCGTCATGATTTTTTTGTAATACAGATTCACATATATATTACCAGGAAGACAGTATGGTAATAAACTGATTCAATATAATGCATGAACACCAGAATGTCGTGCTAATTTTGCTGTCAATCAGCTAAATTCGAATGGGTTTTGCAGATGCTCAAGAGACGCCACCTTGCGTTCTTCTCCTGTTACTGCAGGCCTTTCTCAGATAGGAGGTTATGACGAGATGAAGAGACGGTATCCATTGTCAGTTCCCTCCGTGCGAAACAATAACACAACGTGCGGCATACCTCCTGATGACTTCCTCCACATCTTCAGGGATCCCCTGAAGTCGGACCTACCCTGGCCTGGTATCACATTCGGTCTGGCCATTCTGGCTACCTGGTACTGCTGTACAGATCAGGTCAGTGTGCCTTATAAAAGTTATATTTGTCTTCATTTTATTTTGTAGGTAGGTAGGGGTCTAGTTAAACAAAGGCCAAGTTCGCTGATGAGCCCCTAATGGACGTCTAAGGTACTGCAGCGGAACTTCCGGACTCTCTTTTTTTTCTATCCAGGTGATGGTCCAACGGTGTCTTGCTGCCAAGACAATCGAGCATTCCAAGGGTGGGTGTATCCTGGTTGGCTACCTGAAGATTCTTCCGTTCTTCCTCATGATTCTGCCGGGCATGATCAGCCGAGCCCTCTATCCAGGTACGCCACCTGTCGGGACTAGTAGCGAACTGCAGTTACCAAGGATTCGCAATGTCGCAAGACAACAGCTTTACATTCACGTAATGATGGTTAATATTTTGAATCCTCCTGTGAACAAGTGGGTTTTGGTTATATGAATGTACACATACATACACACACACACACACACACACACACACAAATACACACACACACACAAACACGCACACATACACACAAACACACGTACAAACAGACACAAACACACACACACACACACACACACACACACACACGCACACACACACACACACACATACACATACACACACACTATGAATCTCTCTTTATCTTTTTCAGTATAACTGTTCATATTTTCCTTCCAGATGAGGTAGGTTGTGTGGACCCAGATAAGTGCCTGAGATATTGCCAGAATGCCGCCGGCTGTTCTAACGTGGCCTACCCCAAACTTGTGGTGCGGATTATGCCTACAGGTACAAAGAGTCCTGCGTAATGTCTACTTTAAACTATATATACAGTATAGTATCTAACCCTTAGCACAGAAAACTACAGTCGCCTGTATATTAGATATCATACAATGTAATGACTGGCAGCTTTCATGTGAACAGCATCTAAGGATCCGGAAATGCTGTGGATTGAATGCTGTGGACTGAAATGTTCGCGGTGGATTGATGATCACGGTTTTCGTGGAAATCGCTTAACCGCGAACTCAAAACCACTGCGAAAATGCTTGTACTGTATTTTCCCTGCATACAGCTTAATCTAAGCGTAAGCGCAGCATCACTAAACAAGCCGCCTGTTATGGTGAAGACGCCTGAATACTGACAAATTGAAACACAAATTGAACACAGAGCCGATCTTTGGACATCGAATATATATCTTTAAAGAAGTGCTACGTATCCAGAGGGTAGATAGGGTTTGACCAGTGGCAGCGTGCCATCTTTACCACCCTTGCCCAGTCTCTGGTATGAGAAAGTGACTGTCTGTAACGGCGTTATTTCATTGCTCTACAGAATTTGTCTATAGCGGTGTCGCGAACCATCGCGAACACTCCATTTTCTCTCTACCGCAAATTTAAATGAATTTACAGTATTCCAATTTCTTCAGTCAATCTATGAATGTAGAAAACCAATTTGAGCTTCTCTCATGCATTTAGTAATTTGCTGTCTTCACCCCTGCAGGTTTGCGAGGCCTGATGTTAGCGGTGATGCTGGCGGCCCTGATGAGTTCTCTCACCTCCATCTTCAACTCCTCCTCAACCATCTTCACCATGGACATCTGGAGGAAGTTCCGCACGCAGTCCACGGAGAGGGAACTCATGATCGTGGGCAGGTAACACCCTCTGTGTGTGTGTGTGTGTCTCTCTATCACTCTCTCTATCACTCTCTCTATCACTCTCTCTATCACTCTCTCTCTCTCTCTCTCTCTCCCCCTCACTCTTTGTCTCTCTCTCTCTTTGTCTCTCTTTGTCTCTCTTTCTCTCTCTCTCTCTCTCTCTCTCTCTCTCTCTCTCTCTCTCTCTCTCTCTCTCTCTCTCTCTCTCTCTCTCTCTCTCTCTCTCTCACTGTCCCTCTCTCTGTCACTCTCCCTCGGTTTTATTGTTCAGAGCACAATGGTCAATAGCAGATTTTATTTATAAATTTCGAAACAGATAGAGAAACGTTTAGAAACTATCTAGAAACCATGTATTTTAATTAAATGTAACATTGCTTTTCAGACCCTTACGTGGCCGATTCACTATTTTCTTAGTTTTATTGTTTTACACAAATGTATACAAATGTATCTGAATCTTTTGAAAACTAACTATAATTACAAAACTTATTTCTTACAGCATGTCATAGTGCTAAAACTGTTCAAACTTTGGACGGCATAAAATGAGCGAGTTGTTTTCGATGTTGTTCAGGATATTTACGGTCCTGCTGATTGTGATGAGTATTGTGTGGATCCCGATCGTTCAGGCCGCACAAGGAGGGCAACTCTTCAACTACATCCAGGCGGTCACCGGCTACCTGTCCCCGCCCATCTGCGCATGCTTCATCCTCGGCATCTTCTGGAAGAGGACGACGGAGCCGGTAGGTCAGCTATTTTTGGTGACGCCTCAGGGGCTGATCTTGCAGCAAAATCAATTCCACCGCAAAAAATGGCTACTCGTAATAAAGGATGATTTTTTCAGGTTGCAGCGCCGAGGGCCTATAAGGTATAAAATCTAGCTGTGCTTATCATATTCATATTTTGATGTCAGCGAGTCTTTTATGAAATCTATATGGTCTAAGAAATATGCTATTGGTCTGTAGCTCTACTTCCTGTTTAAAGTTTTGAAAAATACCAGCCCAGTAACTTTCTACAGCACATCAAAGTTGGTGGATCAGTTATTAGGCAGAGGGTGAAAAGTGTATTAACTTATTGAGTATCTACTTCTATCATACATGATACAGCCAATGCAAGATTTTAACGTTACCGTATCTGTTGGCTTTCAAAAAGCTCTAAGAGCAAGATAATTTAGCCATAGTTTTGGAAAATAATGTTTCTATCCACATGTTACCATAATTCTAACGAAAATCGACAACTAGTGACGAGAGAATGGTGGTTTCTGTCCTTCCCCAGGGTGCATTCTGGGGCTTGATGTCTGGCCTGGTGGTTGGTTTGATCCGGTTGGTGATGGACTTCGCCTACGGGTCGCCAGGGTGCGGGGAGCCTGAGTTCCGGCCGGCCGTGCTGTGGAGGGTCCACTTCCTGTACTTCGCCATGATCCTGTTCGCCGTCAGCGCCATCGTCATGGTCGTGGTCAGTCTCTGTACGCCACCCATCGACGACAAACACGTTAGTAAGAGATGAGCATATGGGCGTCCAACTGCGTCGGTATTTCAGAAAATTGAGATACTAGTATAACACGTTCAGTTTGTTCCAATCAATACTTGTAATCGGGTCATTCATTTTACTATCCTATTATAGTCTTCAAAATTTAAATGGCCAATCATATATACAGTGTAGGAAACTTGACCATTCAACAATTGGTCAAACGCGCCAAGAAGTCTATACCACCCCCCGGCACAGTTGAGTGATTGCTGGAGTGTTCTGATTTAGATATGGGCTCCTTTATTCGTCCTAGGACTAAGTCTGTGAGAGAAATCGAGGAGGCCATCTAATAACATTCAATTAGCAAGAAGTATGAAAAAATGAAATAAAAAGAAAATACATTTGTCTATTCACATTTTCAAAGAAATTGTGTTTTTTTTTTAAATGTCACTTTACCCTGAACAGCTTGTCCGTTTGACCTGGGCGACAAGACACGACTTTGAGGAGAGACAAGACTTGGGCAAACCACCGGAAACAGTCGGGATGATGGATCTGGGTGGAGAGGGAGAAATTGTTGATCCAGAGGTGAACGTCCAGAAAGTCAAAGCTGGTACGTCAACAGGTAGGGGCAACGAAATATAACATACCTTCTATGGAGCGGAAGTAGAACATAGTCAAATCCCATGCTCAATGCGTCTGCAGCCTGGTTAAATCTCACTTATAGCAGCACATACAATATCATTTCCGGCCGTTACAGCCCAAGACAGAAGAGTTTGTGTTTATGCGTTTCTACTAAGCAGCTAACAACTCATGGAACGGGGCTTGAAACCTTAACAAGATAGCACCAAGAAAACCAAAAATTGCTTTGGAATAAAATATAACCCTTAAAACCCAGAAGACAATTTTGCTGTAAAACAAATTGCTTCTACATGAAACGTCATAGCTGTAATGCCAGTAGATGGTATGCTTCAGAACAAAAGTTACTGCCTCTTACTGTAAATAGATTATAATGCAAGGACCATTCACCTTACAGTTGAAGCGCTTCCCCTGTGCGAACGATGTTTTGATTGGCTGTGCGGCATCAGCCAGAAGGACCAATCAGCTCTCCCAGAACCAGATATCAGCATCTCCATTGACGAGAAGCCTCGATCTCGTCTCATCCTCAACATCAATGCCGTCATCATTATGTGTGTGGGTGTGTTCCTGTGGGCCTTCTACGCGTGATGTCAACGATCCCAGGATGTCGAATAATACACCTGTCTCACGCGGCGGCCATGATACATCAAAACCGAGGTTAATGTGGCAAACAAAAGACTGTCTATCATAATCAGCATGGCAATTAGGAAATCGACCAGGAAGAGAATGACCATATGTTCGTCAAATATTTGCATTCTTATTATTTTATCACTTACGGGACTATGAGATCAGTCTAATGCTACTCTAAATTGCTACATCTTTCTGCGTATAACACTATCTACAGTTTTTATTATTTGATCTTATATTATGAAAATTTGTGAGGTTTTGGGGAAAAATAAATGGCAGCTGATTTTAGAAATACGTTTTGTATTTTGTCTCATTTTTTTATTTATTTATTTATTGATCTTTAGGGTAGTCCCTTCAGTTAACGTGGTAACTGATTTCCAAGGGAGCCCTATAACAATAATAATAACTCAAAGTACAAAAGATAAATACAAACATAGGATTGAACATAACAAAGCAATAATCCAATTCGGGTTTGTAAATCATACAAGCAACTTAGGAAAACTCAAAAGAATAACAACTCATACTTAATAACAAAAACAACTCCAGATCACAAACTCATAGGGTCATTGGACGGTCATTGCGGTCAGAGGTCAGATGTCAATGCCATTTGTCCTGATCAATCGGACTGAACATAAGAAAGAATAATCCAATTCGGATCAGTAAATCATATACGCAACTTACTAATAACAACTCATACACAATAACAACTCAACATTACAAAAATCATAAGGTAATTGTAAAGTCATTGGGATCAGAGGTCAGATGTCAGTGTTATGATATCAGAGACTGTTTAAAGGCTTTAAGAGTAGTTGCTTGTTTTGTCTCAGGTTTAAGTGTATTATATATTTCAGCTGCCCTGTATGCAAATGTGCGTTGACCTGCTCTTGAAGTGTAGTTAGGTTTATGTAGGAGTTGTGCTTGTCTGGTGTTATGACTGTGGATTTGGTTATTGAAACGAAATGTGTTGAGTAGGTAGTTGGGTGCTAGGCCATGAAGGCATTTGTACACCATAATGCAGATCTGCCGATTTCTTCGCTCCTGCAGCAGACTCCAACCCAGTGCCTGATGCAGCTCCCCAACATTCGACCTTGGCTCACGTCGGAGGATGATTCGTGCGCCCCTGTTCTGGAGGATTTGGAGACGCTGCTTGTTGGCTGCACTGCAGTTGTCCCATACCACGTTACAATATTCAAGGAGTGGTAGAGCAAGGGTTTTATACAACAAATTTGCTACACCAGTGCAGAGATAAGGCTGTAGGCGTCTTAATAGTCCTAGGCGCTGTGACATTTTACTGCACACTTCATCCAAGTGATCAGTGAAACTTAAGCTAGAATCAAGTATGACACCCAGATATTTATAAGAGCTAACCCTTTCCAAGGTATCACCATTAATCTTGATCTCCAAATCAGGAGTAGAATTTGTTTTCCTAGTGGAGCCCATAAGCATCCACTTTGTCTTCTTGATGTTAAGAGTAAGTCGATTCGACTTAAACCAGGAAGTAATTTGTTTAAGTTCCATGTTTAATGTGCTTTCTATACATCTGGGGTCATTACTTGAAAAGAATATAGCTGTATCATCCGCATATAAGGTTACTTTACTGCGGGTTATAGCTTTGGGTAGGTCATTAATAAACAGGTTGAAAAGAAGGGGACCTAAAATTGACCCTTGAGGTACCCCAATAGTAATAGGAATGGAATCAGATGTGCAACCATTCAGTGAGACTCGCTGTTGGCGATCTGCAAGATAGTTTGTGAACCAATCCAGCTCAGTACTCCGAAGGCCAATCCAATTCAGTTTAGTCAAAAGTAGGCTGTGATCAACAGTGTCAAACGCCTTTTTCAAATCAATAAATACAGTACCGACTAGTTTACCACTGTTGATATTATGCAATATGTAGTCAGTAACATCGAGTAAGGTGGTGGTTGTTGAATGGCTTGGTCTGAAGCCTGACTGGTTGGTACAAAGTATGTCATGAGAATGTAAGTAAGCCAGTAATTGTTTGTGGACCTCCTTCTCAAATATTTTCATCACAATAGGCAGGACAGAAATGGGTCTAAAGTTATTTGGATCGGACTGATCTCCACCTTTATGTATGGGCGTCACTCTTGCTAATTTCCACTCAGATGGTATAATACCAGTGCTGAGGGACAGGTTCAATATGTGAGTAAGTGGCTGTGCTACAATCGGGGCTGCGGCTTTAAGAAGTCTGGGGTGAATGTTATCCAACCCGGCAGCTTTTCTTATGGGTAGGTTCTTTAGCTGGGTATGTACAGCTTGGTCAGTAAGTGGAGTAAAAGTAAAGGTGCAATCCAAGTTCTTATACTGTGCTGGGCATAATGGGATAGGGTTATGCGACCCACAGCATTCAGCTAGCTTACGCCCTGCCATACCGAAGAACTTATTAAAGCCCTTTACAATATCAGTCAATCCAGTAAGATGTTCGCCTGCAAAGGTCAGTGTCTTTGACACGATACTTTTCTTATTGGGTAAAATTTCCCCAATTGTTCCCCATAGTTTCTTCGAGTCTGAGACGTTTTCTTCTAGTTTTTCTCGGCAGTATTTAGCCTTTGCTCTTTGAACCATTTTGTTTACCACATTCCTTTTTGCCCTGTATGTCTCATTGACCTCGTAATGGATCTATCATGGCCGACACGTGAGAAAGATGTATTCAATTGCTTACTTTGCACCAGATTACGAAGCTAAATAAATGTCTCTATTGTGATCGTGATTATTGCGATTATATTACAGTTATTAATCATTACGCTAGGCTAGGCTGTTAGCAAACCCAATTTTAGCCGTTGGATGACATGTCATGCAGGTCTGATATACAGGGTAAAGTACAGTAATATAAATCTGTATTAAATGCTATGTGAAATAAGATTATTATAGCTTTGTTGTCATCTGAATCACAGTCACAAGTCGGTGAAAAATGAGTATATCATTGCTCGCGTGTTAATGCAAAAATCCATCAAATTCTTGCTTTATCCATGTAATACCAAACTCAAAAAGATAAAAGATATAATTAGATGTGAACACTTTTAAAGAATGACATTGCTTCTTTCCTCTCTCTCTCTCTCTCTCGGCTTTTCTTCGCTAGCGAAGACAAGGGTTGTAATGAGGTTAAAGGCCAGATAAGAGTATTTGGGTTCACCTGTGTACACGTGTGTGTGACTGTGTGTGTTCAATTTTCGTGGATCAAAAGTGTGAATTTTTCCTAGGACTGCAAATATCTGTCATTAGGGAAATTTAATTCATATGGATCCCCGTGTGCGTGTGTGTGTGTGTTTGTGTGTGTGTGTGTGTGTTTGTGTGTGTGTTGTGGTTGTCTGCGTTTTCTTGTTTATTTGCATAGCGTTCAGGGCCAAAGACAGGTCGCTTTATCGTGTGAGAGTAACTGGTCTGAACGTATCTTCAAGCAGAGTGCATATCTTTAACCAGAAGTACAAGACCATATGCCATAACACCTTTTTGCTCATACATCGAAAACGTCGCCTGGCAATTCTTACTAGAGCTGTAGTTTTCTAATTTCACACACGCTTCATCCTCATGGATCATTAGCGTCGTCTGCAACTGCAACTGCAATAGATTTAATAGTTCAGTGTCGTACGCGTTATTCTGGCAAGCTTTTATTATATACAAGCAGTACATATAGCATTATTACCTCCATGAAATGTCATGGAGGTTATATTTTACCCTGTGTTTGTCTGTGTGTGTGTGTAAACAAGATAACTCAAGAACGGTTGGGTGCATTGGTTTCATACTTGGTGTGTAGGTAGTGTGTGATGAAAGCTGGAAATGATTAGATTTTGGGCCCCCTAGCGGCTTCCCTTGGTACTGCCGCGCAACTTCCGGTTTTGCTATCTCGTGTTCTGAACAAGCTATGGTCACGATGTATAGGCGATAGATAGCTCTTGTGCTCAGGAATAAGTGACATAAGTTTGGGCACCCTAGCGGCTAGTTTTAGAATAGCAGGGGCATTTTTGTCAAAAACTTTTGAAGACGATAACTCAAGAAGGGAACAACGGATTTTCATGATTTTCGGTATGTAGATACCTTAGACAATGTTGTACAAAATGAAATACTAATTATGCAAAATAGGAGTACATTTGCATAATTAATGAGAATATTCTATCATAGCAGCTTTTTCTATGTATGTCTTGTTCTGGACGTGATATGGTCTTGACATTTAGGTGATAGATAGCTTGCAGTGTCATGACAAAGTGGAGCAGGTTTCAGCCCCCTAACATTTAATTTTGGAACTGCAGAGGCGTTTTTGTCAAGACATTCCAAAGAAGATAACTGAATAAAGAATTGACTGATTGGCATCATTTTAGGCATGCGGGTAGCATGGGCAAAGATGTTCATAATGATATGCATATTAAGCAAATGAGGACTTAATTTGCATAATTAATGAGGAAATTGTATAATTCCATTGTTTTAAATAACTGGACTTCAATAAATGTAAGACTTGGTAATTATGATAGGTGGAATATAAGCAGATACCAAATATGTTAATGAGGAACTCATTTGCATAATCTATGTAAAAATTGCAAAACCGCTTTATGATTAATGATGGGAATTTTGTAATTGTGACATGTGTACGTTAGTCTATGATGAACAACACCATGCATAAATTATGTTTATTTGTTAGTCAATTGCATGAAATTTACTAAAGCCCTAAATATTCATGGAGGTATGAGGTCGCCGAACTCTAGTTATTTGATTAGTTTTCCGCCTGAAGGAAATGTTAACGGAGAATGAGAAGTATTGTTACAGATATATACAGCTTGCATTTAACAGTTGTTTTCCCGAGATCTAGTTATCTACCAGACCGGTAGATGGAATGTTAAATTACAAACCGTTGTTTTACTTCACTGTTCACACTTAAGGAAGCGCCTGTCAAAGGAAAAACCTCTTTAGTCAGGTTATCAACTATAAAAGTGCATATTTTATTTACCAAATACACTTGCCCTAACACGTTTTGTGTTTTCTGATTCAGACTTATACTCGAGAGAACAAATGTGGTAAATATATTTTGCCTAAGAATGCCTCTGTTCTTTCCCGACGCCTTCGTTGCCACGCAACAGCCTGAAAACTTAATTAATCAACCCCTGTGGCAAGCTGTGTGGTAAGGCCGTAGCAAGACAATTTTAAGGATGACGCTCTTTAAAGCCCACTGATTTTTTAAAAAGTCTTTCCCCTCCCCTTTCCCCGGAGATGGTGAGCATGAAAAGAAAATTTCAAAAATGAGAAATTATGTGGTATATCGCTAAAAGAAGTAGTTTCCAGTCATTCTACCCTAGTTATGGTGTCTGATAGACATCGAAACGTTGGAAGTAAGTACTCCTGGTTGTGCAAAAAAAAAACAACCTTACTATATAAAACTAGTTCAATCGTAAAATTAGCACCAAGGTCGTGTCCGTGATTATAGTTGCCAACTAGATAAATGGTACTGATCTACCACACTTCTTCAATGCAGGAATAAAGACTTGTTGGCTGTGATAATTTTTGTCCCTTGAATTCTTGTTACAATGTTTATGGTTTCTCATTAAATGCGGAGTATGTAGAGGATGCCATGCATAGAATTTACTTGCTGTGGCCTTAAAATGTGGGACTAGAGCGCTGCTGCGCCACGGAAAAGAACACAGCTACACTCTGTGCTGTCCGGGCTCGGACAGACTCCACTAAAGGTAACACTTTTGCCAATCTTGTGGTGAGGGGTATATGGTAATGTACATCCTTTTGTTGTAGCCCATTAAAATCAAAGGTGGGTTAACGTTCTATCATGGCGATGAAGCTGATGACAAAGGTCGTATTGTTGCTGCTTATGCAGTTCCTAGTGTCACCACGCATAGACGCCGGTACCTGGCAAAATTGTCGTAAAGTGTCCGTGGCGAAGTGTGGTGTAGGTGACAGCCGTAGTGATGGTCGTGAGTACCGGTATGACATTGAGGCGTACCGGTACAAGTGGGCCAGGTACCCCCAGGAAGTAGGCGTGTACAAAGGCCCATTTCGAACCGTTACTTTGAGTCAGGTGTTCCAATCCTGTCAGGTCTGCTCAAATGAACCAAGGCCTACCCAGGGGGGGCCCACTCAGAACCCTTCTCCACCACTAGCCAGAACCAACATCATGATCGTTGACAACGACATTGGTAAGCTTGATACCGAAAAGGCAGAGATCATCTCTCAGATCCCTTGTGGTAGAGATTGCAGGCTGTGGTTTGTGGGTTGTAACCTAACGGAGATAGAGGGAGGGGCGTTTGCTAAGTTGCCACAGGTCTCCACCCTGGTCATCTGGCGGAGCAATGTCCAGACTCTGAGGAACGGCACGTTTGCTGAGATGGACGGTCTCAAAAATCTGCTTCTGTTGGAGAACAACCTGACACTTCTAGAGGTGAGGTTTATGAACACGTTTAGTTTAGTTCATCATGATACCATTCAGGCCATGTTGATTTGATTTTATGGATAACATCCGTACTGTGTCCGAAAAAAACATGTTTCACTCAAAGACATGCTGTAAATTGTATATGACAAATGTATGTCCATATATTTAATGAAATCAACGTGAACTTATAGTCCATTAGAATGTTTATCTTCCAAGGTATAGATGGACTTTTGCATATACAGAGATTTTGGAAATGTGAAAAGGCCCATGATGCTTACAAAATGCATCATCAGAATCTAAAATCATTAGACATTTGCAATCGTGAGCATTTCTTACATTTGATGAATATAGGTCCTCAGATTGAACTTCTTTTACCATTGCTTTTCATTGGTTCCTACCCGTTTGAAGTGTGTTACGCTGAAAGGCGCTTAGACCGGCTATATACATGTAGATACATCAAACGAGCACAATGATTTAAGCCTACTGTATCTAATATTTTTCAAGACCATCATACCGACACAATCATAAAAAATTAATACAAAAAATATCCAATAGATAAATAGATATATAGTTGATACAAAAGTAGAAGTAAATCTTATCATATATGGAATAAACGAGCTAATGATAATTATTTTTTTTATCATAAATACTCACTCATATATTCATGTATATATTTAGCATTCCTCTATTAGCTGTATTATCGATAGAAAATTTGTGTAAATATTACTGTTTGACCCCTGATACTCTTCCAAACTCGACCTCCGCGAAAAGCGGCCCCGACGGCCGCATGGAACACTTTCGAGTCTAAATAAAGGAAAAAACGAACAAACAAACAAATATATTACTATTGTACTATTGTATACATTGTTCTGCTGCAGGATGGCTGCTTTGACGGGCTGCCCAGCTTGTCCTTCCTCATCCTTGTGGACAACCAGATCCTGACTCTGTCACCTGACACGTTCCGGGGACTGCAGCCGCGCTGGTTTGACGTAAGTGCCAATCGTATCTCTAACGTAGCACCCGGGACCCTGCAGGCGATCAAGTCCGTAGAACATGTCATCGCTGTTGAGAACAAACTGAGAGCGATCGGCGCGGGGATGTTCTACGGTCTTGAGCGGCTGCTGGTCCTGAACCTGGAGGGTAACAGAATCTCCCACATCGCTACCGGCGCGTTCCACTCAAACACGCGTTTGCACATCCTCAATCTGGCGAGAAACAGCCTGACCTTCGTCTCTGGAGGTTGGTTTGAAACGGCATTTCCAGCTAGTATCGTGTTGCGTGGGAATATCATTGCCGCCATTGCGTTGGAAGGCAGGATGCTGAGGTTTGCGCGTGTCGTATTGGATAACCCACCCCGCTGTACCTGTGCAAATGGTTGGCTGTACGAACACAAAGGGAGCACCCTTAGGTTCAAGCAGCGGTTCATCTCGGCAGTACAAGTTCTCTCCGCGACAACTTGCCCCGGCTCGACGTTGAAACCAAATTCTCCCGTGCCAGTCAATCTCAGATCACTGCCCTGCCCGTCACCACTGGTGCAGATCTTGAACGTGAAACGCCACGCTTCGCGCAGGTACACGTACACAGCCGTTGGCGACGTGTACTGGGAGGACTTACCCCGAGTGACCTGTACATTCCCTAATGACACGCAACACTCACTCAACATAACGCACGACACAAGCAAGACTATACACGACTGCCTGCCGACAGGCAACTTAACCGTGAAAGTGTTGACCAACCTGAAGGCCGAGGGCTGGGTGAAATGCGAGGGACCTGATGGCCTGTTGGGGGGATCAGGAAATGATAGTCTGTGTTCTAACTACATGGGGAAGTCCAGCTTCACCTTTTGGCTTAAGACCGCCGAGCCCTTGGCCTTCGGGAACACCACATGTACCGCCACTTCTAAAACTGGCTCCCACACTGCCGTCTTCATGGCGAGCGAGCGCGCACACTCTGGCATAACAACACCCCAAGCCACAGAGCTGTCACACATGAACACCACAGCATTCTCAACCATCATCAGCACCACACTGCTGCTCACAGACATCAGAATCACACCACTGTCCACAAGCGCGTGCGATGTAGATCTGATGCAGTGCATCTTGTGGGCATTCATTGGCCTGTTGTCGCCCCTTGCCGTGATGGGGGGTGGGGTATGTGCCATGTACATCTGGCGTAGGATGAGTCGTAAAGTCCCAGGCAACGACGCAGGTCCTTTCCGCAATGGCAACCCGATCGCTGGCTGCTCCAGGTGGCCTCATGGAGATGATGGACACCTGGACCAGTCAGTGATCAGTCCGTACGCAGAGGGGCGTTTCGACGACCACGCGAGCTTGAACGATTCAGATTCAGTCATCAGCCCCTACGCTGAGGGCGGTTTTGCGAATCACCCTGACTTGCGGAGGGCCGATTCTTCTCAGTCAGAAACCGCCCCTTACGGACAGGCTAAGCTTTGCGCAGCGTACGCAGGCCGCGCCCGCGCGCAGACACACCCCGTGCCGTCCCGCCCGTACAGCAACGAGCGCCCTCGTCAGTCACCGAACAGGGAAGGCGCCGTCCTGGCTGCCTATGGCCCAAATGGACGTCGTGACAAGTCTGGCAAAAAGTGCTACCAGCATCCTGCCATTCTCACCAATCCTGGCGCTACCCAGTCCTCTGCCTACCAGCAGCGTGGTAGATACGAAAATACTCCCGCCGGAAATTCTAACGTGTCCAACCAAATCTGCTACCAGCACCCATCCGTTCTCCCCGACCCGGGCGCCACCCAGTCCTCTGCCTACCAGTCTGAGGATGCTAACGCCGCTGAGCATTCCCGCAAGGCACGCTGTTACAACCCCCCTGCCCTGGCCACTGACCAAAATCGTGCCGTGTCCAACACATATGAACAGCATGAAATTAGAGAGGTCGCTCAGGGTTCCCCTAGGGCACCTTGTTACAACTCCCCTGCCCTGGCCACTGACCAAGAGCACACCCTGTCCAGCACGTATGACCAGCATGTCCTGAACGAGGCAGTCTGCAACTCTGCAGAGTTCCCTGTGGCCAACAGCTACGAGCCTGCCACCTCGCCCAGTAGTGAGAGGGGTACTCGTGATGAAAACTAATCTCTAAAGCTAAGGGCACAACCCGCCGTACGTGCAATTTGCAATTGTCCATACGTCTTTATGGGAGGCCACGTCCGCCACGTATTTTTGAAAACGTTCAGACTGTACATGCCAGGCGCGTCGCCTGTACTTGCACGTACGGGAGCGAATCCGCCGACCGATGGCACACAAAGTTTTGCTTCAGTAAAGTTATACGGCATGTTTGCGTGCTTCAAAATCCGTCGGATTCAGTACGAGTTCTTAAGTAGGCGGTACTTACAACTTACAGATCTCAAAAGATTGCCCACGTTTTGGCAAGTGCGTATTTGCACGTACGGTGGGTTGCGCGATTAGCTTTGGGTGATTCACTGGACATCAAGCAGATTTAACCGTTATGTAAAGGGCCAAAGGAGCATCCAAATTGCCAGTTGGGCACCGCTTTGGTCCTTTTCATACCGTCTTATGCTACCGGTAAACCTGCTTGGAGAATAGTGTTTGTGAGTGAGTGAGTGAGTGAGTGAGTGAGTGAGTGAGTGAGTGAGTGAGTGAGTGAGTGAGTGAGTGAGTGAGTGAGTGAGTGAGTGAGTGAGTGAGTGAGTGAGTGAGTGAGTGAGTGAGTGTGTGTGTGTGTGTTTGTGTGTGTGTGTGTTTGTGTGTGTTTGTGAGTGTCTGTTTGTGTGTACCATTCCTTCAAACTCTTCTTGTTAACAATTGTATTTTCAAGAGATTGATTCATATTCTTTGCAGCAACCTCAATCATCTGAAAACAGGAAACAAAACATACAAATCATATGTAAGCAATTAAAAAAATTACAATGACTGCTATGTATTGAAAAGGTACCAAAATATCTCCAACTTTACAAAAAGATCCTTTTGTTACATAAAAAAAATCAAAAATACATTTTTACCACCAAACCTACTTAGGAGTTGGCTCTGTTCCTGTCAACTCACGACAACGCTTCTGTTTCGGGCTTGTCTTTCCGTGTTTTACCTATTATTTATTTTGCACATGCTTACATGTGTGATTAATGAATACTCATATAAATCATATAATTCGTTTTCAGTTTTTTTAAGTAAATTTGTTTCACTAACGCTACAATTTTCTCAGTTTTACACAAACTTCTGCTTAAGAAAATCGACAATTTGAGTAGATGTTTCTGGCGTGAAGAAAGTAATAGAACTGTTTGATAAAGTCAATCATATGTCAAAGTTCAAAACAAATTTTGCTGTGTTCTAAACTTCAATACAAACTTTTTTGAGATGGTGTTATCAAAACCATATCAATAAATCATTTTTTTGTAAACAACAAGGGGATTAGGATAAGACAAAAGCAGATATGCATATTGCACATTCGGAAGCTGAGAGTAGGAGGAGACTATTTTACTGAGTCTACATGAAATTCTCGTTCCAAAAAGTAAATTGTGACTAAAACTCCCCTGTTTTAATTAAACATGGCCTGGATGCTATCTTCCTTATGTTTAAGAATATTTCAGAGGTGATTTTTTTAGGGCAGTATCTAGGCCATAGCAAGCACTAAGTATACTTTGAACATCATATTATAAAAACTTCCTCTAAAACTTGTAATTCGAGTACTTTAGACTTTGCTGGAAACTATGAGGTTTATAGAGTAACTGTGGTTCTTTCTACCTTAATATATGTGTTTCGGCTATTGCAGCCAAACCTGTACAAGTGACCAACGCTAAGGATGGCCAATGCTTAAGGCAACCTTTGCAATATTAGATCGTTGATAGTGAAAATAATCAGAATAAGGCAATCTGTATAATATTGACATTTAATGCACTATTTTAGCAGATTTTCATCATCATTTCATAGATTCTCACCTCACCTCACCTCTGCGGTCCCATAGCCTCACCGGCCGTAGGGACAGCACTTCCATCAACATAGATTAGGTCATTAAAAACAGCGCAGAAACAAGTCGCATGAGGATTCCTGATCAAGGCCTAATTATTTTGGGTTCCAATAATAAGAAATATCCTCGTGCAGCTTGTCTCTGTGCCGTTTCAAACCGCTCAAATGATAAAATAATGATGTTAGTGTGAGAACACAGTGCAGTAGATGTCTATTTCATACAGACTGCCTTATCCAGAATATTTCGAAATTTAACGCTGTAATATTGCTTAGGTTGTCTTTAACATTGTGACTGCTGTGAGATAATTTTTGCCATTGGCACAAACATTAAGAATCCTGTCTTTAGCGACAACCTGTCCACAAAGGCCAAAAAGATTTTACCGGTCCTCTGAGTGGTCTTCTTTAGCAGTTCTGACTGTACATTACGCAAATCCATGGGAATAACTATAACATAGCATACACCTGTACAGAATATTTATCTCAGACAATTAACAAAATAGTGATAAAAAGACACGTCTACATGAGGTCCATTTACCAGGGAAAATCATCTTTGGTCCCCTTGCAATTTCAAACCATTTCAGGTTTAAGAAATTCCATTCAGAAAACGTTGTTTGTAGAAATATTCTGTACAAAGAACTGTAGTAAAAGCTAAGATAAATTATACACCTGGAATTAATTATAGATTCTAATCACCATCTTAAAGAATCGTTGTCTTAAAGAATCACCGTCTTATTTATTGTAAAGATGGCAGTGTTGGTGGCGCCAAACCATTTGTAAATAGTGTTAAAAACGACAATTTGTTGTGTTTATTTGTGACGTATTTTTTAGCGACTAGCACTATATCAGCAGGGACACCTTATGCCATTCATATGATGGCAAACATTATGCATTGGTAGAAGAAAGAATAAAGGGAGTGTTTCAAAATGCTTGACATTACCGAGAAGCTGTAGCGTAGTATGAAAAATTCCATATGCATAATTAATTGAAGACAAGGGAATATTTGTGTGAAAATTGTGTGAAAAGGTAGAAGTTTCGGGGCTATATACAAAATGTAGGTTTATCCGATATAGACAATATAGGTTTATCCGATGCCCAGCATACAATACATAAACCATGTGTGTGTTCATACTTGTGATTGTTGTGAACCATGTGCATGACTTTGTATGACAGCTTTTGTGCAAAAAAAAGTAATCGTGATCATTTAAATGATCAGAAGAAAAAAGAATCTATAAAACATGATCCTTCTATGTGACAGCCAAGCTACTCGTATCTCGTCAGCATTTCTGATTACTGCTCACCTAAGAGCTAGAAACCAACACCGTAAATATTCCCGGTGCGCGCCTTTACACCTGGGCGGACGGACAACGCTCCCAGCACCGTACAGGTAACGGAGAGCTCCCGGTGGGACGGTTACTAGGCTATCCTGAAAACGAAGTGATTGAAACCAACACGGTGTATTTCCCCGGTACGCGCCTGTACACCTGATCGGCGGACAGCGCTACCTGCACCGTAGAAGTACCGGAAAGCTCCCGGTGGAATGGATACCAGGCTATCCTGAAAACGAAGTGATTGAAACCAACACGGTGCATTTCCCCGCGGCCGGTACGCGCCTGAACAGCTGAGCGGCGGACAGCGCTACCTGCACCGTAGAGGTACCGGGGAGCTCCTGGTGGAATGGATACTAGGCTATCCTGAAAACGAAGTGATTGAAACCAATACGGTGTCTTTTCCCGGTACGCACCTGTACACCTGAGTGGCGGACAACGCTACCAGCACCGTAAAGGTACAGGGGAGCTCCCGGTGGAATGGATACCAGGCTATCCTGGAAGCTAAGTGATTGAAACCAACATGGTTAACTTTCCCGGCGCACGTCTGTACACCTGAGTGGCGGACAACGCTACCAGCACCGTAAAGGTACAGGGGAGCTCCCGGTGGAATGGATACCAGGCTATCCTGGAAGCTAAGTGATTGAAACCAACATGGTTAACTTTCCCGGCGCACGTCTGTACACCTGAGCGGGCGGACACCGCTCCCAGCACCGAAAAGATACCGGAGAGCTCCCGATGGAATGGATACCAGGCTATCCTGGAAGGGAAGTGATTGAATTTCGAAACCAACACGATAAACTTTCCCGGTGCACGTCTGTACAGCTGAGCGGCGAACAACGCTCCCAACACCGAAAAGATACCGGAGAGCTCCCGATGGAATGGATACCAGGCTATCCTGGAAGGGAAGTGATTGAATTTCGAAACCAACACGATAAACTTTCCCGGCGCACGTCTGTATATCTGAGCGGCGAACAACGCTCCCAGCACTGGAGAGATACCGGAGAGCTCCCGGTGGAATTGATACCAGGCTATCCTAGAAGGGAAGTGATTGAATTTCGAAACCAACATAACAAACGTTCCCGGCGCGCGCTAATAAACCTAGCTGGACAACGGTCCCAGCACCGTAAAGGTACCGGAGAGCTCCCGGTGGAATGGGTACCAGACGGAAGCTGACGGTAACTGAATTGTGAAACAATACTGCTCAAACTTGTAACCATCTATGTCAGTCACAGATCCTGTTTAGCATGAACATATTTTATTTGGTCAGTAAACCCGTGCCTACTTTTAAATAAGATGTAACGCCATACCTGTATGTAACACTTCCCTTGCAAACATTATTTTACAGAGGCTGCACCTGTGAAGTCTTACAAATATAAGAAGTGTACGTTGTGAAAGACATAGAATTATGAGATTTGTATATCAATCCTAACTGTCATATGACATGCGTCGATTAATACTATCATATTAAATGTACACATGTATAAAGATCTATGTTAATGATCACTAATGTCAAAAAATTATGTTCATATAAAATGCTAACGTTAGTATTAGAAGTGCAATTGTATTGAATGATAGGTGAAATACGACTGATACTGGCACCACCACACATGATGTATTTATCATTGGAAGCATGGAGTTTCATGTTAAGTTTGAAGAGTTCTAATAAATGTATGTAAAGAGTAGTAACTCTTCGGATTCTGACTTTTCTGTGGCGTTCTGGTGTACGTGTGATGAGTGGTAAAAAGAAGTCTTATGGCCTTTTTTGAGGCCATTTGGGGCTCTGAATTGATATTTACTGTGTCTAGCTAGGGCACGGTATTGGAAGGCGGAACCAAACCCTCTCCTTCCATAGCCATTTAGGTCCCCTTTCTACTAGACGGCGATCCCGCTGCGCTCTCACGGCGACCTAAATAGGATATGTGTAATCTTCGCTTTTACACTGGGTATATCATACAAAACGTAAAAGTTTAACTGAGAAAACAAAAGAAACACAAAGTGTAAAAAGATTCGTTTCATTTCTATACAATTCTATGATGTCGCAGAGAGAGCGCGATGAGAGCGTCGTCTTAGTGGAAAGGGTGTATTACTAACCTCCGAACCGAAGTATTTTATACCCGAGTGTGGTGAGAAAAAATCGTGTCATTTTTCAAGGGCACAAGATCGGTAGCATGGCAGGATTCGAACCAGTGACCTCTGGGTTTAGGGTTCCCCCATGGTGAATGTGGGGGTGTGACTACGAAGAACTTGAAATGAGATATCCTGTATTTTACAAAAGTATATAGGGATATACATTGTCCAAAATGTCCAAGAACAACCGATCATGAAAAGTGCACTCCCACCGCACTGGCTTCAAGCTTATGTCATTGCCACGGCGTTCGAAAGATACTCAACGAATTTCAGAGATAAAGAACGAATTTTCTTTCTTTTTGTGCATTTTGTCGTATTCTAAGTCATACTTTTACGTATTACGCAATATCTAATTATAAAAATCGGAGAAAGCAACAAAACAATGACGCAGTGAACGAACCCCGCAGTGACGCACGCTTGACACAAGTTCGGTGGGAGCGCACCTGAACGGGGAATAGGCGGCCCCTTTTTCCCCTCTGCAATGCCATCAAGAGAAAAAAAAATAATACAAATTAAATACAGTCATATAGAATCAACAATAATCTCGGTCCGGTATACACGTTTATACACAAAATACAATTATTAAGTACTAATGAAAACACAAACAGGTCAGATTTTGAACACACGGTGTTTACTACTATATGTGGCTAAAATTTGTTGTCGTGTTGGAATTTTTAATAAACAGGGCTTGGACACAGACTATTATTGTTATACAAAATTGATTGTGTTCCGTGTGGTATGTATGCTGGCATTTTTTTGGTACCTTTAATCTTGTTTTCTGGGATATTGAGGAAAACTTTGAAATGCCGTCGCGTGAATACAACTGTATCTTTATTCACAGACTCCTGGCCTAATTACATGTGTATCGTCTATAAGAAGGTTAAGGTAGTATCAATAGCTTTTTTTTTTTTTTTTTTTGAAAGACATTGGGTTACGTTGTTACGGTGTCTAGAGCAAGTTATTGGAAGGCGCCCAACAACTAAAATCTGTCCTTACACCATATCGTCTGCTAATATACAAATTTTGACCAAAAAGGAATACGTAGACCCTAACTGTCCCGTCTAACTAAAAAAAAGTCTCTAAATTGGGCGTTTCAAGGAAAAGAATGATTTTCAAGGATGCCCTCTACTGCACAACGCAACTCTGATGTCAGCCCTACAGCCTAATGGAGTGTTGTAGAGGCCCGTATGCACATAGATACGATAAAAGCCTACAAAATGCCTCGTATATGATGTATAACATAAACTCTCATAATTCCACCAACGGACGGTGCCATAATACCGCCATACATTTTTCAAGTTTTAATGTCATGTGACAACGTAATAACATTACTTATTGTAATGATACAGTTCAAACAAAGTCAAGTTGCAGTTTGTGTGTGTGTGTGTTTGTTTGTGTGTGTGTGAGTGAGTGTGTGTGTGTGTGTTTGTTTGTTTGTGTGTGTGTGTGCGTGCGTGCGTGCGTGCATACGTGTGTGTGTGTATGTGTGTAAGAGTGTGTGTGTGTGCGCGCGCGTATGTATGTGTTTGTGTCCGTGCGTGCGTACGTGTGTGTGTTTGTGTGTGTGTGTGTGTGAGTTTGAAGTCTGCCATCTCTGCTAATCTCCAAGCAGATCCACGTAGCATAAGCCGGCCTATGAGTGTGTAACAGCTATACAGCCCACCCAACATTGCTGGCCTCTGTGGGTAGGGGCCTGTTACAGCCTGGACAGCAGAGTCTGTGTTACACAGACTATCCTTTGGCAGCATTTGATACTAAATCTATGTTATGCTACCGTAAGATCTGCTTGGAGATCACATCTCTGCGGCCTTGTTTGTACTGACTAGTATTACAGTTATTAATCATTAGGCTAGACTAGGCTATTACCTACGGCACCTTTATTGTCGTGCATCAAAAGCGTCACCTTTCAAAGACGCTTCATTCTCATGGATCAAAAGCGTCGCCTAGCAATGTTAGCTGCAACTACAATAGTTCACAGTGTGGTTTTGCAGGCAGGCTTTTATCAATACAAGCAGCGCACATACTGTGTGATCAGATTTCCACCTGAATGAAATTCTAAATGATTCTTTGCAGACAACTGGTCTTACTGATTTTGTCTTTTACAGAAGGAACCATAATGATAGTTAGAATATGGTTTAGAATATTCATCCATTCCTACTCTGGGGTGTAAGAAACTCACAAGAAAAAAATAGGTAGATTAAATATTTTTGCAAGAGCACCTCTATGTTCATAGATAAGAGTGCATCACCTAGTAATTCTTACTAGAACTGCAGTTATCTCCTGTCAAACTTAATAGATCAAAAGCGATCTCGTTTCCCAGTTGGACCGGAACCACATATGATACGAGGTGAAATGTGAACATAGATGTGCTATGTAGCAGAAAACATATTTTTCATTATTGACAAAAGCTTTCAGTCTGCTTGTGCTTTTTTATATACTTTCAAAATAGGGGGGGGGGGGGGGGGGGGCGGTTATGAGAGCCCTGGTAAACTAACCAGGATAATGCCTTTTTAATGGATATAGGAGAATTCATTTACACAACCACTATGTCCTAATCTTGTTTACGTTTCGCTGTCTCTTAGACTACTTCCTCAGAGCTGGCATTCTGCTTCTCGCCACTACATGTAGCCAATGTAGGTGGCGCTTTTGCGGTGACAACGCAATTCCAAACGTTCTCCTTATTACAGGGTTTGACTTCCTTATCTAGAGAGCTTCATTGATCCAATTACATCATAGCGGCGAAAAGCAGAACTCCAATTAGAAGTTCTGGGGAAGGTGTCTGAGAGACATTGAAACGTAAGGATACTTTTGTGTTGGAAGAAAGTTTCTTAGCATTGTACTATGGTTGCTACCAACTCAGATGAGCTTCCATGATAAGTCTGTCCTTTGTTATGACCCCGTTCATGCATCACACTAAAAGTATTTCTTGCAAAGTTGCTGAATGAAAAAGCGACAAGCTACCTATAGCTAGCCGTTGATATCATTTCCATGGCTAGTTAGAATAGTTAGAATGTCACCGTGTGAATGTATGATTTTAATCTATCCTTCAGCGCTGCATCTGAAAGAACAAGGCAATCAATCCATCAAAAACCGTCTGTTACACCCGTCCGTCCTCGACACATCAGATTAGATAGATACAAACCGTATATACGCCCTCTCGATTGGGAATTGGGAGCGCACGAGTGAACGACACATTGAATCAGTCGGCGTCACAGAAAGTTGACTTTAAACTAATACTAGTACTAAACTGAACAGAATCCGGACGGGGCTATAATGATCGAGCTCGGAGTGCGCCCGTCTGTCGTTCCATGGATCATCCGTTTTCTCACCGAACGGCGCCAGCGCGTCAAGTACCAAGGTGAAGTTTCCGAATGGCAGACATTAACATGTGGAGTACCTCAAGGTACCAAGCTAGGGCCATTGATCTTCTTGGTACTTGTGAATGACGCGGTTCCTGCCGATCAATCTACAGCAGACACTTTCAAGTATGTCGACGACCTGTCGTTGTTGGAGCCACGACACGTGCTCAGTGCGCCAACCATCCAAGATGACATTGACGGCTTAGCCCGTTGGACTGATGACAACCACATGACATTAAATCCGCCGAAATGTAAAGTCCTCGTGTTCTGTTTCATGAAGCACCCCCCACCCCCACCTGTGATCACAGTTGGTCCTACACAGCTGGAGGTCGTCGAGTTTGCACGTATTTTAGGTCTTACATTGCAAAGTAACCTCAGGTGGACGAAACATGTTGAAGGGATTGTAGGGAAGGGAAGCAGAAGACTGTACATGTTAAGAACACTGTCCAAGTATTGCCTGACTACCTGTGACCTTGTTCTTGTCTACATTGGTTTTGTTCGCCCGGTTTTAGAATACGTATGCCAAGTATGGCATCCAGGTTTGACCGTTGCTGAATCTAGGTCAATAGAGAGAGTACAGAAGAGAGCATGTAAGATAATCCTTGGACAGAACTACACCTGCTACAGCTCTGCACTCACTGAACTCTCTCTCACACCACTGTCTCAGAGACGAGAGGAACTGTGCAGAACGTATGCTAGTACTTTATGGTTTCCCTGCTAAACGATGACTCTGTGTGAATAGTTTTTAGATTGCTTAATGGTGTTAGTCGGTAGAATGCCTGTTTTAATGATGACAATATGTATTTTATTGCAATTGTAAATGTAAATGTGCCTATCAATTCAGCCTTAGGGCTGCTATCTGGGTCATGTATATTATATGTGTTTGAATAAACCAGTCATCATCATCATAAAGCTGGATAACCCTTATCATTACGAGAGGTAACGATAAATCAAATACGTATGACCTTGTTATTATATTTGGTAGATAAATTTCATGTCTCTCCGTCTGCAACAGACCCACCAATCCACTAAAGACCAGTTATTGCAGTCGTCCTCGAGACGTCAGATTAGATTTGCACAATCCATATATGTATTCTTTCTCTTCTTTGCCCGTTGGCACATTGATTTAACATGCTCAGCTCAGTGAGCGAGCGTCACATTCTTAGATCATTTGGAGCGACAGAAAGTTGGCCTGCTAGTGCAGCTGACTAGAACCCGAATAGAGTGTAACAGCTGGATAACTCTGATCTTAACAATGAGGTAAAGCCAAGGTAAATACGTAATACTATGATCTTGTTATTGCGTTGGTAAAAGTTTTTTCTTGTCCTTCAGCCTGCAACTGAAGGAACAGACAATCCAACCAATCAATCAAATACCAAAGTCCTCGAGACATTAGATTAGTTTCATATAATCCATATTACGTTATGTATGCACCCCCTGCTGTTTGCGTATCGGTAGATTTATTGAGAATACTTACAGCTAGTGAGCGAGCGACACGTGGAATCAACCGGCGCCACAGAGAGTTAACTTGCCGCCCTTTGCTGACCAGAATTTGGACTGGTGGAAACAGGTGGGTAACCTCGACCATGACAAGACGCAACTTTAACATATGGCCAACCTTCGTTTATTTCTACCCAACCAATAACAATATTGGTTGGGTAAAAAGTTTTCTTGTTTCTCATTCGGTAACCGGACGACCAAGCAGACCAATCAAAATCAATCCATTAAATACCACTTATCGTAGTTGTCCTCGAGACATTATATTGGAATTGCATAATCCATATAATATGCATCCAGCTACTCTTGTTTGAACAACCTCAGTAAGCAAGCGACACGTTATAAGATGAACCGGTTGGCCTAGCTGACGCAAAGCTAGCCGGCTAGAATCCGGACAGGGTGTAACAGTTGTATAACCTTGATCTTGATAAGAGGTTTAAGTAAGCATTTATCATGCTCATTAAGTGTGTTACACGTTTTGAGATATTTTAGCGTCAAATAAAGTTAACTTGCCACCGCTGTTGACCAGAATCCGAACAGGTAGAAACAGGTGGGTAACCTTGACCATGGCAAGAGGTACGCTAAAGTAAATACGTACGGTCTTACTATTGTGTTGGATAGAGAGTTTTCTTGTTTCTCAGTCGGCAACTGAGCGAACAAACAATCAAACCGATCCATCAAATATCAATTGTTGCTGTCGTCCTCGAGAAGTCAAATTAGATTCGTATACTCCATATATGTATTCACTTTGTCCTGTGCGCTTATTGGTGGGTTGATAGAGCATGCTCAGTGAGCGAGCGACACATTCGCAAATATTTTTGCGTCACAGAAAGTTGACTTGCTACTACAGCTGAACAGAACCCGGATAGGGCGCAGCCGGTGAGTAGCCTTCATCATTACAAGAGATAGAGGTTACCTTTACACCTGTTTAACGTTAATTTGAATCAGTCGGCGTCACTTACCTGACTAGGAGATGGTACCTGTACGGTGTACCGGTAAAAAAACCTTTTTTGTTGTTGTTGGACTGGTTTAGGATAACCGGACCTAAAAAAATCAGTAGACCGGATTTTGCACCGATTGGAAATTTAAATGAACACGTGTTTTGTGGCTTACAGGGCCAAGAAAATAACAAAAGCGAAGTAGAGGAGAGTTGATAGTCATTTGTACCAAGTTTCTACAGTCAAAGTTGGTCTAAGGTAACAGTGCCAATTGGTGTTGTTTAGACGAAGATATAATTTTAAACGCGAACTATGTTGTTGTCATGTTATTGTGTTGGGTAGAGAGTAATCTCCAAGCAGATTCTACGGTAGCATAGGATATCAAAAGCTGGCAGAGGAGTGAAGCAGGCCTAGAAGTGTGTTTGGCAACCTACATAGCAAATTTACACCTCTTGGCTGACTACACTCCTTGGCCAGTTTGATGCTATCTTATGCCATCGTTAGATCTGCTTGCAGATTAGGTAGAGATTTTTCTTGTCCCTCTGTCTGTACATGAACGAGCCTACAAGCCAACATACGAGCATCAAATACCAAGTTTTGTAGTCGTCCATAAGACGCCAGATTGGTTTCGCGTAATCCCTATATAACGTTGTTTTCACCCTCTCCTGTTTGTGTATTGGTACATTGATTGAGAATGTTCCGTGCCAGTGGGCGAGCGAAACATTGAATCAACCGGCGCCTTAGAAAGTTAACTTGCCACCGCTGCTGACCAGGTGGGTCAGGGCAAAAGGTAACGCTACCGTGTATACGATCATGTTATTGTGTTCGGAGAGTTTTCTTGTCTTGCAACGGAACGAAGGAATAATCCAGCCAATGCAAATCTAATCTGTCGTCTCGAGGACGACTGCAGTAGAAGTGGTTAGTATTTGATGGATATCCATTTGTATTGCAGTCGTCCTCGAGACGACAGATTAGATCCGTATAATCCATACATGTATTCACACTCTCCTGTTTGCCTCTTTGTTGATATAGCATGATCAATTAGGATGTGGCAAGCAAGATCTTAGGTCTTTCGGCGCCACAAAAAGTTGACTTTCACTGCAGCTAATGATCATGAGAATCTGGACAGGTAGGCAGTAGATAACTGTAACTAGGTAACTTCACGACCAAACAGACCAATAAACCATTATTGTTGCACTTGTTGTAGTCGTCCTCGGGACATTGGATTAGTTTTGTATAATCCCTATATAACGTTATGTATTCACCCCCCCCCCTCTCCTGTTTGCCAATCGGGAGATTGATTTTGAACGAGCCACCAAGCCAAGATTAGATTATATTTGAATAATCTACATATGCATTCACCCCTCCTGTTTGCTTATTGGTATAGATTGATCGATCATGCTCAGTGAGAGTGCGACAAATCCATAGATCTTTCGGCGCCATAGAAAGTTGACTTGCCGCTGCAGTTGTCCAACCACGGCGTGATTAGAGGTGGGTAAGTTTGCTAGTTGTAACGCTTAGGTAAATACGTTTGGCCAAACTTAACTTAAGTCACCTCTTCCTGACGTCAACGAAATAATCTACCACGCGAAAGTAAAGAACATAGATTTCTAGTACAATGAATTAAAAAAAATACAAAATGTTTCGCTGCAAAGTGTGTGTTTCGAGTGCCCAAAATAATAATTAGTAATTCAAAGGCCTACCTACATGCCTACAAATAACAAAACACCCAGAACCTCTCAATTATGCCTAAAGCCCAAACAACAGGCACATAAGAACAATTACAAGCATGTTTTCAATGCTTGATTTCTTAGGCCTTCAATGTTCTATCTTTTTCCTCATCTATACAGGAGCTGCAAGATGCAGGTGTCATAAAAGACTACTAAGAACGACTCAGTGTAAGGCTGTGAATTTTAAGTGGATTCCTGGGCAAAGATACGTACCCGAACTATTTTTTTACTATCATACAAGTACTTATTGCACGTGTATTGTAGAAATTAGCTTAAATGCATTAGTCACACGAAGTTGATCCACATATCTGAACAATATGGCGAGATTATTCTTTATTGCCATGTTCTTTATGCAAGTGTTATCAAACAATTGTCCAAATTGCAAGGACATTTGTAATTCTAGAGATGATTGTGGCATCATCGTCGGAGATAGACGATGTAAGCGCCGAGTAAGGTGTGATATGACTGGGTTGAACTGTACGAATGAGGAACTGGGCTCTTGCTTACCGGACTCATTTGATGGCCTACTGCTGATCGGACATTATGACAGCAATGGGACACTAAAACCTCTGTCCATTCTTCCTGTATTTAACGAGCTAAATCTCGGTGGGAAAATCAAGGACGTTAAAGAAGGGTCTTTTGTAACGTTGGCCTCCCTGCAGACGCTGTCGTTGGATAGAAACTCTATCCAGGTTGTTGGCAAATGGTTGGACGGTCTTAAAGACATGGCAGAACTATCCCTGTCTGGAAGCAAAATTGAACACATCGTAAGAGGAGCGTTTAAGCCCCTCCAAAAGCTAGAAGTCCTGCATTTAGACAATAACAGGATCCACAATATCGAAGCATGGTACTTCAGAGGATTATGCAGTCTGAAGAAACTTAGGTTAGACCGCGATAAAATCTCGCACATCGCAGCGAATGCTTTCGACAACATACCGATAAACTCACTCAACCTGGCCTTCAATATGCTTACTACCTTGAGTCTGGAATGGTTAAAAAGCTTACCTTCAAGGGGAACCATTTATTTGAATAGTAACAGACTACCTTCGGTTGAGAAACAGTCACTTGTCCAACTTCGTAACAAGCTGAAGTATGTTAGTCTGTGGAACAACCCTTTTCGCTGCACCTGTGCGCTTAACAGTCTTAAGACTAAAGGTGTGACCATCCTACAGACAATAGATAACCTCTACTGCAGCTACCCGCCACATCTCTCCGGGAAGAAGATCTCAGAGGTGTCCAGAGAAGACATGCCATGTCCGCAGCCTGTAGCCAAGGTGTCACGTGCTGACAACGGAACCACTCTCCTGTGCGAGGTTTACTGGGAACAGCAGCCGGACATCAGTTGGGTGGGTCCAGATGGAAACAACATCAGCGCATCATCCAACACATCTGGCAATGGTATAACCACGCACTTGGAACACGCTGTGATTCCAGGAGGCCATTCTCTATCAGTCAGCACAGACTGTTCTGGCCACCATACGGAGAGCTCTACTCTCAACTTCATGGGCAAGTCGACTTACAAGCTTCATATGAGTCAGGAAGCCTTCCTAGGGTGGACTGAGGGTGCCTATCATTGTGTCATAACGTACCCAGTGGGTAATTTCTCAGTGAACATGACTTTGTCTTTGACCAAACCAATGGTAAACGACTCCTGTTCCTCGGCAAGTAATGATGGAGAGGGAGGAAAAGGTCCGACTGATCTGTCCCCGGTGGGAGTGTTGACTACGAAGACGCCAATGGAATACATCTTACTGCCGCCACACCAGCCTACGCAGTATCACCGCATGTTGGACTTCACCTACACAGTGATGATTGCCGTCAGCGTAAGTCTTATGGTCGGACTGACGGTGGGCTGGCTCATCCGCAACAAGGCACCGCTCAAGCAACGTGACGGCCCGGCAATGACTGATCGCTCATCATTCCCACCGTCTCATCGGAGTTCCCTATCCTCTCTCCATCACTATGAAGTGATTCCTGACGAGATTTTCCCACCTTTACGTCCTTACGCTCAGGTGTTCTTGAACCCACAGTACGGCCAAGGAAACATGAAGCTACGACCGTCAAAACGTTCCGACGTTTTCTTGAACCCACAGTACGGACAGGGAAACGTGAAGCAAGGATCGTCAAAACATACTGAAGTTTTCGTCAACCCTCAATACGGCCTGGCAAGGGTAAATCTTCATCATAAGCGACGTTGGTCAACACCTGTGCTGCTCCCGTGCGTCGGACAGGTGGAAATAGTCCGTCAGTCACTCCAGCATGAGCTCCCGAGTCCTGATAAGAAAACCGAGCAGAGCCAGAATCTTTTTCTTCTTCGACGGGACCTGCACTTTACTGAGGTAAAGAGGAGCTCGATCCCACCTTCCCATCGCTACACGCTCCCTTAAACTAAGGAAGAAATAAGAGTTCCCCCTAGGTATGATAAAGGAGGATAATGAAGGTAAGAAATGACTCTGAGAGATGACAAAATAAGGAAAACAAAAAACTGTAACGTTACGGAAAGAAAAAATCACCATCCTCGTTGCACCGAGTCATTATTCTATATATATATATATACTCGACAACCTATTGCACACTCATGCAACACATCTTCAATGCAACATACAATATTTAGAAAATTTTACGACAACATAGTCCTGAAACAAAATGCAAAGGCCAATAGCACTAGTGACATTTTACACTTTGATTACCCTCTCCTCGGCCATTGGTTTAAACCCATCGCTGCCACCAGTGTAACAAAACACCTGGATTGATTTGTGAATGCAAAATTGTCCTTTTATTGTTAAGACAGGTTGCCTTTGCATGTTTTTGGTCTTTTAACGTTTTCCTGTTTAATGTATTTGCACTGTACTATATTGTGTATTGCACTTTACAACATTGTGTAGTACTCAAGATCATACTGTATATATGTAATGTACATGTGCTAAACTATAATAATGGCCAACATCTTTTAACCAAAAAAAATTTCACATCTGGATTCGACAACTCAATACTCTTATTGAAACAATGTCTGAGTTTGTTCCTAAACATAACTATATTCTGATAATTCTAAATCTGAAATGATAGATTTCTGCTATGAGAATTTTATTGCATGGAATTTTGTATTGATGATGCATTTCTACAAAAGAAACCTGTAGTATCTAAGCTGATTCTTATAAATTCATTCCAAAAATGATTTCTTAAAACATAGAATGGCAGATCAGTAAAAAAAAACTTCAATGATATAAGAGTTTAGAATGCACTACTATTTTCGTCCAAATGTCAACGATGTTTCTACTACTTCACATATTTCATTATTTGTACAAGTTATAATTGCATTTCTTACATACATAATTGGTATTAGAAAAATACTGCAATATCATCTAATTTTTACTTAATTTCACAAGAATTTGAAAACTTTAAAAATTTGGAGACGCACATTCGCAAATTATGTTTGAGAGGTTACCCTCAGAAAGAAAACATGCAAATGCAAATATTTAGAAATATATCCTAGGTTGTATAAAGAACGTTTAACGTAGCAAGTCTCATTGACATGATTTTAGTAACTTACAACAGATTACTTTTGAACCTCATGCCACGTTCTATCAGCTGGTACTAATTGAAACAAAACAAGGTGATGTAATTACTTTTTTGCTCAATTATTGAATATATCACAATGTGTGAAAAAGGAAGAATAAGGTGGTCTTTATTTGCTTTCCTCTACCATGGACCATTGTAATTTACACTTGCCTCCTGTACATAGCTAGCCGTTAACGGTCTTTCCTAGCCCCCTTTATAACAGCCTTGGTTGTATATTTTCAATTTACCCCATGCTGATGCAAATATAAGAATACCTTGGGGGCCGGCCGGGATCGGACAGCTAGGATAGTTTATTCGGTGGCCCAAGACAGTCAGGCCCGACGATCTCCTAGTAGCGCCCCGGAGAGTTTCTGGAGCGAGCTGCCATTCCGCGCCACTCAGATGACCTCAATACAACAGTAATTGCCCCAGGTGTGGCCAAGGGACTGTAAGTTTTGAACCACTCACAATTGAACCACTTTTGTATCTTCATGATTATGGCAGGGCGACTTTTTGTCGCGGGGTTTCCGGTTGATTTCAACTTCGAATAAAACAAGGTACGCTGTTCAATCACACACACACACACACAGACAAACATAGAGAGAAAGAGAGAAAGAGAGAGAGAGATGACATGAGTCAGGCAAACACGCTCAAAATATAACAATAAAACATGACATGAGTGATAACGTTGCGATTCAACATTCAAAAGTGGTTGTAGAACGATTTTCAGAAGGATGGACTGGTTTTCACCAACCAGATTCTTAGTATTTTTAGTTAACCGGTGTCTACAACCTCCACCCCAACTCCATACAAGCCAGTACTGCTTTTGTCCCCATAAGAATATTGCTACCCGGAGGCTTCTCAAGAGCAGTTGGGTATTACATCTTAGGTTCGTTACGTTAAGTTGATACTATGGTTCGGTGCAAGCAAGCCTTGTTCTAATGAATACCTTATTTGCATAATTATTAAAGACATTTCCTACTTATTTTGTGGTCATTTCATGACAGAGACGTTATATTTGAGATAACGTTATATATGTTACTGGAGCACAGATGAATACAACAAAAAATACCTAACGTCGAGACTTTTAAGTACATTAAGCATATACAATAATGGGTATACAAGGGACTCAACCCCTCTTGTCCGAAGCGAGTTCAACTAACTTATCAACATGTAACAAGAATGTGACCACAGGTGACCCGGTAGAATCCCTGGTCAATCAGAATTTCATGCTTGTCAGAGGATCCCCCCCCCCCCGTGTAAGGGCGTCCAGCTCACAAAGCCCCTCGAACAGAATATCTGAGAAACAGCTATGTCCATAGATATAGGTCAAATGAGACATATAGAAACAGTTTATTTCTGTTAATTGGCCACTGATTACGATTGAAAGCATATTTCCATGTACATTATTATCTAAAGTACCTTTCAGCCAAAAACAATAAAAACAAGTTCTATCATGGATTTCTGAACCTTTCTCATTAATTATGCAAATTAGCTGCTGATTTGCATAATTAGTATCACATTATGTAAGCCATTGCTTAAGGTACCTACCACTCAAAAATCACGACCACAGCATGTTAAGAACACGAGATGTCAAAATTTAAAGTTTTACTGCAGAGCCTTAGGAAGCCGCTAGGGGGGACACTATCAAACTCAACCTTCGTTGTCCTGACCCCTACCCACGCACTAAATATTATCAGGATCATTTCAAGGCTTCTCGAGTTATGCATTCCACAAACAAACGGACGCACACACCCAGCCCGCTACCGTCCTAACGTAAGATGCTACGCCAACCATTTTCGAACACAACCTTCCATTCTGCAGTTGCTACTCAAATACCAAATATCATGAAAATTCATAAACAGCTTCTTGAGTTATATGCTGTTGGCATAGATTTATGAACTTTTACAGTTAATTATGCAAATTAGCTGCTGATTCACATAATAATAAAAAGTATTACATTATGTGAGTCATCACTCATTCTATCTACATACCAAAAATTCTGATAATCCTCAACACGTTCTCGAGTTATTCTCGTCCAAAGTTGGAAAGGAAATCGGTGCCTGCAGTTCCCAAAAAGCCGCTAGGGGTTCCAAACTCACAGCACTTACTCTCTCCCAAGGGCTATCTACCACTTAAAAATCATGACCACAGCATGTCCAGAACACGAAGTGTCAAAATTAAAAGTTTTGCTGCAGTACTTTAGGCAGCGACTAGGGGGCCCATTATCGAACTTGACCTACGTATTCTGCCCCCCCCCCCTCGGCCTACTAAATTGCAACAGGATCCATTCAAGGGTTCTTGAGTTATTGTAAGCGCAACAACTCTATATCTTTCGGTCGCTGCCTCAGCTCGGGTATTGAGTAGCTTTACCGACTCACCTTTGTATCCTGAGTTGATAGAGACGAGGGCATGGACACCAATCTGGACTCGCATATATTGAGTATTTATTCTACGTAGGGTTAGTATTACAAACCGCCATTTGTCTGAAAGTCCTGATATCCCTAACTGATCTCTTGTGTCCGAATACGATGCGTAAGTCCGTGGTGAATCCAACGATGATCAAAGATGAGTCTTGGTCGTAAAAACTGGTATGGTCCAATACCCAATCTGAGTCCGTTATCCCTTGGTACTCGTATCTTGGAATTCCCTCCAAGCCTAATTCTCCCGAAACTTTCCTCCAGCTCGGGCCTTGAGTTGAATCTTGGGGTTTCTTCCAAGCCTGTTTTCCTGGAGCTGTCTTCCAGGCCTAAGTGTCCTAAGACTCCTGGAAATTCCTTTTCCAGGCCTCTGATCCTTCTTCTTCTTCCTTCTTGGAGTTTGTTCGTCTCCAAGCCTAGATTTCCTGGGGTTGATCTCCAGGCCCAAATTTGACCTCCGTCTTTCTTCTGCAATGGCTTCCTTCTGTTCCAAATTCCAGCCGCCCCCGGGCTGGCCTTGCTGAAGTCTCCCGTGGCTAAGTGGCGGGAAGTAACTTTGGCGGGAAATAACTTATGCTAATCTAAAAGCTAAAGGCGGCAAATTCAAACTGTAAGTTGGCGATTACAGTTATGCTGTTCACAAGAAAGCGGACGCACACGTTTGGTCCGCTACCGCCATGACGGAAAAAGGCTACGCCAACCATTTTCGAACACGACCTTCCTGTCCACAACCGCTACTCAAATACCAAATATCATTAAATCCATACACACAGCTCGAGTTATATGGTGTTGACCTATATATAGGGACAAAACATGAAGCCTTAACCGTAAATATAACCTTCTCGGCGAAGGTAATTACGTTGATATTAACACTATGGATGGTATCAGCTTATTGCTGTCATCCCTCTAAATGGAAAAGTTTGCTTTGCAGAGTTGTACAACAATCACGGTCATTAGCATGTAGAATAGCTCAAAAGAATTATGATTGGTTGAAAAATGTCACGATTAACAAAGCCATTTATAAGTATGGTATTGTAGATAAAAATCACGTTACTATAGCTCATAAAATTAGATTATCTTAGTTTGACTACATCGACACACAGTCTTTACAAACCTCATCAGGCGCACTATTGATTCAAGTTTGAGGTAATTTCAATATCGATTACTTTATAAGTTATTACCATCTAAGAAAGTTCTTAGAACTTGGAGTTTAACTGAATCAAATTCCTGTTCATTTTGCAATAAAGAAGAAGAAACAAACATTCACGCCTTCTGGGAGTGTGTAAGAAATTGGTTTGACTTTTCATCTATCACCCCTCATTGTCATCTTTATCTATCAACACACGCCGCATAACGAAAGTTATTGTTTTACTGGGCAAATTATTCATATGTGTTGGCGATTCAAATTCTTAAACTCTCAGTCCTTTAAAAAGTTGGTATCCTTCTATCAAAAAACAGTGTTTCTTATCGCATCTAGGAGAGGGAAGCTGAAGAAGCATCGGGGTAAGAGGGGAACACTATGTTTGACTTAGTAAGTGAGTTATTATTGCCTATCATCATTTCTTCATATCCGGGCTTCTGTTAAAACCTTTGAGTTTTGTTGACGTTTGTTCAGTTGATATTAAGTTGTAATCATCAATTACGATTATTTATTTCTTCATATCTGAGCCTGCTATTAAGGCCTTTGAGTTTTGTTGATGTTTATTCAGCTAATATTGCGTTATTGTCATTCATTATCATCCCCTTATATCATAACTGGGGCAGTAAGGCCTTTGTGTTTTGTTTAAGTTTATTCAACTGATATTGAGTAACCTTTGTTACTTGACATTCACACTTTTTTAGTAGCATTGTAACATGGCCTCTGAAATGGAATACCTTTTATTTATTTTGATATTGAGTTATGTACGTTATCGATTAGACAGCTGAGGTCAGAATTCCGGCCCATGCATTCTGTTCAAAATGTTGCTATTCTTAACATAATCTTTTTAAGTAGCTTATCGTTTTTGTATCAACACCACTGTACTTATTTGTTCTGTATTGAATTAAAAAAAACATGAATGGAGTTATGTATAAAACTCGTGTACTTATATTTTCTAAAACTGCAGCTCCTGATTTATACTTATCAACTTCTAAAATAATATGTAAACCCCTTTTTTGGTGGGGGGGGGGGGTGGTAAACGCTAGAGAGGGCGAGGTTGTGGGGGTTTGGAGACCACTACCCGGGGAGGGCGAGATCGCTAGTGACTTTGCCCCCCCCCCCCCCCGAACTAAATAACTGGTTCATGGTTTGACGTCGTATGTGATGGAGAAATAAACTATGTGCAAAATAATGATATACAAACTAAATTACGAGTTTCAAAGCTTTTGAAATTTATGGAACCGACTACTACTACTATGTAGGGTCATACGCCTATACGGCCGTCTATTGCGGCCCGGATTCAGCGCAACACACAAAACGAGTCACACATGTTCAACTCTCACATCGCTCTCTCAAAATCCCTTAAATTCTATACATCATTTTAAATCTGAAAAGAAAAAAAAACTTTCGTTTCACAGATTGATGTGCATTTTTGAAACATTAAGATATCAAGGGTAAAGAAAGCTACCAAACTTTTCAAACTTGGCACAAACCACACACCTCCAACTTGAGGTACAGAGAATTTACTCATAACAAAACGTGGCTTGTTTGATTCTCTATCTGATCCCAACATGCCAAATGCTTCAAAATGAGATTCTGAGATACAAGTTAGGCTGACATATACGAGGGGTGATCAATAAGTTCTCGGCCTCACCAAGAAATAACGAGCACAACTCAGATTTTCAGGCACAACTTCATAGTATGAAGTCTTCTATCAATATCCTCCAAATTTCAAATCCCTGGAGTCATTACTTTCCAGGCATTCGTTTTTTCTAAATTAGAAGGTAAGTGGCGAGAAAAAAGTGGTGTGAATTGTGATCAGACATGTGTGGGTCAAGTTCCCCATGCCAGAAATTAACAAAAGACATTGTCAAAATGTTTGATATTGATTCTCTTCCTATTTCAAGCAAAAAGAATTGGGTTTCTAACTTCCAGCAGCGCAAATTGACCCACACACTCAGGTCAGGTCAATTGTCCACGTTTTTTTTTTCCTTCTCCCTCACCTAACGTTACTGGGTGTCGCCTGCAAAGTAATGATCACACTAATTTGAATTTTGGTACATATTTATATAAGACTTTATACTTGACATATATGCTTCGAAATCTGAGCTGTGATTATTATTTCTCGGTAAAGTCGAGGACTTGTTGATAACCCCACGTACATGTATAAAGTCTTATATAATTGTGTACCAAAATTCAAATTATTGTGATCATTATGTTGCAGGCGACACCCAGTAACGTTAGGTAAGGAATAACGAAAAAAAAGGTGGACAATTGATCTGCAATCTGAGGTGTGAGGTCAAATTGTCTGATCACACTTCACCCTTCTTTTTCTCCCCACTTACCTTCTAATTTAGAAAAAAACGAATGCCTGGAAAGTAATGACTGCAATGATTTGAAATTTGGAGGATATTGATAAAAGACTCCATACTATGAAGTTGTGCCTAAAAATCTGAGTTGTGCTTGTTATTTCTTGGCGAGGCCGAGAACTTATTGATCACCCCTCGTAGTATAACGGCTTGGTCTAACGAACCTGGAAGTGATTTCTACGACTCGCAGGTCGTTTCTCCGAGGGCCATATTTCAACAACCTTTTTTCCCCTGTTTAGAATATTTTATATTGCCATGGCCACCATACTATATACAACAATTCTTGCAAATCTGAAGTCTTAGACTTTTCTCAATTTTGTACTGCGATCTCCTTAACCCTCAAACCACCGTATGGGGTCAAAACTGACCCCAGACGTATATGAATATGTGTCATTATGACATTTTTGGTTGAAAACAAATTTCCTTCTATGAGTTTGTTTGTATATATGTCTTATAACTTTTCATACGTTTTTACCGAGATTGGCTCATTAAGTTATTATAAAAAGTTTATGCATGGTCCAGTGGGGTCAAAACTGACCCCAGCAATTTTTAAACCAACTTTTGAGATCCATGCCTAAACTACTTATTGTATGGTCACGAAATTTTCAGAAAATGATGTACATGTGCAACGAAATGAAGGTAACAACTTCTGTGTCATTATCTTGTGATATGACGATGTCATGACGTAATTTAGCTTAAATTGGCCGCCATCTTTGATTTTGACTGATGACGTCATTAAATTAGCATAAATTATGAATATCAAGTCATAAAATCTACGTTGAATTTCATAAGATGTCATGAACAAGTGTGGCTTGCCAAGAAAAACTTAAAACTTGAATGTTTAAGCCAAAATTAGAAAATTACGTAATAAATATGCCTGTCAGAATTCCGTTGTCATGGCAACATAAAAAATCATGAACTTTTTTTATTTACTTAAATTGCTTGCTATTAACATTTTCTGAAAAGGCACCAAGTTTGGTGGCCCTAGCGTGAGCTATTCAGGGGCTATGTGACTTTGAAGTTAGTGCGGGCATAAAAAAATACCTTACCCGGTCTGAATAGCGTTAGTGCAAAATGTGGTCCTCATGATCTTTTGCATAAATTATGATAATGAGCTAGAATTATTCTCACCAAACCATGTCAAACTGTCCCACATAGATTAATGAAGCTATACATATATACAAATCACAAAAAGAGTCACACAAAAAAATTGTATTTGCACAAAACGTTATGGGGTCAGTTTTGACCCCATACGGTAATCTACGTCACAAAAAAGGTACGGTGGTTTGAGGGTTAAAACACTGCTGTGCACACGCACTAGAATATCGGTATGTGCCCTGCGACTGGAAAGCTTACCCGTGGATGCAATGGTTCAGTCCTGCATGATGCCACTACGCGAGCGCGGAAAAAAATCCACAATTTCTTGTACAATTCTGGGAATTATTGCCAATCGGACGAATTAGGCTCACCCATGAGGCGTCGCCAGAAAAGCTTAGCATAATCATAGTAAAAAGGCCACTAGCCATATTTCTAGTATCCAATAGTGACATCAAACCACAAAGGCAATGTTAACACGTATCTTAGTGATTTTTTAATGCCGATATTGTTGTGTGACATTAACTGCACACGTTAGTAAATGGAGAATGAGTGTGATACCAGATTCGCTATTGTTTTTGCCCCTAAACAGGCATTATATTTTGAACATCGATCCATGCATAAACGTTTGTACTTCAAAGCAAAGTCAAAACATACCAAATATTATTCATGCGACACTAGTTGTTATTGTTTCTGCACTCAAACGGACCTTATATTTTGAAAAATCAATATTCGAGGTATAGAGGTCCGCAATGCAGCGCTAAGTTGTCAACACATTCCGAAATATTTCAATAATTCACATGGACTCTAAAAGATACCATGTATGACCTACTTAATTGACTTCTTTCTGAATTCTGTCAATTTATAAAAAGTTTTTTACTGATTTTCTTTCCCTTATTTACAATGCTGTGTCGTATAAAGTGGCGAGAATCTTACAGTTTATTGTCCCCACACTAGTGTTCCTTTCGCAGTGTTTTGCAAGAAATGTGTCAACTGAATGTACTTAGTCGCAAACTAAATTTGACTGAAAAAGACAAATTAATCCTATTCAGACCGAAAAAAAACTATAACGACCCAACGGCTTAAGCTAGAATCTCCAAATGTAATGAATTGTCCCATTTTTGCTGTTGTCACGGCATCCAGTAGTTTTTTTTACAAAAATTGTTAATTTCACTTCTCACAATGTATTTTACACATTTTCTCTCCAAACAACCGGTTGTCATGAGAACACAAAAATTTAAAACTTCCCAATCTTTGTAAAATTGTTACCAATAGTTAATAGGTAAGACAATAGATTTGGTTACACTAACGTTTTAACGTAAGCCATTCGGGCGTTATGCAACATGCCTCCCTACCCTCGTCTGAGTAGGGTTAAAACAACCGTGTGTACGTGCTATGTCGATGTTTACTGACATGAAGAGGGAACGCTTGACGTGGCAGACAGGCGCAGAAAACAGTGGCTCTCCTGATATCATCATGGGTAGGGAGGGATATTGCGTATGTGGACGACACTGGTTGGTTAGGAGATGATCTCGTGATGATACGGACCAATGGCAGCAGCTTAGTTTGGGATGGACATAACTGCGTACCTGACACGCTGGCATTTTTCGACTCTCTAGACGACTTCAGGTTGTGTTTTGTTGAAAAGAAGTTCGGTACCGCGGAACTAAGACTATTTTAGATCGCTGGCACTGAAATTCTACTTACATTCAAGAACCAGCAGACGGTAAGCATTGTTCACACTCGATTTTGATTCCAAATGTATATATTTGTTTCCTGATTCACATTTTATGCTAGGTTAATCTATAGACTTGGTGGGAAACGGGCCACTAAAGATATATCAGGCTTTATCTGCACAAACGTGACAACATTTTTTTCATGAAATGTCAGAAGTGATTATTGACATGCATTTTTCTGTTCTCTCAGAAAAAGGCGAGATATGCTGCTGGCTACACTCGTCTCGGCTCTTCTGCTGGCCGCGTTGGTCGGTGAGACAAATGGTGAGTGTTGATCATTATGATTTCTACTCGTATCATGAGATATCTGAAATTACAAATTTCTCCTCAGTTTCACAAAATTTTGGCTTTTGCTTAAAATGGCTGTAATCAGACAAAAGTTGTGTTCTGAAAAGCGAACAAACACGAGAACCAAAGCGTAGTCAGCAAGGCAGCCGCGAGCTTAGAGGCCAAAGAGGGCAGTCATAAAAGTAACACTGTTTTCTCAGGAGCCTATCATGCGGTACAGGCTAAAAGCCGCCTAGTAAGAAACTACCGAGGACCAGCGCCCTTGGCTCCCCCGTGGAAATGCAACTGAAGATAAAACTTGCAATAATTCAGTTTTTGTTTTCTTAGTTTAAGGATTTTTAAACCAAAGTGAAGCGCACGGACAGAATAGAAAATTAGAAAGGATTTTGTAATAACATCAGCCCACATGCTACCTCGGGAGCCACCATGTCAGAATTACACGCAAGTAGGAAGATAGTTAACACTGATAAAACGGAATGTGAAATTGGGTGTAGATTCGAGCCATTGATAAAGAATTCGGCCTATGCTCGCCTGATACTCGAACAATGATAGTGTATAGTTGGACCTTAAGATCATCGGTGACAAGTCTCTCATCAGATGCTAAGAACATGTTTCGGTACCCAGGGAACATCGGCCGACTCCCAGAAATCGTCTGCGATACCTAAACATTGTAGGCTGATCGAGAAAACATCGGTCGTACTATTGCCAAACATGGCACTTAGAGCTCGTACGTAGACTCGTCGTAAATTTTTGCGCAGTGTGTCAGGGGCGTGTAAGCACCGAAGCTAGTGAGCCACCGACGAATCGGCAAGGGAATCATATCAGTCGGTAATTCATTCAGTAATCTGCACAGGAATTGGAGCTGCCCAGTAACAAACAATGAAGCCGCCGAGGAATCAAACAGACAGCCGAGTAAACGGTCGCGGGGCTCGTTCGGGACGCATCGGTTTTTGCCCACACCCGGATGTTTATGAAGGAAATGGCCAAAAAAGATACACATCAAACCAAACAGGCACTGCCCAACATAAGGGGCCTAAGTAGTAAATAGCACTCTTTTTGTGTGCAAAGTTTATCGCTGACATTAGGCCTGCGCCACTTATTATTATCTTTGCCAGAATGGCAAGGTTACGTTTTAGGCTTGTACGTCTGTCTGTATGTATGTGGACAGCTTAACTCGAGAAGACTTGAATGGATCCTAATCATTGCGATATTTGGTAGGTGGGTAGATAGGGGTCGGAAAACGAAGGTGAAATTCGATAATGGCCCTAGCAGCTTGCTAGGGAACTGAAGCTGAAAATTTATTTTTGATGTCCTCTGTTCTGGACATGCTGTGATCCTGATTCTTTTGTGGTGGAGAGCCCTTGGGGCAGAGAGTAAGTGCGATGAGTTTGGACCCCATAGGGGCTTTTTTTGGCGACGCCTAATGGGCGAGCCTAATCGTATAGTGTGCGACCGTTTGCAAAGAATTCCAAAACTTCCACAGGAATGTCAGGAATGTAGATTCCGCGCGTGCGTAGTTGCACCATGCTGGACTGAACCATTACCTCCACGTGTAAGCTTTACAGTCGCAGGGCACATGCCGATATACGTGTGCAAACTTGGAAAGTTTGGTGGCCTTCTTCACTTTTAATATCTTTGTTTCAAAAATGCAAACCGATGTGTGAAACAAGCATTGTTTGTGCTTAAATGATGTATAACATTCGGGGGTTTGTGAGATAGTGATTTGATAGTTACCTTCGCCAAGAACATTATATTTTGGGTAGCGTTTGTATGTGTGTGTGTTTGTAGAAGACCACCATAACTTGAGAACGCCTGGATGGATTGTATTGATACCCGGTGAAAATGAATAAATGAAAATGAATAAATAAATATATAAATGTGGGTAGGCCTTGTTGAGACCTGGAAACGATTAGATTTTGGGCCCCCTAGCGGCCGGTTACTTTACTGCAGCGGAACTTCCTGGTTTGATATCTCGAGTTCTGCTGCGGCTATGCATTTTAAGTGGTAGACAGCTCTTGATGCCATGAGTTAGTGGTATAGGTTTGCCCCCCCCCCCCCCCCCCAACGGCTTGTTTTGGAACTGCAGGACAGGTTTGGTGTCAGACTTTGAAAGGGAATAACTCAAGAAGGGGTCGACGGATCGTTATGATTTTTACCGTCGCCATGGCAATAATTTTTATTGCCACACTTTTTGAAACTGCAGTTTCCTTTAAAACTTTCAAAGATAATAACTCGAGAACGTGTTGACTGATCGTCATGATTTTTGATGGCCCAAGTGATGACTTACATGATGTCATACTATTTATGTAAATCAACAGCTTATTTACATAATTAATGAGGAAAGTTTATAAATCCACTGCATTCCATGATAGGACTTTCAAACTTGTCACAAATGTACCTGATAAAGAGACAAATATTAATTGTGCAAATGACGACGACATCACAACTTCAGACTCCTGCATTTGTAATAGCCCCGCCTATTGTAAACTCCTCGCAATTCAGCCCCTGGCTGCGAAGAGAGAGTAGTCGGCCCACACAATAACAAATAACCAATCCTATTATGTATCATTAAGTCGTTAAGCATTTTTGCATAGATTATGCAGTTGTGTTCCTCATTTATGCCCCACTTATCATGAATTACATGTGTTACATCTAATTAAGTCCAGTTATTGAAAACAATGGAATCATACAAAATTTGTCCTCTTTTATATAATATGCATACCATTGTTTAAGTCTTTGCAAAGCTTAACACCCAAAAATGATGACAACGCATCGTTATCTTGTTTATATTCACAAAAAAGTTCCAAAAAGAAATTTGGGGGAGTCAAACCTGCCACACCTTGTTTGGACGTTAAATTAATACCTGCTACTTAATTATCAAGACCATATCATGTCTGGGACAAAAAATTCATTGAAAAAAAAAAGAAATTTTCTTTTTAGTTTTTAATAAATTCTTATCAAAATGCAAACTAACTCCTATTTTAAATAATTTGTGGTTTGTATTGCATATCGTTGTCAAGGCTACTTACATACCAAAAATTCTGAATATCCGTTATTTCTTTCAGAGTTATCCTCTTTGGAACTTTTCTAAACAATGCCCCTGTCATTCAGAAATTGGCAGCTAGGAGACCCAAACGTATGTCACTTGTATTCGGGCACAATAGTTCTCTAATACACAAAAATCGCGATCGTGACTTTATAGCTTGTTCAGTGCACGAGAACTTAAACCCGGAATTTCCGTTGTAGTACCTAGTAAAACTGCTAGGTGGCCACAGTCTTTTAATCATTTCCAGTTCTTGTCACATTCTACCAACGCACCAAGTATGAAACCAATCCATCCAGCCGTTTTTAGTTATCTTGTTGACCAATAGACATGTATGCAAACAGACAAAGGCTAGTTAAGTTATAACCTCTATGACATTCATGTAGGTGGAAAAATTGTCGTCACCGAGTCCTCGCTAGATTAAAGTGCAGCTTTCAGACACCAGAGAAGGTTGGATGAGCTGCTAAAACTCATCCAAAGGCTACGTAATCGCCAGGATTTCGGTCGCTCTTCGACCCAAGATGCCATTTGCTGACACGTCGACCGAGCTCAATTCTTGATTTGTTCCGGGGCTTTATCAGAACCAGCTTGCTTAAATACATGACATGCATATAGTAACGACAAAAACATACCCATGCTATTTTCTTTCCAGTTTTCGACATGTCCCAAATATATATAAAACGTAGTTTGGGGTTGTGGTCTAAATTCTCTTGTCCATTATCATAACTAGTAAATACAGAAATAAAGAAGTGAAACGTAAAATATATCGTCAACTCTGAATCTGAATGGGAAGACACAGCTGACAGCTGCCTGTGCCCTATAAACAAGTCTGCAGGGTTGATAGTGTTGTGAAAACTGTTTGCTAACCTTTATTATGGGTCTAACGCTGTGTCCGGGTACCCCGGCTGCAAATGACACATTTTGCTTCAACAATAAACAAGAGTCTGAAAACTTAAACCTGCATGAAATATTTTTTTTTTGTGATTGTGGGTATGGTTTGTTGTTGGGTTGATATGGTTATACGTTTGGCAAAATTATTCCATCATTGTTCTTATATATCTACCTATGGTAAATGGTGAGATCCAAAACTACACCTTGCTAGTGACCTCACCCTTTCCTTTTTATTCCCTATTGTTACGCCTGCACCTGGCACATATCCTAAATGTGCAATATTGGTTCATTCCATACAGAGGTGACAGGGATGGTCACGGTTACTATGTCTACTAGTTGTGGATTTGTGCAGCCATCAGCTTTATATCCCTAATGTGTATAAAGTGATTCACCCAGCACCCAGTGGTGACAGGGATGCCTATTTGCCCAGCTGGCTATCAGTTACTGGGACCACCCAATCAAAAAAGTAAAAAAAAAGCGGTGTAAATATTTTTTTTAAACAATTCACAAAACTGCAGCAAACTCCTAATGCACGCTATCACCTGCATTTTTCATGCAGGTATTAAGACAAAACGTTCATTTGCTCTAATAAACAGAAAGCCACGGATTCGCTGCCAAGCTTCTAGAATTAAGATGAACATTCTTCAATAGCTTTAACCCTATTCAGACCGGGCTTTTTTGGTCATCCCTGGACCGGGGGGGGGGCTTTTGAGGCCCTCCACTTCTAAGTCCTATAACTCTAACACGACGTGCTGTAGGGCCACCAAATTTTTAGGACATAATTTCGACATAATATCTGACAAGTACGTGACGTTTGTCGTTACGTTGACGTAAGATGACGTAATTATGACGTCATCAATTTGATTACATTGGCCAAACCCATGAAAAATGGGTATTCTCAGAAAACTTCAAGTTATGCTACAAAAATGTAACAAGAAGTGCAAGTAACAGAATAATAATGTTTATTACGACTTGCGTTGCCAATAGCAACATCAATGACGTCAATATGACGTCATAAAATGACGTCATGCACATCTAAGATACGAGTTGGGCTCCACCATATTATATCCACCACCTTGAATTTTTAAAAATACTTTTTTTGCAACAAATAATCACAAAGGGCAATGGAAATAGACTAAATTCATTCATTTAGATGGTTTTTGATGAAAAAATACCAGGTAGTTACAAATTTTAAGGGATAATTAGCTTGTTATTATTGATTTGGCCATTCGGTCCGCCATCTTGGATTTTGGGCTGATGACGTCATCAAATTAGCATAATTTATGCATACATAATTATGAAAGATATGCTGAATAATATAAGATTTTATTTATGTAACAAAATTGCAGTAATATAGCAAATAAATGTGAAAAATACATTGTTAGAACCAAAAATAGTGATTTTTGGCAAAACTGCCTGTCAACAAACGGTTGCCATGGCAACAAGAAAAAATGAAAAATTTGTCAAACTTCGTGAAATTGTTGCTAATAACATTTTAGGAAAACTCACCAAATTTGGTGGCTCTAGCGTAAGCCGTTCTGGCGTTATAGGACATCGAAGTTAGCGCGGGCCTCAAAAGCCCCCCCCCCCCCCGGTCTGAATAGGGTTAAGTCAAGTCAAGTCAAGTTTATTGCACAACGATTGCAACAGGTACAATGTATGGCAAATTACGTGTAACTAACAACTACAAACTACTTACATCAGTATACTAGTCTAGCAAGATATATGAATAATATATGGCGGCATAGTGTATTTCACATTGTTAAAGCACTACTTCTCATTTGCATAGCATCATATATAAATTGGCCTAGGTGCACAGATATGGAGTCAGGACATGATAGAAGTACATCAAATATTTCTCTGCTTGTTTTAGGTAATGTTGTTTCGTTGTTATACATTGTCAATAACTTTTTCCTTTCTTCATTGTAATAACACTGGGGGAAAGGGTATCGGATGTAGCCATATCCGAGCAGGGATATTTGCGTATTTGTAACAAATGCTAGCGAATGCAAACGGATTCGAGTTGGATCCCTAAAATATCCGAAATTAAGATTTTTGGGATCCGGAATGAAAAGACTCAAACATATCCCAAAATGGGATTTTCCACGGATGCGAAGTCGTTTTTTTTAGGGATTTCTTTGAATACCTGGAATGATCGGATCGCAAAGAATCCCCAAACGGTATTTCCCTCGGATGCGAAGTCGTTTTTAAAAGGATTTCTTCGAATACCTGGAATGAACGGGTCCCAAAACGGCCTTTGCCGCGGATGCGAAGTCGTTTTTATAGGATTTTCCTCGTATATTTGTCATGGTCGGATCCTAAAGAATCCCAATGCGGCATTTGCCGCGGATGCGAAGTCGTTTATTAGGGATTTCTTCGTATGATCAGATCATAAAGAATCCAAAACGGGATTTTCTGCAGATACAAAGTCACTTTAATGAATTTTCCGCACATTTGACAAATCACAATATCATGTGTGCCCAATTACTTTCTTATAAAAGGCTAACACGATTTGAAATAGAAAAGAATGCACAGAATAATCTTATTCTAAACCAGTCCTGAGAAGAACTCAACGACGTAATGTCATCGAGGCCGAATCCTGTCTGCCACATGATATGTATACAGATACAATATTGCAACAAGAATGGGTTATACCAGGTATGTACAGAGAGTCCCTGTTATCTAATCATGTTAAGGGAAAGTTGAATCCTTTAACCGCCAATATCATCACATGACTTCTTATACTTCCAAATAGAATATAAGATCAAACGTGAATGCAATTTGACTTTTATGTAAAACTGACATGGGAGTCTGTGGCTAATCTTGCTTCTACGAATATCTGTTTCTATTACAAATCAAAGTCTTCGCGATCGCGTCCAACTCTAAGGAATTTCCACATCCGGCTACAGGATACAGATAGTGAATCCAGCTTGTAAAGTACAACTAACATGACTTATAGTTTCAGTATGTACAGCTTCTCGCAACAGCACAAAGTCTCCTTTCTACTAGTGACTGAGTGCTTCGCTTCTTTTCAGGCTAGTTACGCCCTGATCCCTCCCAGCTCAATTCCTTCTGTGCCCTTCCTGTAGTCCAGTGTTCTCCCAGCTGTTGACACGGCCAGAGAATGTCGACCCGCCTTCTGAAAAAGAGAAAGAATAATCCCATCAAATTTTGAGATAGCTAAAGCATCCATGTTTGATGGATGCGTCCGTCAAAGTAATTAGGATGTATATGAAAAGAAATGGTGATTGGCTTGTTATACAACAGGAACAAATGCATCTGATTGTGGTATTGCCATTATCACCGTTACATTCCGCATTATCATACCAAAAAAGTCCCCCGGGAGGGCGCGGCAGAAACAGTCTAGCGTTGCATAATTAGTGACAAGGTGTGATCTGCTTCCCCGGCCGGACTTTGCATTGTGTACGAGACGTCGCATATAAACAAACACGTAAACACCGTTTGAACAGAATGTTCCTATGCGAATAAATACCAGGCATGAGACAAACACATGTGTATACAAGTAATGTTTTGATGATGATTCAAATTTTTCCCAAATAAGTCAACAGTTACTCAGCAAGTATCATGCTTGTGACTTGTGGTTTGTAAGGCTCCGTTATGTCGTTTTCTGATAAGTTTCTGTTCAGCCCAAGCATACCAAAAGCGCTACTAACTACTGGCCAACAAGGAATGTAGTCACAAAGACGAATTCAAAGCGGGTATTGTTTGGAAACAATCATTGTATAAAACATACCTCGCCGTGAGATCCGCAGGACAGTGATGTAAAATAGCTCCAGGACGCCGAACTACAAAACAGGGCTGGCTGTTTCAGTCCCTCGATCGCCGTCCCGTCCGTCGACTGCCACTTGAGTTTGGTCACCGCCTCAACATCACCCTACTACAGAAGTTCACACACGTGTGTACAAATCCATATCCCGAGTTCAACGTTTCAAAACTCAAAGTTTGAGGTACAAAAAGATTGCGGTCCTCACGGACAACGCTGACTATCTCCGCTTTATTTTTAAACTGACTGATGTGCAGTCTGATTGGTCAGAGAGACAACGATTGGATTACCCACAATACACCGCCCCAATGTACGGATGCAAAAAAATACAGAGTCGCATATTTAAGATATCCCAAGATTACCAACAATGCACTGCTCCAATGGAATCCCCTCCACTGGAGCAATCCACTGGAGCAGTGCATTGTTGGTAATCTTGCCACGAATGCAGAAAAAAACCATTTCGCATCCTTACGAATCCGAGTATCCTGGTATCTAGCGTAACGTGGATTGTCTCACTTGTATTGACGTTACAAACTGTGGTGTCCGAGGTACAAAAAGGGGGGAAAGATATGACCAATCTAAAAAATAAAATATATGCTCAAAAACAAGAGTGCTAGCCACGCATACATAAAAAGTAAGTGTTCTTACGAAAGCCGAATTTCTACATTAGCATCCGCCACGAAGTAAGTTAGCAAACGAATTCCGTGTTTGCATCCACCTCGAGTTTCGGATACCAACGAATGCGTTACGGATGTGTATGGGATCCGTGATTTTTGGTAATCTTTGATATCCGTCTGCATCTGAAGACTTTTCGCTGATAAACAAGAATCCTGACCACGTATTCTTTCGTTTGCGTTAAAACTAAGTATCCATACGAATACAATGTTTGAATCAGTTAGTGGCTTACAGATACTAACGAATCCGTGATTATAAGTAAGTATCCATACGAATGCAGTGTTAGCATCCGTCACGAAGTACTGAGTATACGGGTTCTGTGTTTGTATCCACCGATGAGAGTTACGGATACCTACGAATGCGTTGCGGATGCAAGTGGGATCCGTCATTTTTTGGGATCCGTGATGGTTTTTGGAATCCGTCAGCATTTGTCAGCATACGTCAGCATCCGTCAGGTGTTGCAAATTGGAATCCGTCAGCATCCGTCTACATATTCGGTCTTTTCGTCTAGTGTAAGGGCATATCATCAGGAAATGATATTCATCTTCAATACTGTCTTTGCAGATGGTTAAGTGTGCTTTTCAAGCTCGTGCGGCCGATATTATATCCTGACCTGCTACTTTCTGCGTTATCGTGTTGTTCCTTGTTTGCAATGAGTTGGATCGGGTTTTATTTTTGTTTTGCTACATTATCATGGGAAGTTCGTGACGATCCATTGGTTTATAGTCGTATTTGTCCAGTCACAATTAAGCAAATTGGGGGATTGTAAAATAAGTATTACAATGAAATTCGAGGCATTTCTGAGTCAAAATTCTCCCTAATACTAGAAAGGCCGGTATTTGCTAAGGAGCAAATTCAGCTATTTTCACTCCGCTCCTCCTTGCAAAAATGGACTGTTTCAAAATTGAATTTGAAAAAAGATCCCATCTGAGATTGACTCGGAAGTACGGTTCTTTCATACTAGTACTGGACAGTAATCACACTTTTATTTCTTTATTACAACACGCACACAGCATGCTAGTGATTAACACACATTATCATATAGCCAGGGGACGTGGGCCAATCAGAAGGCCCCATTTCATGCTGGTTATGACGCCGTAACAGCCATGCATTAGATTTTTGATTATCACATATGTGATAAAAACTTTTGGAAGTTTAAACCAATCAGGAGGACAGACAAACATGACGCTGGTCAATCAGAATGAGATATCCAGGAATCGTCCATCTGCCAAGATAGGGGAATAAGTACAGGCATGGCAGGGGGGATGGCTCCCTCTATTAACATCGGTAGTGCGTGTTTCTTTCTTCAAAGAAAACATTTGCTGTCTTAAAACAACATTAAATTACCTATAATATTTCAACCAATAAGATCTATTTCAAGATATGTCCAATTTAAACTGAAAAATGAAGATAAAATTATTTGCACCCCCCGCGCTTTCAAGTTAAACGGTCCGCAGACGATAATGACACTGCGGTCCGCCATTTTGAACGTCACGAAATGGATGACCAGAACCTACCGTTCTTTGGAGAAGACTTATCTCAGTTTGTTATGAATGAAATTCTCCAGACTTGTCAGCCACAGCAAGCACAGGAAATGCCACAGCCTCAGGAAAGCCGGCAAAGGTTTTCGGCGCTGGACAGTAACGAGCTGGACAAACTCGAGCACGGCAGGGTTGAGAAGTGCACGGAAAGGTCAACAGTTTGGGGAGTGAAGCTTTGTATGGACAACTTTGTTGTATGAATCGACTTTGTTATTTAAAGCCTTCAAACTGTATTTATTGAATGTACTGAATAAAGGATGTATGTATTATAAAGGAATTTGTCGCTTAAGTGGGTCAGTTAACTGTTTGGGTAGGCTATATGATAATAGCGTTAATGACCCGCCTGTTCCTCGGTATATATGGTGTCATAACGCCTGGTCCTTTGCTATAACCACCTCATAAAACCACCTCGTTCGCTTCGCTCACTCGGTGGTTTTATTCGGTGGTTATAGCAAAGGACCAGGCGTTATGACACCATATACACCTCGGGGCGAGTCATTAACCCTTAATTAACCCTATTCAGACCCGGGGGGGGGGGGCTTTTGAGGCCCGCGCTAACTTCGATGTCCTATAACGCCAGAACGACTAACGCTAGAGCCACCAAATTTGGTGAGTTTTCCTAAAATATTGTTGGCAACAATTTTACGAAGATTGACAAATTTCCCATTTTTTCGTGTTGCCATGGCAACCGTTTGTTGACAGGCAGTTTTGCCAAAAATCACTATTTTTGTTTCTAACAATGTATTTTTCACATTTATTTGCTATATTACTGCTATATTGTTACATAAATAAAATCTTATATTATTTAGCATATCTTTCATAATTAAATATGCATAAATTATGCTAATTTCATGACGTCATCACCCCAAAATCCAAGATGGCGGACCGTATGGCCAGATCAAGAATAACAAGCTAATTATCCCATAAAATTTGTAAAAAACTGGTATTTTTTCATCAAAAACCATCTAAATGAATGCATTTAGTCTATTTTCATTGCCCTTTGTGATTATTTGTTGCAAAAAAAGTATTTTAAAAAATTCAAGGTGGAGGATATAATAAGGCGGAGCCCAACTCGTATCTTAGAGGTGCATGACGTCATTTTATGACGTCATATTGACGTCATCGATGTTGCTATTGTCAACACAAGTCGTAATAAACATTATTATTCTGTTACTTGCACTTGTTGTTACATTTTTTGAGCATAACTCGAAGTTTTCTGAGAATACCCTATTTTCATGTGTCCGGCCAATATAATCAAATTGATGACGTCATAATTACGTCATCTTACGTCATCATAACGTCAAACGTGAAATACTTGTCAGATATTATGTCGATATCATGTCCTAAAAATTGGTGGCCCTACGGCACGTCGTGTTAGAGTTATAGGACTTAGAAGTGTTGGGCCTCAAAAGCCCCCCCCCCCGGTCCAGGGATGACCAAAAAAGCCCGGTCTGAATAGGGTTAACAGAGAAGACACCGCTTTTCTTCAAGACAGAAAGGTTTTATTTCAAAAACGTAAATTGTGTCCTATTTTCTCTACAGATTGAACACGTTATGAGACCTTAAACTTTGGTATTACATACCAACAACAGACAATAGCGTGACTTTCTTGCTTATGTACACAACACAAGGGCAGTTACTGTACTTATTCAAGATTGTCACAAGTATTATCAATCTTCATACAAACATACCTCACTTAACAAAACTTCTTTACGAAAATATGCTTATCAGCACTGTCCTACTCAGCCGTTTTCAGCGAACTGTTTGTTTGTAAAATCCAATTGGATAGCATGGCTGCATTGCAATGACATTATCAGTAAAAACACATATTCAGTCATGTACCTTGTATCCAGACAAGAAGGATCATATTCTGTTTTTATACTTATAATTAGCTTATACATATGTATTGATGAACAAAGCTAATTAGTCACTGTATATTTGCACCAAGTCTGTTTTGTATATCTTAATGTTTTGTATTCTTTTGTTAAAAAAAAGGATGCAGCAGTTGCAGTAATCATGTGTCTGTAAGGAGAGTATGCAAAACTTTTATCAAATTACAACTTGTCAACCAAAGCCACCATAAGCTCACTAAACTGTGAGCCAACACGCCCAACACAGATGACAGAGATGCAAAGGAGACTGGGGAAAAAAAGGCAACACCTGTTAATTAAACTTAATATATAGGAAACCTTACAAAAGTATATGTTTTGCATGTACGGGTTTAAAAGTACCTTGAGTACATTGTTGAAAGGTTGTTGGAGATGTAAAGGATAAGCGCATCAGTGTGTTATTGTACCCCTCACGATTTTAGATTCATATAAATAGAGGTAAGTACGAGAGCAATTAGGGGCCATGTGAAAACAGGCTTCAACGAGTCTATCATGACATTTTTAAACAAGCAATTAGCGGAGGTGCAAAAAACAGAGTTCTGGCAATACACATTTGTCTGGGAGACAGATTGAAGAAAATACAATTAAGAAAAAAGGATGCAGCAATTGCAGTAATCATGTGTGCGTAATAACCTTAAGGTCTCATTTATTTTGCACATAAACTAATTAGTATATGATTGTTTAATTGTGCTGATTAACAGTTTATATTAAAGTGCATTATCAAATTACACAGCATATACCATGTTGTGGTGTCTGAAAAGTCATAAAAATGTATTTATGTCTGTCATGAAATGCAATGTTTGAACTCATGGTTGATATCATATATTATCACTTAGTTACAGTATTGTCCCAAATAGACTAATCATATTCAAAACTGTCACAATTTCATTATTCTAGCCATTTGACTACTGTGCCCTCTGAAAGCCGCCGCATTAGGGCAGTCTTCTTGGTAGCATAAGAGTTCCAGCATCAGGTAAATAATGGCACTGTCAAACTGACAACTACTATTAAGACACAAACCCACGTGTCTGCACAACGTTCTTGGTGTCTCCACTTCATCTGCTTGAAAATAGAATAGACTACAATAATTATTGTTTCCTTTGTGTAATTTCATGTGCCACCAGAGTAAAAGGAAGATCATTTTTGTTTGTTCACTAGAAAAAAAGTCACACCTGATTACATATACAACCAACAAGCATGGATAATTCCCAACAAGCCCTCGAAAATCTGTACTATAATATACTATGGAAAAGAACTACTCTACACTTTTCACAGTATACAATTCTGTCTCAATCACTGAACAGTGCAAAATTATTCCATATCGTCATTAAATAGCTGTACATGCATGCGTGCGCTCGTAACCGCGGTCCCCCTCCCATCTACATTTGCGCCATTCAAGTTATCACTAAACCCAACACCCCAAACTCGCGTAAAATAAAATTAAAAAATAACTACCGGTCCACAAACGACGACAAGCTTCCCGAATTTGTTACAGCTTTTGTGTATTGTTGTCAATTGCAAGATAAACAGTACAGTTTTTTACTTTCTTTTGACGGAACAATATTCTTCGGCTCGCGGCCTGATTCCTGTACAGCATTATAACCTGCTAATTTGAAAGACCCTTCCTCATTGGGTGTAGCCGAGTTGCCGAGCTTATGCTGAATGTCGCGCGCCGTCTTATTAACTAATCTAATTAGCGACTATGTGCACGGCTGTGGCCGGGGCTGTCTGCTACCTGGTCCTGCACACAGGGAAGGTGATTACGTAATTTACCGTATTTGGTGACACGCTCAGAGGCGGCGAAGACGAAAAAGAAGATGAAAAAAAACCCCGCCAAATTGGATTTAAAAAATACATAATATCTAACTGATTTTGTGCCAAAAATGATAAAGAGGTCCTTTTAGTAAATATCTCATGCACTATCATACCAAATTTCGGGTCCCTTGGGCTTAATACCTGGGCACGGGAGGCGCATTATACAGTTCGGTCAGAACACCACCTAAAACATCCATAAAATCATTCTAAAGTTATCTATAAAAAAACAAAGGGGCTGGGTATTGGCCCACTCTACCTTTGTAACAAATTCTAGGTCATTCTGTGCATGAATGACGGAAAGGAATCACTTAAACGATCGCGACAGGAGAAAGAAAGAAAAAAGAAACAATATGAACACAATATGTTCACTCCCTAGCGTACCTACGGTACGCGGAGTGAAAATAATAAAGGTTGTATAACGACATGATCCCACTTACGTTTCGATCCCAATATTCCTTTCAGCGTTAAAAATGTGTATCATGAAGATCACTGTTTACTTTGCCCACCAAGCAGGATTCATCAACTTGACTCTGAATGTATATCTATGTATATTTCAAACAAAATGTGTCACCTATCTCCCCTAGATAGGCTTAAACACGACAAGCGATGTAAAAAGACAATATCATGTTCTGCTTATTTCTACCCATTCATGCCCTCCAAGTTCGTTTATGGCACGGAGTAACACGCCGCACAAATCGGTTACGTTATATCATGAACACCTGATGGAAAGTTTCGTACTAAGCTGTTATATACTTTATAGTCCAAGAACCAAAATGAGAACATGCTTAAGTGAAACTTATCGTGTACTACGGAGATGTCTTGTTTACAATCAATAATACTGCAGTATTTTGTGACGCTTCTCGGTCTACGTCGCCAGCAAATGGCTTGCTTGGTGTTCTCTGCATATTTCACGGTTGTCTTCGACAATGTTCGGTGCACAAGCTGCCTATTTGCTTACAAGCAGGAAAAACGGCGCACAATCGGAAAGAATAATGTAAAACAATATCTGATAAAACATCTCAATGTTATTAGTTTATTCAACTTTTCTCAAACTACAATGTTTTTCAACACCACGATAGGTTGTTTCTTCCCAGACACACTTCGGAGTCGAACACACTGTCACTGCGCTACGCGGTCCCACTAATTCAGTCTTACTGGATACATGTATATCGTTTTTGGTCCGTTGATCGACACGGGCTTCAAAAATTGAGTAAAATGAGGATAACGTGAGGAAGTGTGGTTTGTTCGCTGGGAAAAACGTAGGGAAGTGTGGCTTGTTCGCTGGGAAAAACGTGGGGAAATGGGGCTTGTTCGCTGGGAAAAACGTGGGGAAGTGTGGCTTGTGCGCTGAGAAAAACGTGGGGGAGTGTGGCTTGTTCGCTGGGAAAAACGTGGGGAAGTGTGGCTTGTTCGCTGGGAAAAACGTGGGGAAGTGTGGCTTGTGCGCTGAGAAAAAACGTGGGGAAGTGTGGCTTGTTCGCTGGGAAAAACGTGGGGAAGTGTGGCTTGTTCGCTGGGAAAAACGTGGGGAAGTGTGGCTTGTTCACTGGGAAAAACGTGGGGAAGTGTGGCTTGTTCGCTAAGAAAAACGCGGGGAAGTGTGGCTTGTTTGCTGGGAAAAACGTGGGGAAGTGTGGCTTGTTCGCTGGGAAAAACGTGGGGAAGGGTGGCTTGTTCGCTGAGAAAAACGTGGGGAAGGGTGGCTTGTTCGCTGGGAAAAACGTGGGGAAGTGTGGCTTGTTCGCTAAGAAAAACGCGGGGAAGTGTGGTAGAAAAAACGCGCGAATGCGTGGCTTGTTCGCTGAGAAAAACGCGAACGTTATCGTTATATGTTGAAAAAATGTATCTTAAGACATTTAGGGTTGATAATCCAAGATGGCGGATAGCTAAACTACAGATGACGTCATTGTATAAAGTCATTTGACGTCATTTTGACGTCGTTGCGTCAGCTTCTGACAACAGAAGTCTTATAACACTTAAATATTGATAAGAAGCCTTTATTGGTTACTTTTTGAGTGATATATGTGGGTATTATGGGATATCCCCGTTTTAGCAAAAAAACAATTATTGACGTCATAATTACGTCATATTACGTCATAAAGATAAAACATTCAGGAATTATAACATTTGACGAGCATAACCCCCCTGCAAATTTGGTGACCGTACAGTAAGCCGTTTTGAAAATACGAAGGGGGCCGAATGAGCCCCCCCCCCCCCCCCCCCCCCCGTGTACGCTAAAACACACCCAGTAACTTTCTAGCGAGGACAGGTCAACGACAATTACTTCGGTGTGAATAGCCCGAATGAGTGGCGGGCCATTCTCACCCTGTCTATCATGCATACCCTGTATCTCATTTGCCACGCAGTAAAGACTATAAGTTGGGGGCAAAGTAGCCTGACTAAAATCGTGCTCCTAGCGGCCGGTCCTACAATTTCCGCTGCTCGAGGGTTCTTAAACCCCAGCCAGGGAGAGACTGTGGAAACACAGCAGGCTAGGTGCAGAGATCAAGGCCAGCTGACTCGAGCTCTGGTCCAGCATGAACGGCTTCTCAGCCTGCTTGAATGCCTGTTCCAAGAAGAACAGACATATTTCCACTTCAAACTAAGATAAGACCTAGTGTGAAAAGATCAACCCGTCCTCTTCTTATTTTGTACTAACGAGGAGATTGTTAGGGTCAGATGGAGTTACTTTCGGCAACTCCTCGGTGTTTCCCGAGATAGGCTCTCGCTCCCCCCAAATCTGTGTCCGAGGGAGAGTGGACGCTCAAATCATCTCCAGTATGGGCTACGTATGCAAGAGTCGACGGACTGGTAACTCATAGAACGGAATCGGGGGAGAGACGAACTTCTCTTCTCATTCCTGCGTTGGTGCAGAAAGGACCGGGACCGCAAGGGGGCGTCTGTGCTGGCGATAGTGGCAGGATCGTCATCAACTGTCACTCGAGCTCGAGTAGCGGCTCATGGACCGACTGGCGCGGCGGTTTGCAAAAGCTAGCATCGAAGCCGAAGAACATATGTAAGAGACCCTGCTTGAACACTACATCCTGAAGTATCAGGGACCCAGCTGGCCGAGGCGCAGTTCCCGCTAAAACGTTGGGAGAACAGCCCGATGCAAAGAAATTTTTGTTTGATATCAAGTTGGAATTACTCACACCTGTACATGTGACAACAACCCTATGTGAAAAGATTGCCGATGAAAATCTCAAAGGAGATTTTATTGAACAAAACATTGTGGGGTCCGTATGGACCCTACTCGGTCATTTTAGTCATCAACTTCCGGTGTTTGAGGGTTAAAACTCCATACCAGCTTGGCAGAGGTTCTGAACAAATCCCCAGTGGACTTTATATATCTGTATATGGAATCGATCCGAGGCAGCAGAAATTGCAGGTGTATTTCTTTTTCATTGACAGGAAGTCCGCCTAATCGTGCGAAAAGGGCCATCAATCCTCAAGTGCAAGCATTCCTTGCAAGCGCGGCCGAGGGTATAGGCGAAAAGGTGGTGGACAGACTCGGAGACAGGATCGCTGAAGGAGTCGTGGAGAATCACCAGGAAAAGGTTGTTTCTTCATTAGAGAACTACTTCTCCGGTCAGTTTGACAAGGCTGACGATGAGTTTGAAGAGCTAATGGCACGTGGAGGAAATCTACTGTCTGGCCTCGGTAGTAATGTTGAGCAGGTGAGAAAATATGCTTGTAACATGCACATCTAAAAAGTAACATCTATTATCATAATACCGCCACGTTTACTGCGACTTCACTAGCGATACTAATTTGGCAAATGATGAACGAATTATTTTCTCCAGTTACATGTTTCTGGTACAGCTTACCCTTGCCCCTTGTTTTCTGTATCTTTCTGTCTCTCTTGTCGTGCTGTTGGCCTTGTTGTCTTCGAATGCACCGTTATCGAAGCCTTTTTGAAAATGTGTTGAAGACATTGATGCCTGAAGTGTGCATACCTCGAAAATTACTGTTGCTGCACAAGTAGATCTCTTTAAATTCATCACCGATTAATTTGGCGGTATTATGATTAGTGGAGGAATTATGATAATGGATGTTACTCCTTCTCACAGGTCACATTATACCCAAATGTGAAAGTTTAGGACTAACATCAAAGTTAGATGCTCCCATTTAGATGCTCCATAGCATAATATGCTCCCGATGTGTTCCTTAAGGCCACAGCAAATAAAATGTAAGGTTGGTAGTCTCTGCCGACTACAAATATTTAAATCTAATGCGAAAGGGTAAACAAGATGACTAAGATCTGTGATAGACTAGTACTGTACAGCCATGGCTACCTCACTTATAAGGATATCATACGACCAAATTTCTCATGCAGGTTTTATTACGTAATTTTTACCAACTCCTACGGAATTTAGAAAAAAAACTGAAGAGAGTGCTGATGTCATCCATAAACTTCCCTTGTTGTTGCCTTATGTAGAGAGATTCGATTGACAACGTTTTCTCTAACTTGCATTCGTAGGCCAGGGTTAAATTGATCCACGGCAGGGGGACAAACACAGGAGACACGTACTCACCCCCCGGATATGAACTTCGCATGGACGTTGACAGAAGCGATGACTGGTTAGTGAGTTTGAATTGTTATAGCAAAGTAGATTATTTTGCTGATAGCATAAGGTAACTCAAGTGGCCGGTAAGTTTACTAATGTTCTACTATTATCCCCGTCAATATCATATATATTTCATATGCTAGACCTAGTGCCTGTGAATCGATGTGGAAACACCCCTAGTTGAGAATGGTTTGGTCCGGCTCGCATGCGCACGGGACACTGAAGTCATGGAGTGAAACAATACAAGATCAGTCCCTAAATCTCTGCTGGCTTCGAGTCATGCTTGAGTCGTCCATCTGCCGTGTTAGTGTGCCTGAGAACTGCTGAAAGGCGTGTTACACCTGACTACTCACGACAACAAAGCGTGTAAGAACATCATGACACTCGATGTTGATGAAATTTGCCTAGAAAATAAATAGGTTTTCATTCCGTACGTTGGTTTTAAACTTGCTAACATTTTAACAAGACGAAAGTTTGATGCAAACACACTTGACAAAATGGGTCTGGATCCAGTCAGATTTGGGCCGTTATTTTCCTGCTTCCAGACTGAATACGACCATATACGGACAGATACAAGATACCAATATATAATAGTATCCGCCCATATAAAATGGGTCTGGATACAGTCAGATCTTGGCAGTTATTATATTTCAGCCATACCACAGGTATGGTGAAATATATTGTATTCATGATGTTTCTTCTTCCTCCTTCCTTTCTTTCTCCTGTCAAATCTACAAAGCGCTTCGTCTCCGTCGTTCCTGGACCAAATGACCTGAAATTTGGCACAAGGGCAGAGTTGGCTAATACCCCAGTCGTTTTTTTTTTCTTTAATTTTTTTCTTCATATCTGCCTCTAAAAAAAATTTACTGATTTTTTTGGACCATTATCTTTAAACAAAACTTGAAATTTAGTGTAGAAGTGTCCTGGACATATGCGCACATAGATCCAAAACCACTACTCGCATACAGTACAGCAAAATGCTTAATTTTGCGACGTTTCGGCCATTTCTTTTTACCAAAAAATGACACTTTTTGCTCCTGTACCCTGGTTTTATAGCCAAATGACCTAAATCAAAGGCTACCATTACTCTGGGATTCTTGATAAGGAGTCTGAGGGAAGCATGCAGAGCAATCAGAGCTCAAGCTTATTTGTCCATTAGGAGACCCAAACTAGAGTATGCATCCTCTGTGTGGGACCCCACATACAAGCAAACTCGAAGACAAGTAAGAAGCAGTACAGAAGCATGCCGCCAGGTTCGCCACTGGCGACTACCGGTCGTCAACTAGTATAACACATACCCTGAGAACACTTCGTTGACCTACCCTGCAGCAACGCACGCAGTAAGCCAGACTAGTCCTAATGTACAAAGCTGTAAACAATATGATAGCTATTCCTATTTACAACATCATTACTAAAAAATATAAACATCACAAGAGGACATCACACACGTTTTATCACCACCCCATGCAAACAGAGGCGTACAGAGCCAGTCTTACGTTTAAGACGGGCTTGGATAGTCATCTCAAACCAAGCTGTATGGCCTCCTTTTGCGTTTCAAAACAAACTAAAGTTCGGCGACCTCATACCTCCATGAAAATTTAGAGCTTTCGTAAACTTCATGCAATTGACTAACAAATTAACATAATTTATGCATTGTGTTGTTCATCATTGACAAATGTACACATGTCACAATTATGAAATTCCCATTATTAATCATAAAGCGGTTTTGCAATTTTCATAAATTATGCAAATAAGTTCTCATTACCATATTTTATATCTGATTATATTCCATCTGTCATAATTAAACATGTGTTACATTTATTGAAGTCCAGTTATTGAAAACAATTGAATTATACAATTTCCTCATTAATTATGCAAATTAAGCTCTCATTTGCATAACATGTATATCATTATGAACATCTTTGCCTAAGGTACCCGCATGCCTAATATGATGCTAATCCGTCAATACTTTCTGCAGTTATCCTCTTTGGAATGTCTTGACAAAAACGCCCCTGCAGTTCCAAAATTGAATGTTAGGGGGCTGAAACTTGCCCCACTTTGTCATGACACTGAAATCTATCTACCACCAAAATGTCAAGACCATAGCGTATCTGGAACAAGAGATACATAAAAAAACTGCTATGATAGAATATTGTCATTAATTATGCAAATGTGCTCCTATTTTGCATAATTCGTATTTCATCTTGTACAGCAATGTCTAAGGTAACTACATACCAAAAATCATGAAAATCCGTTGTTCCCTTCTTTAGTTATCCTCTTCAGAAGTTTTTTGACAAAAATGCCCCTGCTATCCCAAAACTAGACGCTAGGGGGCTCAAACTTATATCATTTCTTCCTTAGCACAAGAGCTATCGAATACATGAAAATCGTGACCATAGCATGTTCAGAACACCGAGATAGCAAAATCGGAAGTTGCGCTGCAGTACTAAGGGGAGTCGATAGGGGGCCCAAAATCTAACCATGTTCAGCTTTCATCACACACTACCAACACACCAAGTATGAAGCCAATCCGCCCAACCGTTCTTGAGTTATTTTGTTTACACACACACAAACACACACACACTCAAACGCGGGGTAAATTATAACCTCCGTGACATTTCATGGAGGTAACAATTGTGGCTGTTGTACATAGTGCACTACTTAGTTCACTTTATTTTTCACTTCGTTTTTGTTTCGCGCACCACCAACAGCTGCCACTAGCTGCACCTGGTTTCCAAGGACGTGATATGCCGCTAGGCACTTTGTCCTTAATCAAAAAGAAGAAAAAAGAAGAAGAAAAAAAAGAAATAAAGCAATACATTCAGAGCCAATTTTGAAATTCCACAAGCTAAAAAAAAAAACAGTTAGAAAGATGCTCACATGCCTGAACAGCATTTATTGTAACGATACACTAATCTGCTGACATATGCTCGGCCCGGGAGATTGAATTGGACTCTAGTAGGTGGATCAATTGAGTGGATCTTTTTTTCCTGCCTGTGTATTATCAAGAAACTCATTTAGCCTGTAATTTAACACAATGTCTTACTAATCCAAAATAGGTCTGGCACTGATAACGTGGACAGTACGGATGGCATGACGCCAGCACTCTATCCAATGGGAATTGGGTCCGTAATGATGAATGGCTGTTTTGGTACCAACTACGCAAAAGGAGACCCGTGTTACGAAGCAAAAGTACCTATAGAAGCATGTGCTGTAAGTACAACGTTTTCAGCTGATCTTATAATGTTAGGGTGGTATTTGATGGAGCTGCGAAAATGTGTATATACATGTACTTTGTTTTGTATTCGAATAAAATCACGTTGATATCCACATGTTTCCTTGAGAATATTGACAAAAGAAGCACTATTCAAATATAAGTATGCCATGGCTTAATTTTCTATTGAATCGCTTATTTGTTTCTATGTTTCTCTAGAATATAATAGACGGAGCAACCATCCTTGGTGTCGGTTTTGACGGCTATGGTGAATACTCCACTGACTCCAGGAAGAAGAGTCTCATTCAACGGTCTTGTAATGGCTTACAGGGGTAGGCACTTTTTTTCCCACGAAAGCTCCTCCGTACCTTTCAAAGCACCAAATTTATATTAGATAATGAGTCTTTCTTCATACGACCATCAAAACTCTTAACCCTTAAACTGCCAAACCCAGATATATCCGGCACACATAAACATGCCCTGTGTGCCACGCCCGGATATATCCATGATAGCACATTCCCCTGAAGTAGCATCTTTCGCGTGCGTAGCGCACGAACCCCGGACGTTAGGGACTTCGGTCTTATTCGGGGGGTTCTTTTTGGAGGTCAGCGGCCAACCCTGGCACTGACAGAATTTTATAGGGCTGAAACTCTGGCAGTTTTTAAGAGATATTAACCATATTCAGACAAAATTAATGTCGCATAACACCAAGACGGCTTACGTAAGAGTCACCAAAATTTGGGTCTAATAATGTAATGTTTACGTTTATGTGCTATTCCTGTTATTTTCTTACATAAGTAAAATGTTATGTTATCTACTAGTAGATATGTCATTATTGAATATGAATAAATTTTGCGAAATTGATTACGTCATCAGCCAAAACCCAAGATAGCGTACCATATGACCAGATCAGGAATAACTAGTTTATTATCCCTTAAAATTTCTTACTACCCGGAATTTCTTAATCAAAAACCGTTTAAATGAACTTTTTAGTATTACCAGTAATTGTTCTGGCGATTATTTGCTTAAAAAATTTATTTCGAAAATAACTTCAAAGTGATGGACATACGGTGGCTGAGCCAAACAGGAATCGTACATAGGCATAACGTCATTTTTACGATAATGATGTTGCTACTGGCAACACAAGTCGTAAAAAACATTATCACTCTGTTATCTGCACTTGCTTTTACATTGTTGTTGCATATCTTTGCTGCATCTCTAAGCTTTTTAGGAATATAGTTTTTCCATTGTTCCAGTCCATAAAATAAAATTAATGATGTCATAATTACAACATATTAGGTCATAACAGCATATTTTTTCTAAATCTAATATTCTACACTTTGAGACTTGCAGCTCCTCAAAGTTTTTTGAAGACTGAAAACATGGTATTGTTTTGAGGCTGCCCATGGACTGAAATTTATGTGTTCATCGACTTCACACCTATTTTGTACAAGTTTAGACATCAGTCTAACAAAATCCTTTTCAGATTCAGCTTTATGAGGTTCAGCTTTATTGGTCATTGGCATGGCAAATGATATTGTAACTGCCACAAGAAATGTGCCAACGGATTTAATACATTCCATAAAATCCTGAAAGTTATTATAATTCACAAACATGCATAATGACATTATGTTTAAAAACCTAGACACTGGATTAAATATAGCAGTGACGGAGAGACAAATTCAACATAACTATTTCACCGCACAATAACACACGGAGAATTTACAAGAAAAAAGTAACTGCATGTATTTTATGTACAGACGCAGTACTAGTGACCTATCGCCACAGAATCAATTTTATTGCTCTAGGAACAAATGGGAGTTCATGTCTCTTTGTCAGTGCCCGGTAGCATCCTTTGCGAGGGAGGCTATGACAATTGTTCTGAGGTGGGCAATGAACTCGTTCAGAGGAGAACTACTGTCCTGGAGTGTGTTGTGCAATTTTTTTATATTTTTTTTTTGCCTTGCCGCGCAGCGGCAAGGCCTTCCACTGGATTTCTTCCATGGTTCAATGGTTCAATGGATGGACCTGTTAACCCAGCCCTTCCAAAGCCCCTTCCAAAGGCCCTACTTTCCTTGCCGAGTTTCATGGCTTAGTTAGACAATGGTACATTCCAGGCGAGTATCAAAACTCTCTTCTAGACGCATGTTACTGTATGTGGTCCAGCGTAATAAATCTACGCTTTAACTCACCATGTTTATATAAAGATATATCACAAATTGCATCAGAAGGAACTTATTTTGTAATAAAAAATAATGTATATTCATTGTGGGTCAAAAAGTTTTACAAAACCTGTTTAATGTGCCAATAATTCATCTGACATAAATTATGATAATGAGGTAAATTTCCAATATCCCCTAGTACACTCGGGGATTTTTGCTGTCTTTCCTACTGAAGTTGCTAGGTGTCGCTCTTTGCACATAGATTCCTCGTAAGAGGTGCACATAGCACATTATGATAATGAGGTAAATTTCCAATATCCCCTAGTACACTCGGGGATTTTTGCTGCATTTCCTACTGAAGTTGCTAGGTGTCGCTCTTTGCACATAGATTCCTCGTAAGAGGTGCACATAGCAACGATATCAACTAGGGGACTAGTAGCCAGGTAAGTACATTTAGTCCTTTTAAAGACATTTGTGACTATGAATGTCCTTGATACAGCTTGTATTGTGTGAAAAGAAGATTTTGGACTGGATTGGCACCTGGAGAAGTCACCAAAGCTTTCCGTATGTAGGAACTTGGGTGGGAGGGGGGCGACATGTGGATCTCGGGATTTTTTAAGCGTAGAATCTAATCTAACTTACCAAAATAACATAAAATACGCGGCAAGGCACAGCTTTTTTTAAGGCATTTCTTGTTTTACTTAATGGTCACCTCGAAACAAGACCTGAAGGCCAGTCAAGGTTACGGGTTACATTGTAACCGTAACAGCACCTCTTTGCCCAGGTCAGAAACATCATGATTGAGACCAGCCGAATCGCTCACTATGAGTGAGGACTAACTGACCCAATAGGCGAAGCAGGGGTTACGAGGGCTGCTCGGGAGATTCCCTACCCCTCTTTGGCCGGAATGGTTTGATCCGCTCATGTTCGCTCATGTGGCGGGTTCTTTAACGTGCTTGGGGTGTTGCTTTCCCCAAACACGGGACCTCCATTTAACGTCCTATCCGAAGGACGGCCCGAGCCAAAGCTAGGTACTCATTTTCACCTGAGTAAAGTGAGGAAAATCGTGTCAAGTGCCTTTCCCAAGGGCACAAGATTTCCATGTTGTTGACATGCAAAAATCTTTGGAAATGGTCTCAAAACTTGTTTTGGTTGTTGTCATTTATTTATTGATTGATTGATCTTGTAGGGTAGTCCCTACCATGGCAACATAGAGTTTTGAGCGGAAAGAAAGCTATTTTGAGGGGTTGTGGGCCAAGTACTATCACTGAGCAAAATATTAGCCAAATCGATTTTTTACCTGAGCACTGATGTTTGATCCTTACGGGTATTTGCTCTTTAGAGTATAACAGAGAGCATTTCTGTGCTTGAATATCTTACCAAAATTCTTTATTACACAACACACAGCAAAGTTTTCAAGCACATATATAGGACATCCTCTCTGGACTGTTATGCAAGGTTCAGATGTGACTAAATGATGCTTGATGTATATTGTGATGAAATAAAGATATTGCAATTGTGTGTATCATTTGCCTTGAAAATGAGTATACTTAATTACTAAAAATAGGAAAAGTCACGACCGTTTCTGCTAATGCAAACATTTTGCTATGTATGAACTGCTTGCAACAGATTCAAACATTGGACTGAATGACTGAAAATTTAAAGTATAATTCAATTGTGTTCATGTCGTTCTTAGTTGGAACTCCCCCAAAACATCTGCTTAAATTTATTCCTTCTTGAATCTTATCAACAAAAGAGGAATGTAACATATTCTTCTGTCTTGTTAGACATCAATAAACAACCACAGCCAATTTCTGTGAACTTTTGCCGAAATTGTATTTTTAATGCACTGTATAGCAACAAAGGCCTTCATTTTCCGTCCAAAGAAACACATAGAGAGAGAGAGAAATGTTTTATTGCCATTGACATTAAAAACTCTTGCAGAACATTTACAAAAGGCTAAATTGTCGTTTTTTTACAGTCAGTATTTCAACCTCTAACTAGTTAACACAATTAAAAGAATCGAGTGACAAAATAACATCTACTGTTTACAACAACTGGTCAGTTATTACACAAAGAAAGATTTACTACTATTCACAAATTACCCGTCTTGGTTCAGGAGCTTTACACAGTACGGAAATGTGCTATTAGCGAAACGAACAGTTCTACACCGGAAGTGAGAGAGTTTGTCTTTGTTTCTTAGTGACCTATCATGGGCACCCCCTTGTCTAGATGGAAGCCCATTACTGAATCTTTCAGAGTTGACAAGAGTTCGTGCAAACCGTAGGCATAGATTGTCCCCTCTAGAGTCCAGTCGACAAAGACCCAAAGTGCCCAGTGCACTGTCGTAAGTGACGTACTCCGGTCCAAGTATAATCCTCAGAGCCCTCTTCTGGACGCGTTCTACTTTCGATGATAAAACTCTGGTAAGACCGGGGTGCCAGACGACACAGGTGTACTCAAGAAAAAGCCGCACGAAACCGATGTAGACGGACGAGTATAAGGTCACTTATGTCCAGTCCGTGTTTCTTCAGGTTTCTTATCATATAGAGTCTCTTACTGCCTTTAGTTATGATTGTGGTCACATGTTCAGTCCATTTGAGGTTGTTCTGGAGGATAAGTCCCAGGATACGTGCTGCCTGGACAACCTCTAGTTGGATTGGCCCAACAGTGAAGGTCAGCAGAATAGCCGAAGGTCAGCTCAAAACAAAGTCCCCAGGGAATTTATTCGTGCAATGTTTTAAATATTTTCAAAGCGATCGTAATGCTGCAAAGAATGCCTCCACCACTGAGGCGTCCCCCAAAATCCTAATACTATAAATTAGCTTCATATCTAGAGTTATGTTATGGTATTTTATTTCAGATACAAAGAGTACCACGTACCTGATATTATGACCGTGCAAGGAATCTACGACACAGACGTGGCGACCTACACCTTTAGCTCAGTGAAGGAATATGGGCTTTACCTGGAGGAAAAGTCTGCAATGACATCTCAAACTGGCATGTTTCAAAAAGAGATGAACAAGGCCCAGGGTCATTTGGCAGGCGGAGGAATGTTTGGACTTGGTTGGTCAGCAGGAGGTGGTTTATCATTCCAGAGCGGCTCTTCCACACAAACCTCCGGATCCAGTGCTAGATCACAGGACAGCGTCCAAATTACTGAAACCTCTACTAGGACATTTATGGCTATGATGGAGCTAAACGTCTTCAGGTCAGTGCTATTTTTAACGGATCTTCATATGTTGGTGCTTTTTACTGAGTTAATCATTTTCAGAAGACATTTTTGGAGTGAAATGGTTTGATTTTATCCCCGCTAGGTACGAAATCTTTCTGGACTTTGTTACTCCTGAAAGTCTCAACCTGGGTTTTCTGCGTGACTTCTTAAATCTGCCTGAAACATACTTTGCTATTGGAGCCGACAAAGAATTTCGTAAGTCATACTTTCTTAGTTTATTACCAAAAATGTTTTGCTTCTCGTATTTGCAGGTATTTATGGACTATTCTACATGTTTTTTTTTTACTATTCTACCAAAAGAATAGTTCCCTTCAACGAGAATGCTATGTTTTCACTGGCGTCAAGGTGTGGGTTTCTGTATGTAGGTCACCGGCATACTACTATAAAAGTCGTGAATGGATCTTATTGATGTAAAGTAGGTGTGCAGCTGTTGAATAAAGAAAGGTAATGTTCGAAAATAGTTAACCTCGCATTTTCCTATGTTACTGCGGCAAGCTTTGTATTTTGCGTTTGTCTTCGGGCAAAAGAACTCCTGAATTCGGTTAAAGGATCTTTATTGGACCGTATTTTGGACCAATCAGACAAGGACCAAATTATACCGGACGGAAGGCGTTCACACGTTTTGTAATTTTATACATTGTGTTCTGATCAAGCTATGGACGCCATTTCTGGGTGTTATGTCTTGTGCTCGGGAACAAGTGGCGTAAGTTTGTGAAAAGATTAAAGGATAATTACTGAAGATAGAATTATCGGATTTTCGGTATTTAGTTGACTAAGACCAAAATGTAAAAATGAGCTAGTTAGATGGAGGTGACGTCGCCAAACTCTAGTTTGTAATTTTTTTCATACTTGGGAGTTTTTTTATTCCCTTCTTGACTGTCTGATTTAATACAGAAGGTGTTTTTTTTATATGGGCACGTCCGAAATAAAACGCATTAAGTTCATAAATCCTACATTGAACACATTTACCCTATACCATGTAAAGATTGCCAAATACCTGTTTATTGTTCTTTTTTAACCTTTATCTATTCATTAAAGCTCAAATCGGCCTGCAGACGGCTTTGTATTGAGGACATTAGGCAATATCGAAAATAAGGCGATTATGACAAAATGCATTTGGCTACTTCGAACAAGATGCACTTTCCAGTTCCAAACCTACTACAGCACTAGTCAAAACGCAAGACTGTGGGTGTTCGAGTTAGCTTATATGTCGAAGTAGCCGAACTTTATACCTACTCATTTCTTCTAACAAGCTTGCATAACTTTCACAATTAAGAAGAGTTGGGATGGATAAAAGGAATTTCACACCCCTATGAAACATACTTCCATGCAGTTGTTTACTTTTTGAATAGGTACTTGTTTGATAATATTTGAATGAGATAAAAGCACTCTCCAAAATAAGCCTTGATTATTTGGCGAAAGTAAATTTCTAACTTGTTGTGTTTGTCTTGTCAGAATCGTTTATCCTACGTTACGGAACACATTACACTACGGCTGCCAAGTTCGGAGGACAGCTAAAAATCATTAAAACGAAGGAAGCAAGTGAGGAGGCCTCACAGGAAAATTTTGCACAGGCAGCCCAATCTGACTTTAAGAAAGTCTTCAGCACCTACTCGGCGCAACAAACCCAAACCAAGTCCAGTAGTTGGTTTCATGAACATGAGACAAAGACAGAGAGAAGCAGAGAAACAGCAACAGCAAACAGGGATACGTCATCGTCTGAATCCCAACGTGAAGAATCTGCCCTGTGAGTTTTATAACGTTATCATTAAGACTATTCAATGCATAAAGGAGAGGCAATCTGGCAGTAAAGCAAACCAATGTTTTACCGTTGTATGTTACATTTGATTGGAAGAGATACATTACAATATGTTATACGGCTTTCAAAAGCTTTGGCGTTTTCGATACACTTAGACACCGGGCGAATATCAATATATGTGCCATATCTACATTTTTCAGCAAAGAAAAATTCCTACTAAATAGTTTGTATACATGTCTTACGAATTTCAACAAACTTTAACTGGGATTGATCCATTGCAATAGCAGTAATATTTGATTTTTGTGTTTATCCCAGTGGAGTACCAACGGATTCCAATATATTTAGTAATGCATATTGTGTAATTTCAAAAGCAATGCTATGTAATAACAGCTAATTTATCATTGCTACTTTTCTGATCTGTTCTATTGTTTCTGTTCATTACCTTTATAACAGAACTAAACAAGTTACCTCAAACTTACTTCTTCTTCATTCTTCATGGCAGGGTTAATCTTACATTTTGCCAAAATATGGAGAAAGATGACTATGACATATTTATTGCACGAAAAAGTTTGACATATATGATATTATGAGCGCTGACGATATCTGCTGAGAAACGCTGATTCGCGATTTTCACCATTTGGACCAGGATCTTATGCTGGAGTTACCGTCTCTCGCCAACTATAAGTATAGTATAAGACAAAAACGATCACTACAACAAAAGTATCTCGCCCTTATGTTTAAAGTGCAAAATTTAGCACTCCCAAGCTCCCATTCCCAACAATATACAACAGCGCTCGTAAAAGGCCGCGAAGGAGATAACAAAACCACAAGCCCCGCTGAGGTTTGCGTCAAATATTTTTCTCCAAAATCAACAACAACAAAAAATAACTTTGCCTCTTGTCATGCCGAGCCCTTCATATTGCGCGGAAATCGATTAAATGAGTCTGCGCGCTCTAAAAAACATTTTCGGAAGTACTACGTCCGGTGTTTACTCGACAAGCGCGCAATTTTTAGTGATTGTCGGTTAATTTTACGAGTCGGCCGATGCTCGCTGTACACCGACACTTGTTCTTAACATTTAGCGACTAGTCGCCGGTGACATTTTAAGCAGCGGATCTTATAGGTCTCAGGCAAGTATAGATCGACTTATTGTTTGATCATCGGCCGCAAATCGGATGGCATACGCGTACGAGTTTGGTCCGACTTCCGTTTAATTCCAAATGTAGACTTTCTTTAGCTTTGCCCCAGCTTAAAATTATAACATTGTGGCTCCTGTGGTAGCATATGGGCTGATTTATCAAACAATTCCTTGTCTGTTATCATTTCAATGCTGTCCGTGCGATCAATCGTTATCAATTGGTTAAAAAGATTCTCACAAGTAAGGCATGGACAACAATGGAAATAACGCAGTTTTGTGAGGAACGTTTTGTCTTACCTCGTACAAGTGCAAGAGGTGGCACCTGGTCATGGGAGGCTCATTATAATAGATGTATTCCCGGGCGATCACCCGAACATCGCTCAATATGACAGGTGCGGTATTTAGGAGAAAAATACGCGCGACCCTTTGTCAATCTTAAAATCGACCAACCTTACAACGATCAACAAATACGGCCGATGCTCGCCGAAATTGTGTTGATATAAGCACACGAATATGTCACTGCTTAATCCAATCACCTACCAATATAGACACAAGGTATCAAAAGCTTTTTTTGTTTGATTTATTTAGAATATGTTGCATTGTGAAGACAAGTGTGGCTTTAGATGTCCTATGTTTCTAAAACGTTGCTACGTTGCTGCACTTAAAACATCACACACACCCTCCGGAAAAAAATGTGTGAAGTGCTGTATACCAAAATTATGCTTGGATCCCGTCGTTAATGCCCAATGCACACCTAATTATTTAAGGCCTTTTTGGTTTGTAGAGCACAGAATCTCGCTCTCTCTCTCTCTGTAAGTCAGTCTATACAGACTATCACATTTTTCTACGCAAAAAGCATAATCTTAAACATTGCATCTTAACAATGTTTAATGTTATGCACAGAATATACAAATTCACTTAAGAAATAAAAAGTATTGCTAATATAGACCCAGATATGAAAAAAAAATCCAGGGTATTGTCTTACTATGGCGTTACGTTATTTACGCCTAGAATGGCATAGATGAATCGTTTTAAAGATTTGACAGGAAAAGAGGAATAAAAGCGACCAAGAGCATTTTTCTTATCTTTAGTATTGGTAAATATAATCATTGTTGAACATGGAAAGGATCTGCATTCTTTTTTTGCAATATTGACAGCAAACTAGCGAAATTACTTTGTAGAAACAAGTCGGCTGCTGGTGACACACAACACTTTATCTATAAGGATTACTACCATGAATACATTTGTCGTCACATGTAATAGTTTCACATATAGAATCATGGCAAGTTATATAAATCATGGCATTGTATCTCCTATTTGCTAAAGGTCTCAGTATGGGTTCAGCAACGAGGTGATGGTGGTTCAAGGAGGAGACCAAAAGATCGCGGCTGCCATTACCGAGTTCTACACGACGTCTTTTGGAAATGAGTTGAAGGACTGGCTAGAGTCAATTGACGAGTTTCCCAAAGCCTTCGAGTTCAACTTGCAACTTATAACCGACCTGCTCGACATGAACTTCGATTCCTTATTTCCTCATAATGTTGTCGACTTTGGCTGCTTCGGGAGGTATTACCGCTACACTGCTAAAATATATTTCTAGTTCATGATGTTTCTTTTAAGAGTTAAAACTCGTAGACTATTCTTCTTGAACAGTTGGAATTAAGGGTTTGAAGAGTGATTCTTTTCTATGAAATCACAACAAGGTACACTTTCATCCAAGTCTACACTTTATGCTTGTCTAGCAAGACTATCTAAAAAAGATTACTAACTTGTGAACGAATTTGCCCCCCCCCCCCCACACACACATACAGGCCACTATTTAGGCACTGGCAGTAATTTGTTTGGGGGGGGGGCGATCCACGATTTTCAAATGCGATGGTTCTTATGCTGAGAAAGTAATTATATACAGTCAAGCCTGTGTAAGTGGCCACCATTGCATAGCGACCACTTGGCCATTGCGGTCACTTTTGTCGGTCCCCTAGATTTTCCCATTGGCATTAGGTATTAAGAAATAGTTTACATCGGCCACCTGTCCAACGCGGCCACGGCCACGCGAATTCAGGTCCAGTGGATACAGAATGACTACATATTGCGACCATACAGCGGCCGTATGTCAACCTACGCCCGGTTTAAAGTTGTACTTTGCGAGGATTTGGAGCTCACGATAGGATCATTTGGTCGGTAGCGGAAGGTACGCATGGCTCAAGTGTTAGAGTGCAAGTCTTTTTCGGCGAATCAACGTCACACATCAATAGTGTACAGCTGCCCCTAAATGTGCAAGAAACCTATGTACATGATCAACAACAAGTGCCTTTTGGTGTGATGTGGTATGTTGCGGTGTGATGTGGTGTGGTGTGGTGTGGTGTGGTAAGATGACAATGACAGTGGTGCGTTCTTTGGCTATAGCAAAATCTGATAGCATAGCGACCTGCCATGGCCCGTAGTGAGGCCAACAAAACAAACCTTGTCTTTGCAGACCGCAGCAATGAGCTGTAATTGCCTTTTTTTCAACTGGGGGAAGTCAAAGCTTCTACTGACTGCCTGTTTGACCCTTGCTCTGTCATATCTGCCGAATTTTAGAGAAGTTTTTGTTTTTCTAACGATGGATACTTGTTTTTTTTCAATTAGCCGTGTTTTATATCCTATTCAGACCGGGTAAAAAATCGCAGAATCGCCTCCCGCCAACACCCTCACAAACAGCTTACACCGATGCCCAGTGGAAGTAGCTAGAACGAGATGATTTTCTTAGAATACAATGTTTTTCTCTCGTACTTTTGTGTGTAAGAAGAATTTTTTGTGTGTACGTTTCATGCAATACCCACAGGCCTTTTGGTTTAGTAATTAAATGCTTTAGTTTCTTTTGGCATATTAATATCTATTCGTGGCGATACATTATTGTCAAGTTTCATTCAGTATTTATAATTATTCAGGTTGTGTTATATACTAGAAAAAAATACGTTGATTTTCTATTCAAATGCATATCTTTTTGCAGAAAAAATCTAGCTTTAGACGGAAAAGGTCGCAAGTATTACGTTGAAGACATGGTTGACGGCAACACCACCACGTCTGAGATTCGCTACTGTAATTTTGAAGAGCAAAAGGATCTTGCCAATTCCATCACTAAAAGACGGCTTGCCCTTAAGCGCGCGATTGCTGTATACTTAGAGGAGGTACGACATCCTGACCTTATAAAATAAGAATTTTAAACGCACATTTCTTACGAGTCTTTTGAGGAAAAATATGAATAAAGAGACTCTTTTTACACAACCATTGCTTTATTCACACCGACGTTTCGGTGACCTTCTGTCGCCTTCTTCGGGGCAATTCTGACTGGTTCACATTGTACTGCAGGACAGGTGTTGCTGCTCACAGTTCTGATTCGGTCACAAAACGTAAAGTATTTACATATGTACAGACAGATTTATGCAAAATATTTACAATGTGGTCTCAAACGCAAAGGAGTATAAAACGTCCATAACAGTTGTCAATTAACGGTGAAACGATGTAACAATTCGTCTACTTACCAGTCAGAATTGCCCTAAAGAAGGTGACAGACGGTCACCGAAGGGCAATGACCCTAATTGACGCAGGTGTAGAATGCCCCAAACGAGTCCACACAGTATTTTAGCCTAGACTTTTAGGAGGAAAATGTAAGTAAAATTTCATATTGGTGAGACAGTGTAGGTTGCAGATGTTCAGATTCGGCCAAAAAACTAGGTTTTGATCCATCTTATTGGCCTGTGCTGACCCCTAATTTGAAGTGCTCAGTCCCTAAAATGACGTCATGAAAAAGCAAGATGGCGGCAGAATTGAACGGTGGAATATTTGCGCTGGTCAGAAAGTATAAAAATTAGACTTTTGGACACTTGAGATAGCGGGCTGCTGTGTGAGGTGAGTTCTTATGACCTGGAATGTACACGGATGAGATTATGACACCCTAAACTTGCTAATTTTTACATTATCGCCAATACAGATTTCCATTAGTGTTAACTGCTCCGAAACGTCGGTGTGAATAAAGCAATCAAATTATGGTTGTTTAATAAGAGTCTCTTTATTTAATGACGTACCAACCTGATGAAACTATTCATACAAAAAACATGTTAAGCATAGCCGCCCCCATAAGACAAAAACGGAATGAAGGGAAAACAAGGTAGATTGTAACACAAACGGAAAAATAGATTATATCATGGATTAATGGGCATATTTCTAACAAAACAACTCATATGTCCCTATTACTAGGTTTCCTGTTGTATAGAGAAATTTACGTTACGTGATTTATGAGAAGAATAGATGTGAAAATGTGTTGAATATGTGAAAAAGTTTAAAGGATGATGAAAAAACAGTGGTACTGGAGAGCAATTTGTTTCCTTATATTATTCTTTTCCCAGGGTCCCTTTCTTCGCTCCGACTTCCAGGTGCCGGCTGGTCAACCCGGTTGTGAAACTGCCGATTTAGTTATCGATGACTCAGATGAAGGCTCGCCCAAATGGGACGAAATTATAAGTGGAAATGAATTTAAAATCGTGTTCGACTTGCCATACGATATCCCACATTTTCTTAAAGCCAAGGCCGTCCTTAATGTAAAGTATCTCATGAAATCGCATGTATGGCTGACCATCAGGGAAGGTTTTACGCCACATCTCTATGACGGACATGGCAATGGCAACAGTGACGATATTACTCAGCACAAGGTAAAATCCGTAAGTTTTTTTTTCGGTAGACTTGACAACGGATAAATAGATACACAGCTAAAAGTTTCTCTTTCAAACAGAAATTGCAAAATTATTCCATATGTATAATTGTACATGCAACTAACGGTATAGCATATCAGTATGTCGCCGAGAGGGTTATGAAATAATATTTGTAATAAGTTTGAACTATCTTAAGTAAAAGAATATTTCAGTCAGTAAAGTTCTAAATTGTTCAAACAATTGAAAATGATAGTTTGAACATGTTTGAACCTATCTAGATATGTTGGAAACATTGGGAAAGTAATGGTACAAATATCTCTTTATTTAGAACAATTTAGAAACATCTATGTGTTTTGGTATTGTTGGAACATGTGATCACATGTTCCAACAATTTGTGTCATTTTTTCCCTCCATAAAAACTTTTATTACCCCCATAAACCAAGCTGCCAAGCTGTGCCTTTTGTTTAGGTCTTGTATTTTTAGATTTTCTTTGGTAGACATTGGTGACTCCTTTGTGAGAAGCTGTGAGACAGACACTATTTCCCGTACTTGGCAGGGATGTGTGAATTGCCCTCTTCCCAGCCCACTGACCCAGTTTCATCATTTTGTTTCAGTGTTCGAACATGTGATCACATGTGATCACAAATGATGAATCCATGTTGGAACAGTTTAGAAACTATCAGAAATAATTACTTTGATGTTAGAAATGTTTCTAACATGTTTGAACACTATAGAAAATATTTAGAACATCATAATGATGTTATAAACAGTTCTTAACAGTTACTTATCACAATAAGAATGTTATAAAGATTTCCAAAATGTTGGAACAAAAGGCAAGAAACACACTCTTGGTAATGTGGAATTGACTCTATGCATTTAGAATGAATGTATGATAAAGATGTCACTATGAATTAGCATATGTTTGAATTGTATTGGCTTTTGTGTAACACTGTGTGACAAAGTTTGGTGCATGGGATTATTTGTCCACAGATAAGTGTTGGAGGGCTTGTCATGACGTATGTAGAGGCTACGGGCACGTTTATGGTGAATCAAGAAGACTTTGATGGATCGGCGTTGGTAATTTCTGACCTACCTGCATGGATCAAGGGGCTGCGTGTCGCCAGAGCAGAGTACAAGTCACTTCGGGAGCAGCTCACTAACAAGCAGCAAGGGTAAAGAAATTATTTTATATAAGGTCATGTGATTTGATTATATGGATGACATCCTGTGTGAATCCCAAAACTGATGCGAGCGTGTGAATAAAAATAAGTTTGGCCAAAAAAAGCTGCATCTTTATGAAATCTAAGTGGTCTGTAATGCTGAACAATTGACAAACACAGAGTATTGAATACCCAACAAGAGATTCTTCAATTTTTGTTTTCAGTCCTCTTCTTCTACGCCAAATATTGATCATTCAAATATGTGGATATGGTTATGGAAACGGTCAGACGTAAACCATATCCAGTTGCCTGTCATAGTAATTCGTATTTGTCGTAGCTTATTACCTGGATGTCTGGCTTTCACAGAATGAATTAATCAAGCGCTTTGGGTTTTTTTAGTTCCAAAGTTGGTCAAATGCCCTGCAACCTAAAGTGGTCCAATGCCCACCGCTTCGACCCTACCAATGGCGGAAAGTGTATCCATTTTACAGCCGCATCAGAGGGAGACATTTTCATCGTGTTTGCCAATGTTCCAAAAGACCATGAAACATGGATCACTGTAGAGATATCAACCAACGGCGTGGTTTTGTACAAGGTCAATTTTTTTTTCTTGATAGATCTATGTTCTTCTAAAATACTAAACATACAATGCGTTGTAGTTCAGTCTATGTAAATGAAATGTAACTTTCAGTAGCTTACTAATTAATCAACTATCCTGTCTATATAAATAAAAAAAGACATTTCGGTAGCTTAACAAACTGTCCTGTTTGATATTTTCGTTATAGCAACTCTCCCGTGATAGTTTTTTGTCGCATATACCCGATTATATGTATGCAGGCTATGCGCTTTGATGTCTCACAACTGGAAAAGGGAGCCCAGGGGTTGGGATCGAGTTCGCTGTACCAGTCCTACTTTATCTGCATCACAGAGAACGTTACCACAACCACAACAACAGTGCAATTTGGAAAGACTCCGGACAATGACGTAAGCTTACTAATAAGATAAACCTCCACAGGATTTTTATTTTCAATAAGAGATCGAGAAACTTGAGCAGCATAAATTTATTAGGTTCCTTATCTATATGGTAGCCAGGCAGGGGAAAAATATTTTCTTTCCGGTTACCCGACCGACACTAACGAAAACATGCCAAGCCTAGCCTTTCTGTGTCGTCCGATTGCAAGACAACAATTTGTCTATCTGTTTGAGGAAATCAAATAAAAGTTTCCTGTATTTCACATTTTGATAAGACTAACAGGTTAAAGTAAATATGTGGAATAACATTTGTATTTTTGTTCACTTCATGAATTCCTATGATGTTAAGATACCAGTGTCCTCGTGTATTCCATGTTTTCTTGTTTTTAGGTTTGCTTCAACTGTAGTTGTAAGGTCACTGACCCTATTCAGACCGGGCTCTATTGGCCGAGGGACAGGAAAGGCTTTTGAGGCCCGCCCCTTCTAAGTCTTGTAACTCTATAGACTATACGACTTATGATATCACCATCGCTTTTTCTAGAGAATGATGTAGACATTAAATACAAAACTTTTAAGAAATTTGACGCTATCATAACGTAAATAGGACGTCAATATGACGTCATAATGTTATTGTATTGAATGGTACCATGTAAAAAGAGTTCCCCGAAAACGTCAAGGTATGCTATAAAATAGAAATAGCAGTTGCAGATAACAGAATGCGAATGTTTGTGATGACTTGTGTTGTGATAAACGATGTTAAGATAACGTCATGGCATGGCGGCATGCATATCTAGCATAATACCAGTTGGGCTCTTATATCCACCACCTCGAATTGTTTATCAAATAATCGCAAAAGACAACGGAAATTGACTAATAAACGATTCCACTGAAAAAATACCAAGTAGTTACCGAAGCACCCCACCCCGTTTGTGTAGGGTTAAAGATGTTAAGGAAAGAAAAAAAGAGACTCCTTACGGACAGAACCTAAAATTCAGGACAGTATTTTATTTCTAACAGGATCGCGGCCATGTCTGGCTGGACCGTTCATTCAATGAGATCCTATCGTTGCAATACTATGCGTTCGGTAGTGGGGATAAGGCTGTCAAGCTGATGGGGGTGGCTCAGATGGATAAACCAACAGAACTCCTCTGTCGTGAGGGAACAACCGAGGAAAATGGCAAATGTGTCCAGGTTTGCCATGCTGAATGTGACGGTAGGAAAATCCTGGGCAACTTCAACGTATCGATATAGATACTAATGTGATAAAAACTGTTGGCAGTTTGATTTCCTAAATACTATCATTTTAATTGCCACCTAACGCTTCCTGCAACTGTCTCTTTGCTTTGTTTGTTTGAACCTTTGTTTATTCATGAGAAGCTCAAATCAGCCAGTAGGCCGCTTTTCATTGAGGTCATGAGGGAGGTCAGGGTCATATAAAATATAATACAGATACAGATTACATTGAGTACTATTAGATTCATCAACCTATATCACTACACATAAATGGTACAAAACATATAGTGGAGCAGATGGCTCAGTGTTCCTAGTCCGTGTCCGTTCGTTTTGGTCAATTACTTTTACTTCAAGAGTCTCTTAAAGCTGGTCAGATTTGGAGCCGTACGTGTGTCTGGTGGTAGGTTGTTCCAGACATAGGGGCCACGGTAGGCTATTGATCTTCTGAAGGTCTCGCTTAGGTTTTGGGACAATCAGTTGACTACTTGTGCTTTGTCTGGTTGTCCGTGTACTCTGGTCCCTGCAGTACACAAACATCTGACGCATGTAGGGTGGTAGGTTGCTGTTTAGGGCCTTGTAGACTAGCACGGCATTGCTGTACTGGTGTGTTGCTTTAATGTCTTTCCAGCCTAGCCGGGAGAGAACTTAAGTTGTTGGTGTCCTGTATGGGGCGTGTTCATGTACACTTTGTATTATCATATTTCACCCATGCCATTTTTTAATTGATTTTTTTACTATAGGCTAATTAGCGTTAGTCATTTTTGAGCTGCCCTGTTTTTTGGACTGCTCCCTTTACATAGCGGTGTAGCTTGGAGAGGTCATTCTTGCAAGGGTGGAGGGTATTTTGAAATTTAGTTTTGGACTGTGGTGATTTTTCAAAATTCCAAATTATGAGCGGAAATGTTTTAGACTCGTCTATTTTCCTTTTTTTACGTTGGGTGCACTAGAAGAGTCCATTCTGGCGGTACCACTCGAGGGGTCTATTGTCGCGGGTGTTGATTTTTTAAATTCTTTTTTTGGACCAAGGTGATTATGTGAAGGCTATTTTTTGGGTGGAATAAGTGAATTGTTCTATTTTACTAAACTGGAAGTGCCACCAGAAGAGTGCATTCTTTCACAGGGTTTGACCTTTTTTGCATGGGGTGGGAGTTTGTGAAATATGCTGTATTTTCTCGCAAATGTTGCCCGTCTTGTTTATAAATGTATTTGGTGAAAGAAAATCTATGACGAGGTGAATGATTTTTCTAGAAGGTACTTGGTAAATGACCTTGAAATATTGTCATCATGTGTTTTAGTGGCAATATAACGAACGCATTATAGGCTTTTTAAAGATATGTGGCTATGTTGCAGTCAAAGAATATCGCAAAGTCCAACAATGACACAAAACGTACCGTTGACTGCAATTAATTAATGGAGGGATACTCAAAAAGATTACGCAAAAACCATGTTTTCCCTTATATTGCATTGGTTCTGTTCTCTTACCTTAGCACCTTAGTTTCCCCTGTGCCTTCAAAGCACACCTGGCAGCAATTTTCCACATACATTTATCCTGCCGTTTTGTTTATCTCTTTGCTCTGTACAAGAAGCTTCCACTGGCTTTAATACCCTTTTTATGTCTAATCTCCATGTAAACTGCAGCCTTTGTATTCTCTAGGCTGCAGGATTACCGGATCAGACGACCCACGTGACTGTATCGGCTGCAGGCACGTGAAGATCCCTCCCCAGTACCTGCCCGGTACCGGCGGTGATTTTGAGTGTGTGGCAGTATGCCCATCGTCCATGGTCCAAACCACTGGTACAACAGACTGCAAATGTGGGTAAAGCTCAGCAAGGTTCCTCGAAAAATTTCATAAGAAAGAGTGCAAGCATATAAATGTTGCATGCATATAGTGTATGAGAATAATTAAATCTTATGACAACCTTTGAAATCGACGGGGCAGAACATATCACCCGAAGGCATTATGACGTTTTGGTGCATCACATGTTTTACATAAAGAAACGTCGTTCGAGTTTGGCGCGTACAATCTATGGGAGTAATTGTGTTTGCTTCAAACGCAAGTGGTAATGCTGTCAATTTATTGATAGGGCGGCAATATATCTTTTATTTCCCGATTGAAAACTTAAGTGATCTGGGCTGAAACAAAACTGTTTGTATCTGCTAAGCCTACATACAACCAAACTACTGCTGTCTATTTAGGTATTAAACAGATGGAGGATACTGCTACTGACGGCACAGTGACATGTGTGGCTGACTGTTCTCTCACCCACTATGACGATGGCGGTGTTTGTAAAAGTATGTGTGAACCTAACAATTAAACTAATGTTACCCCTTTAACGACATACGCAGTTTTTTTACATTTACATTCGTAGCTTTGCAGTATTCATACAAGTAGTACATTAAACGACAGTAATAACTATAGTTCCACGACCCCATACCTTCGCCAAATGATCCTAACCTTTTCAACTGCTGCATTAATTGTGTTTGTCATTTATTATGCAAATAAGGTTCACATTTGCATAAATCAGTTGATCATCTCCTCCACCACACAACAAACGTACACAATCGATGTTAAGGAAGAAGGCTTTTATTGCATTTTCTGATAATTTATGCAAATGGCAATCTCATTTGCATAATTGATATTCAACGATGTTCACCTGCACATAACTTCCAAATGCTACAAGTAAGAAGTTTCCGTCATTTACCACAATAAAATTTAAGCATTATCTCATTAATTATGCAAATTATGTATTTTTTGCATAATATATATCAATCATTATTCTTCTCCTTTTCAGTTACAAATGTCACATGTTGTAATGGTCCTATAATGGAACTGAGCGTCTTTACAAAATTTCCTAATTGATTATGCAAAAAAGATAGCAATTTGCATAATTAATATGTAATTATATGAGACATCAATTAAGCTATCTACATACCAAAAATTATGACAATCCGCCATCCCCTTCTTGGATTATTTCATTTCAAAGTCTGACACTAAACCTGCCCTGCAGTACGAAAACAAGCCGCTAGGGGGCCCAAACCTATACCACTTGCTCTCGGCATCAAGATCTGTCTACCATTCAAATATCAAAGCCGCAGCATGACCAGAACTCGAGATATCAAACCCGGAAGTTCCGCTGCAGTACTGTAACAGGTCGTTAGGGGGCTTAAATCTAATCGTTTTCAGGTCTCATCAAGACCTACCCACATACCGAATATTGATACAATCCACCCAGGCGTTCTCGAGTTATGCTGGTCTTCTACAAACATACATAGATAAAAACGCTACCCAAAATATAACCTTCTTGGCGCATAGCATGTTTAGATATTTCTTAACCTAATACCTTCTGGATCCGGAACGACTGTCTGTTGTCTTCCACCTAAGACTCACCCATGTTAACTTTGCTTTCCAGGATGCAGCAGCTTTTGTTTTGATGTCAGTGCTAACGGTGAGGCCGTGTGTGCGGGTCCTCGTGCAGACCAGTGTGCGGTTTGTGTCTACACGGCAGCAAATGGAAGCTGTTTGAACGGATGTAGTCCCGGGGAAAAGGCCACCCCCAGCGGTGAGTACAGTACGAGGCTAAGATGGGGAAATTAGTGTGCTAGTATATTTTTAGCGACCTCAGGGCTGACAAAATCGGTCATTGTAAGCCTTTTCGCAGAATCATCTACGAATGTGAGATTGACAGATTCTGGGTAAATTGACTTGACTTGTAACCACTCCGATATACTTAACCCTATTCAGACCGGGCTTTTTTGGTCATCCCTGGACCGGGGGTGGGGGGTTGGGCTTTTGAAGCCCTCCACTTTTAAGTCCCATAACGCTTGAACGACGTGCCATAGGGCCACAAAATTTTTAGGACATGATATCGACATAATATCTTACAATTAGTTGACGTTTGACGTTACGTTGACGTAAGATGACGTAAGATGACGTAATTATGACGTAATCATCAATTTGATTATATTGGTCGAACCCATGAAAAAATGGTATTCTCAGAAAACTTCAAGTTATGCTAAAAAAATGTAACAACAAGTGCAGATAGAATAATAATGTCTATTACGACTTGTATTGCCAATAGCAACATCGCTGACGTCAAAATGACGTTATAAAATGACGTCATGCACATCTAAGATACGAGTTAGGCTCCGCCATATTATATCAACCACCTTGAAGTTTTAAAACTACTTCTTTTGCAACAAATAATCACAAAGGGCAATGGAAATAGACTAAATTCATTCATTTAGATGGTTTTTGCTGAAAAGATACCAGGTATTTACATTTTAAGGAATAATTAGCTTGTTATTCTTGATCTGGCCATACGGTCCGCCATCTTGGATTTTGGGCTGATGACGTCATCAAATTAGCATAATTTATGCATACATAATTATGAAAGATATGCTAAATAATATAACATTTTATTTATGTATCAAAATAGCAGTAATATAGCAAATAAATGTGAAAAATACATTGTTAGAACCAAAAATTTTTGGCAAAACTGCCTGTCACCAACCATTTTGCATGACTACACGAAAAAATGGAAAATTTGTCATACATCGTAAAATTGTTTCTAACAATATTTTAGGAAAACTCACCAAATTTGGTGGCTTTAGCGTAAGGCGTTCTGGCGTTATAGGACATCGAAGTTGGCGCAGGCCTCAACCCCCCCCCCCCCCGTCTGAATAGGGTTAATACTATCCAAATTGGGAGAGGGTGCACGTGGCTAAAAGTGCCTGTGCCAACTTTGACGTCGTATAACTATCAAACGGCTTGTGCTCAGGCAACAAAACTTAGTTACTTTTCCTTCAATATTGTTTGCACTAATTTACAAAAAAAGGAGAAAGTTTGTTATATTTCTCTTCGCCAATGGCGATAGAGTATGTTTTTGTCGACTTGGGTCTGTATGTAGGTCAACAGCATATAAGTCGAGAAATTGTAGATGGAACGTTTTGATTTTTTGCAGGTGTGTAGCGGTTGTCAAAAGGCATGCCTAGTTCGAAAACGGTTTACCTGGCGTTTTCCTACGGTACAGCAGCGAGTTTTGTATTTTTTCGTGGTTTGTTTCGGGAAGCTTTAGTCAAAATGCAGCTGGGCGATTTCCACGATATTTGGCAGGTGTGTAGCGGTTGTGGAAAGGATTGTCATATGCGAGACACGGCACGAAAAATGGTATTTAAGCATGCTTAAACTATGCTTAACGTTGACGTATTTTCCATCTTTACGGATCTATACACATCTTATACGAGTACGTAAAGATTGGCGTTACGTGGTCTTTACGTAGGTTCGGATAGATCCGTATTTGCCGGTTTTTTAAGTTGTCTTTCAGCAGCTTAAAGATGTCGTAAATCATTAACAAACCTCACTTAAATTGCATTTAAACATTACGTATATAAAACTTTAAGCGTCTTTACCGCTCATTTACGTGTGCGTAAAGATGACCATTAGGTGCTTATAGGTGCGGATAGATCCGTATTTGCCGGTTTTTCAAGTTGCCTTTCAGCATCTTAAAGATGTCGTAAATGATTAGCAAACCTCACTTAAATTTCATTTAAATATTACGTTTATAAAACTTTAAGCATCTTTACCGCTCATTTACGTGTGCGTAAAGATGACCATTAGGTGCTTATAGTCGCGGATAGATCCGTATTTGCCGGTTTTTTAAGTTGCCTTTCAGCATCTTAAAGATGTCGTAAATGATTAATAAAACACCCTTAAGACATGTTTAAACTTCACGTTTATTACCTCTGAATCATGTATACGTCTCATATACGTGTGCATTAAGATGGCTATAAGGTGTGTATCAGTGCCCTTTCAGTAGTTTAAAGTTGTCATAAACCCTTATGAAAACACCCTTAAGGCATGTTTAAACTTCACGTTTATCAGCTCTGAAGCCTTTTTACGTCTCATATACGTGTGCATTTAGATGGTTATAAGGTGTGTATCAGTGCCCTTTCATAGCTTAAACTTGTCAAAAACACTTATAAAAACACCCTTAAGACATGTTTAAACTTCACGTTTATTAGCTCTGAAGCCTTTTTACGTCTCATATACGTGTGCATTAATGTGGTTATTAGGTGTGTATCAGTGCCCTTTCAGTAGCTTAAAGTTGTCATAAACACTTATAAAAACATCCTTAAGGCATGTTTAATGTTTCCTTTTATTTTCTCTGAAGCCTCTTTACGTCTCATATACGAGTGCATTAAGAGGATTTTAATGTGTCTATATTTTTCCTTTTAGCAGCTAAAAGTTGTCATAAATACGCACTAAAACACCCCTAAGACACGTTTAAAGTTATATTTTTACGTCTCATATAAGTGTGCATTAAGGTGATTTATAAGGTGCGGATAAGTGCCATTTTAGCAGACTAAAGTTAATCATAAGCACGTTTTAAAGCAAGAAAACACAATGGATGAAACTTTGAAATTTTATTGAATTACGAGAAAATATTATATGGAAAAGTAATAAAAAAACTACAGCCTACTAGGTATTTATGGCCTTTGATGTTGTCGGCAGTTGAAGCAATCATAACGGCTGTGCAATTCCGTGCAGTATCCAAGTCCACAGTCCCATTTCCAGTGTCGGGCGAAGCGTCTTGGCTAAAGTTAAAAAGATCACACAGTTCCATCTGGCCACCACAGGAATAAGAATCCGGTAAGATCTAGAGTAGTAGCCGTGTTGTTGGATGGTCTCGGATTCTGTGGACGCGAAACATGTTCAGCTTGCAGTCTCGGCTTCTATTAATCCGGGTGGTACAAGGGCCGTGATGTCCTATTCTGTGTCGATTTCCAACAGCATTAACTTGTACAGAATGATAGCCACCTCCTGTCCTTGAGTTAAATTCCGTCACCGGGGGTACGTACCGGGTCCTAGGCGGTAAAAGCAGTGTCGCGGCCACAACTTGCGGGGTAAGAATAGGTCCAAACTTTCTTCAATACTTCTCTTCAAAAATGGACGCCTGGGAAATAACCGCTCCTTGCCCGTGAATTTGAACCCCCCACTCTTTTCTGCCATTGGATACATCCTATCACATGACACATCTGTGCAATGGCCACAGACGGCCGGACGGAGGCGTGCGTCCCAAGCTGAGTACGAATTAACGCTGAATACATTTACATCTTACCTGCCCACGCATATCACCATAACCCAAACAAACAAACCCAAACACACTGTCCAGACTGCTCTTTCTCGGCGCTTGCTTGTAGATAAGGAAATAAAATATGATTCATACATTTACTTGTAGTAAGAACTGCTCGCCGTTTAATAGTAAGAAAAACATAGAGAAAACACCAGTCACTACACAGAACGCATCCTTACCACTACATCCTTATTCTTCAAGCAGAGGTTGAGTCGCGGAGATATTAATAGTAGTAGTCGGGATATCTACCGGCTCTTAGCTCGAGGGTCAACTTGCCACAAAGAAAAACTTAGACCCTGGAAGTTCAGAACATATATGCGGTATATTAAAAAGGAAAGGGTGTCCTCTGTTCGCTTAAACTGCACTTCAAAAAATGCCGTATGTTCATCAGAAAAAGGCAACGTTTCATAAAACCTTTGAGGCGGTACGTATTCATAAGACAATAGATAAAACGGGGGTAGTGACCCCCAGTTTGCTTAAACTGCGCGGATTCAAAGATTAAACATGCCGAATGTTCAACAGAAATACGCAACATTTCATATACGTCTTGGCAACATATAAGCTAAACGGGGGAGGTATCCCCTTGTTCCCTTAAACTGCCAGGTTTCAAAGATGAAACATGTCGTATGTTTTTTAAAACAGAAATACGCAACATTTCATGTACGTTTTGGCAACATATAAACTAAACGGGGGAGGTCTCCCCTAGTTCGCTTAAACTGCGCGGATTCAAAGATTAAACATGTCGTATGTTCAACAGAAATACACAGCATTTTATATACGTTTGGGCAACATATAAGCAAACGGGGGAGGTATCCCCTAGTTCGCTTAAACTGCGCGGATTCAAAGATTAAACATGTCGTATGTTCAACAGAAATACGCAGCATTACATATACGTTTGGGCAACATATAAGCTAAACGGGGGAGGTCTCCCCTAGTTCGCTTAAATTGCGCGAATGAAAAGGTTAAACATGTCGTATGTTCAACAGAAATACACCGCATTTCAAATACTTTTTGGCAACATATAAGCTAAACGGGGAGGTCTCCCCTAGTTCGCTTAAACTGTGCGGATTCAAAGATTAAACATGTCGTATGTTCAACAGAAATACGCAGCATTTCATATACGTTTGGGCAACATATAAGCAAACGGGGGAGGTATCCCCTAGTTCGCTTAAACTGCGCGGATTCAAAGATTAAACATGTCGTATGTTCAACAGAAATACGCAGCATTTCATATACGTTTGGGCAACATATAAGCTAAACGGGGGAGGTCTCCCCTAGTTCACTTAAATTGCGCGGATGCAAAGGTTAAACATGTCGTATGTTCAACAGAAATACACATCATTTCATATACGTTTGGGCAACATATAAGCAAACGGGGGAGGTATCCCCTAGTTCGCTTAAACTGCGCGGATTCAAAGATTAAACATGTCGTATGTTCAACAGAAATGCGCAGCATTTCATATACGTTTGGGCAACATATAAGCTAAGCGGGGGAGGTCTCCCCTAGTTCGCTTAAATTGCGCGAATGAAAAGGTTAAACATGTCGTATGTTCAACAGAAATACGCAGCATCTCAAATACTTTTTGGCAACTTATAAGCTGAACGGGGAGGTCTCCCCTTGTTCGCTTAAACTGTGCGGATTCAAAGATTAAACATGTCGTATGTTCAACAGAAATACGCTCCATTTCATATACGTTTGGGCAACATATAAGCTAAGCGGGGGAGGTCTCCCCTAGTTCGCTTAAACTGCGCGGATTCAAAGATTAAACATGTCGTATGTTCAACAGAAATACGCAGCATTTCATATACGTTTGGGCAACATATAAGCTAAACGGGGGAGGTCTCCCCTAGTTCGCTTAAACTACGCGGATTCAAAGATTAAACATGTCGTATGTTCAACAGAAATACGCAGCATTACATATACGTTTGGGCAACATATAAGCTAAACGGGGGAGGTCTCCCCTAGTTCGCTTAAATTGCGCGGATGCAAAGGTTAAACATGTCGTATGTTCAACTGAAATACACCGCATTCCAAATACTTTTTGGCAACATATAAGCTAAACGGGGAGGTCTCCCCTAGTTCGCTTAAACTGCGCGGATTCAAAGATTAAACATGCCGTATGTTCAACAGAAATACGCTCCATTTCATATACGTTTGGGCAACATATAAGCTAAACGGGGGAGGTCTCCCCTAGTTCGCTTAAATTGCGCGGATGCAAAGGTTAAACATGTCGTATGTTCAACAGAAATACGCAGCATTTCATATACGTTTTAATTTTCAATTGGGCAACATATAAGCTTAACGGGGGAGGTCTCCCCTAGTTCGCTTAAACTGCGCGGATTCAAAGGTTAAACATATCGTATGTTTTACAGAAATACCTAGCATTTCATATACGTTTTGGCAACATATAAGCTAAACGGGGGAGGTCTCCCCTAGTTCGCTTAAACTGCGCGGATTCAAAGATTAAACATGTCGTATGTTCAACAGAAATACGCAGCATTTCATATACGTTTTGGCAACATATAAGCTAAACGGGGGAGGTCTCCCCTAGTTCGCTTAAACTGCGCGGATTCAAAGATTAAACATGCCGTATGTTCAACAGAAATACGCAGCATTTCATATACGTTTGGGCAACATATAAGCTAAACGGGGGAGGTCTCCCCTAGTTCGCTTAAATTGCGCGGATGCAAAGGTTAAACATGTCGTATGTTCAACAGAAATACGCAGCATTTCATATACGTTTTAATTTTCAATTGGGCAACATATAAGCTTAACGGGGGAGGTCTCCCCTAGTTCGCTTAAACTGCGCGGATTCAAAGGTTAAACATATCGTATGTTTTACAGAAATACGCAGCATTACATATTCGTTTTGGCATCATATAAGCCAAACGGGGGAGGTTTTCCCTTCTTTGCGTAAACGGCTGTTCGAAATAGATTATACATGCCGTATATTCAACAGGTAAGCGCTACATTTCATATAACGTAAGGGAGCGCTTATAAGCTTAACTTGAGAGGTCTGCCCTTGTGCACAGAAAGATTGAATGCGTCAAATGCTTTCGGAAAAGTTAAAAAAGAAGATTATTGTATTTGACTTTGCTGAGGTATTAACATAACGTTTTGTACCAGAAAACGCAATTGTCAGTTATGACTGTAAATCTTGCAACTGTTATAAAATAGATGCTTTATCTTACACCAAACAAAGGCTTATTATATTTGACATATTCGAGGTAAGTTTTGTTAACATATTTTGTAACAGAGAAATAGTACTTGTCAGTTTTGACAGAAAATATCACCATAGTAGTAAAAACAGGAAAACGGAGTATTTTTATAACTTTTTGAGACATTTAAGTTGTCTTTTCGGCATACTAAAGTACATTGTAAAATGTACGGAAAGAAACACGACATATTAAGTTACATTTACAAACGCTGAAATCTTACGTAAAGGCCAGATGTATGTTTCCGATGCCTTTAATAGATCTTAAAATCTGCTGAAATATCTCTCCGCCTTTAAGGGATTTATACGTAGGTCTGAAACTTTGCTTAAATACGTGTTTTCGTGCTGTGAGAATGGTTTAGCTAGCTTTTACCTATGGTGCTGTAGCTGGCTTTGTATGTAAGTGCGTTTGTCTGTATGCAAGATAACTCAAGACGTACTTGATGGATGCTAATGATATTTCGTTGATAGGTAGGGGACACAAAAAGGAAGGTCAAGTTCGATAATGGGCCTCCTGGTAACTTGTTTTAGTACTGCAAGTGAGCGTCAAATTTTGCGCCTAAATTTTCCAGAAGTGCCAGGTTCATGAATTTTAAGTGGTGGATAGCTGTTGGGACTAGTAGTAAATGGTGTAATTTTGGGCCCCCTAGCAGCTTGTTTGGAACTGCAGTGGGTCTTATAGTTCGTAACTTTTTGATGGATAACTCCTGAGGGGATTGATGGATATTTCGTGTTTTTTTTTGGTAGGTAGGTACTTTGGGTGATTATCAACATAATGAGATGCTAATTATATAAATCACTATGTATTTAATATAATTACTTAGGGAAACTATAATGGTTGCAATATACTTGTGACGGAGTTACCTGAAAGGACTTGAATCGACCCATAGATGTCTAAAAATAGAGAAGAAGTAGGTCAAGAGAGCCAGTCGAAGCAGAGAATCCCTGACGTTGTCTTGGAAGCATGAAATTCTCATTGACCAGGGATGCTACGTCTTGGAAGCATGAAATTCTGATTGACCAGGGATCATACCAGGTCATCTGTGTACTATTCGGCCAGGCCGGAGTCTGGTGAGACTACTGATTTTAACAAAACACTATGAAAGTTGCGCTGGAAAATATCACAACATTGTACATAATTTCATTGTTACCAGTTCGCTGAGACGGTTATGTTTTTGGTAGCATTTGTGGGTTTGTGAGGAACACACGTTCATGCAGCCATTTGCTATTGGGGTAGGTACTATTTAGTAATACATGAATAAGACGTTAAAGTCTTGATAAAGGCATGATTATTTGGCGAAGAGATGTGTTTGCGATGGCAACGGGTTTCTGAAAAGCATATTTTACGCAAATCGAAACTATGGTCGAGACAATAATGTTGCGTCTCAGGGGCCTTACCCTTCGACATGTTTTTATTGCATGTTTTGTTATAGATTTGTTTACTAACTTTCCTCCCAATTGTATGACCGCATGTTCCTACTGCTGTAACCAACAAAACATTTGACTCTCTTGCCCTCTGTGCTGACACTTACACCAAACCTTTATGTATGGTTGTAGGTTTTTAAGGGGTGGTCAACATTTAGGCAATCGATGGAGAAATCATGCATTCCTTGCCAAAACATTCCAAATTTATTTTTTAATTTTTTTTAATTAGATGAAAACAAACATTTTCTAATTACTACAGATCTTTAGTAGATATCAGTTTGCGCAACACTACGTTTGTAGCTTTCATCATTATGCAACGAAAAACGAAGTTTCATTCCAGTGGTATGTACCAAAGTGCTGTATTTTGTCATAGAAAAAAATAATATCAGAGCCAATAAAAATGATGACGTCATCAATTTGGCCCCCAAAAAATCAGATTTAGAATTCTTTAATGCCCATCTATCAACATTCGTTACGGCTCCATTCTTTCTTAATTCATTAATAAGAAAACAGTTAAAGGTCAAAATGCCAATTTAGCCAACCGAGATACCTTAATATGAAAGTAAAAATACCATCATTGTGCAATTATCTTTTCAATGCCTCAACACTTAAGTAATTCATGACAGTTATAAACATTATCTTACGATGCTCTTACTTCGATTTCAGGACGCAGCCTTACCTGTGAACCATGCCAACCAGGATACAAGTGTGTGAATGGAGATGAAGTGGAGGAGATCTGCCCGGCAGGGACCTACAGCAACCAGGACGGTACGGACTGTGATCCATGTAGGCCGGGAGAGTTTAGTGACGTTGACGGTTCCGAGTGCCAGCCCTGCCCACCCGGAAGGTACGCGGATGGGAGTGAGTCTGTCACCTGCACGCCATGCCCAGCAGGACAGTATAGCGATACCATCGGGTCTACAGGCTGCCAACATTGCCCGGCAGGGACCTACAGTAGCCAGCCCGGTCTGACCTATTGTACGCCTTGCCCAGCAGGACAGTATAGCAGTTTCAGTGGTCTTACTAGCTGCCAGAAATGTTTAGCAGGAGCATTTAGTAGCCAGGGCAGTACGGACTGTGTTCCATGTCCAGCAGGGCAGTTTAGCGATGTTGACGGTTCCGAGTGCAGATCTTGCCCAGCCGGGATGTACACGGATGGGAGTGGGTCTGACACCTGCACGCCATGTCCAGCAGGATGGTACAGCAGTGACCCCGGGTCTACCGACTGTCAGCCCTGCCCGGCAGGGAAATACAGTAACCAGGACAGTACGGGCTGTGATCCATGTAGGCCGGGGCAGTTCAGTGACGTTAACGGTTCCAAGTGCCGGCCCTGCCCACTCGGGAGGTTCGCGGATAGGAGTGGGTCTGTCATCTGCACGCTATGTTTAGCAGGAACATTCAGTAACCAGGACAGTACGGGCTGTGATCAATGTAGGCCAGGGCAGTTCAGTGATGCAGACGGTTCCGAGTGCCGACCCTGCCTAGCAGGGCAGTATAGCAGTACAAGCGGGTCTACCAGCTGCCTGAACTGCCAGGATAAAACTAGGAGCATTGCGGGAGACACGAGATGCACCCCGGTGAGTCCATATGCAAACGTGAGCGTGTAAGCGTGTGTTTGTGTGTGTCTGCGTGTGTTTGTGTCTGTGTGTAAATAATTTTTCGTCAAGTATAATACCGCATATAAACCAAGCCCTAAAAACGGATGCTTTTACAAAATCTAGGTTGGTTTTAAGTAGGTAAACGTGTAAGGCGGCAAAGCTGAAATTCATAATTTTTTTCGGTATGCTGGCCATTGGGAAAATGAGGTAAAAATCAATGCGCCCAGTGAAGCCTGCATAAAAATGACATTTTGAGGCCTTAAGGATATTTTGACGAAAATGACGAAGGACATTGTTAGCAAATAGTAGGAATCTAATAAGAGCTTAGACAAGTGTCATTTTGTTTTTATAATGTAAAAAATGTTCATATATTTTCGTCATGGCCATGGCAACATTGCCAACAGTTTTCTGCCTGCTGAATTTAAAAAAAAAACTAATTTCGGTTTAACCATATATCTGCAACGTGTCCTCCAACACCTATTCCAGACATAAATTAGGTCTTATTTATGAACGAATATTATTGGATGACGTCATCGGTCAAAGTCAAATATTTCGGACCACATCATCAGCTTAGGTATAACAAGGCTATTGCCCATTGTACCTTTTTTTCTACCCAAAAATTCAAATGAACGTGTTTAGTGTATTTTCGTGTTGGGGGGCTATTTGGAAAAAGGGTCTCTGGGAAAATTCATGATGGCGGATTCATGATGACGGATCCCTATTGGTAACTCAACTTTTTCATTTGTTGTGAACTTTAGTTTATTTGATCCCTTTTACTGTTGTTTCGTTTGGGTACTGTTTTGTATTTGTATTTGTTAGAATATCTCAATGTTAAGTAATTAGCTTTTATTTGCCCATTTTCTATAGTTTATAGTTTGTTCTTAACTGTTGCTTGAGGTGTGGGTCCTGTAAAGGATGTATAAATCATGTTGCCCACACCTTGCAGAACTTTTCTGTGAAGCTTAATAAATAAATAAAAAAAAAAGAGTCATTGCATGAGAAAACCAGGCCGTTCATAATGAAATGGTTGGGGGTTACCAGGACTCCATAAATGTGATACCATTTAATAGACAGGGCAGATGTCCATTTCCACATCTTTTTTGGCAATTGTTTTATTCGCATAAACGAAACGAAAAAGCAGGTCGAGTCTGACCTGAGTTGTACGTTCTTGGTTTGTTAAAGTAAAGTAAAGTTAAATAATTTAAAGTAAAGTAAAGTTAAGTTAAGTGAAGTTAAGTTAAGTTAAGTTAAGTTAAGTTAAGTTAAGTTAAGTTAAGAAAAGAAAAGTAAAAAGTAAAGTAAAGTAAAGTAAACGTATCCATCCAAAAAGCGTTAATCTTGACCTTTGTTGTGGTCTTCTTCCATTATTTACAATATGTATGAAGTAGACCTGCATCCATGTGCCCTTTGGATTAAAAAGTATAACATTTTTGGAGTCCTGGTAACCCCCATGTAGAGTCTTCTCATTGCGCACGACAAAGTTGGTATGTACTTATTCTGTGTCTGACAATAAGTGGACATGATTTTTCAAAACTCATAGACGATTATGGTTCACATTTGTACAAGATATTATTGAACATCAAACTAGTATCTAAACTCGTACTTCCAGGTCTTATTGCTGACGCCAGGTAATCGAATTAAAAGTTGATTATTCCCTCAATGACATCACATTAACACAGTAGGCTACTCGGAAATTCGCACCGTAGCTTGCAAAAATCATAATTTGGGTAATTAAACGGAGCAAATATTGAAATACAATGTATATTATTTAAGTAATCATCACGTAATCGTACGTTGAATTATCATTGTTTCCTCTCATCAGTACTTTCTTTTACACGCCTCGTTTTCTGGTTCTGAACCAACTGCCTTGTTCATTGTATTGTGACGTCATCGAAGTAAAAAAATAAAGAACGCTTCATTGAAGGTTACCTGGTGGCAGGAACCAAGAGCTGTAAATATGATCTTGGATGGTATGATGTTCAATAATGTCAGAAATGTGTATATCTGGTGCACATGTCTGTTCATTGTATGCTACTATCATTATTGAAATCAATAGAAAACTTGTATTCTGATGTCATTAACACTTTAATGATTATAGTAAATGCGTAAAGTCAACAAGTCAGCATACTCTTTTCTCACAGTTTGATTGTGATTTGGAAATACGTCTTGACTTAAACCATCTACATTTTTCCTTTTTTCATTAGTATGCCAAATTGAAGGCTACGAGAGTTTCAATGAGAATTGCTACAAAAAACTTGCCTGGGCTGCAGACACTTACGATCAGGCAAGAGAGTGGTGTGCTGAAGACGGTGGATTGTTGGCTATGCCAAAAGACAGTGCGATTAACAATTATATCAAAGATCAGGCAGGGGGTATCAGTGTTTTGATCGGATTGACAGACAGAAACGCAGAAAATCAGTGGTTATTTGATGACGGCCAAACTCTTGATTCGGTCTACCCCGCCAGAAATTGGCACCCTGGCGAGCCGAATGGTGCCCACGGTGGTGAAGACTGCGCGGAAATGTATGCTACCGGAAAATGGAATGATATGAGGTGCAGCGGCGCCGGCCCAAGAGTAGTCTTCTGCCAGATAGGTATGTTGATCACCCCAGCATATCCCTGGGAGCTATCGAAAACAAACTATCCTTTTGGCAAACTAATCAAAAAAGAGGCAGGAATGAGTCTGATGAAATTATATAACCACCAGTAGAAAGCCTTGTAACTATAGCAACTATATGCATCACCTGAGCGTGTTAATAGGCCCGACACATTGGAAATCTTAGTCCTCGAACCAAGCTCTATTATAGCTGTGCTGTTCTCTTGTTCGTTTTCTTTCTAATGGCCACAGTTATAAGTTCTCATATCATTTGCTTGTTATATTTCAGCCACACCTGTGGTGAAATATATTGTATTCGTAATATTTCTGATTTAAACTTCTTCTTCTTCATTCTTTGTCCGCCTGCTGTCGAATCTTCAAAGCGATTAATTTCCGTCGTTCCTGGACCTAATATAATGGCCTGTGATTTGGCACAAGGGTAGAGTGGGCCAATACCCCAAGAGGCTTTTTTTCATATCCGCGTTTAGAATAATCTTATTATTTGTTTTAGACCAAACATGTACATTTTTGCCTTCTGCATCATGGTGTTATAACCAATTGCACAGGGGACCTTTTTTTTTTATAAATTTAATTCTTGACAGGGTTACTTAATATGCAAAAGAGCATGTTTTCAATAGGAATATTTTTGGACTGTTTTTTTTTTCATTGGGTGGGCTGGAAGGGGTGTGCCATTCTTGCAAGGTGGGGCATTCTTTCAAATTCAGTTTTCTTGATTTACGTTCCCAAACTTTCTAACAAAAAAGGCCCACTCTAGTTTCAAATAAGGTCCTCGGGGTCCCAAACGTACACCAACTCCCTGCCCCAAGAGCTACCAGCAAACACTACTAAGTACCACGCCCAATTCCAAAAAGCTAGTTCAACCCCGAAATTCCTATTGTAGTACCGAAGATTCTAATTTTGCAAGTCGGTGTTTTGAAAGACCTGCAGTTAGGATAAACGAATCTTCTCGGGTGTCATGAGTCACTGGCAAATTGTAGTGGATGGTAAGTAAAACATAGAACCGATCCAAAATCTTATCTAGTTGCTTACCTGGTTGCTACCTGTTGCAGATGCAAAAGTTCTTTCAAAAGATCTCCTCAGTGTCACTGACGTATTGTATAGTATATGATAACTAAAACGTAGGGAAATTTCCAAACTCATATCTAGTTACATGTACGTGGTTGCTATTTACTATATACAGTATTTTCTTACCTGGATGTCTAACCTTCATCAACGTAAGTTTATGTTGATCGCTCCACTTTGTAGAAGTAATTACAAGGTTAATTTTAAACAGTCACCTTTATAGGTATCAAATGTATTAATCCATTATTACTACTTAACTTGAAAGTTCATTACTACTGTTGTTCTCTTATTCTAAAGGCCCTACATGGCTAAAAATATTTGAGACCAGCAAAGGGACAGGAATGAAAGCATATGACGCTTGGAGTGTTGCGCTCAGTGATGACCGATGGAAAACGCTTGGCATTAAACAGGTATGTTAGGGTGGAAGGAAAGCTTTGCAATTTTACAACAGAGGCTTAACAGGGGGAGGGAGAGAGTGAGAGAGAGAGAGAGAGAGAGAGAGAGAGAGAGAGAGAGAGAGAGTGAGAGAGAACTGAGTAATCAAACCTTCTTCATATGCCAACATCCTCGTGTTTACTGTTCTGAAAGTCAGGCTAGCGCCCTGCAGACCTAATCTATTTGCTGTCCTTACTACTCCCTCTTATGTAAAGTTGTGTAATAGATTTATAATAATATTTAACACTTGATGCATATGACTACTCTTAAAGCCAGAAAGCTCAATTGATGTTACTACCCTATTCTACCCTATTCTTGCCATTATAGTGCTTGTTGTAGTATATAGCAATGTAATATTAATCACGTTATCATGCCATAACTCATAATATTCTAAAATAATTGTTTAAGATTGAAAACAAACTATTGTAATTGTAGTCTACCATTTCTTTGTTATTCTCCAACATTCTTATCCTTACAGTAGTGTTGATAAGACACAACTTTGGCTAAGTTTAAGTTTTGGCTTTGTAGAATACTGCATGACCGATGACGGATGACAAGAGCCTTTATAGATATGTCGTGCTTTCAACTTGTTTCATTGGTATGGGAATAAGAATGAAATTAGCATAATGTGTTCATTTATGTTGGTCTTCTTAACCGAAAATGCGTATATGGTATGTGTGGAAGTCCTTTCGTTTGGCAAAATTTCATGTTTAAATTCAATCATAGATAATGGAAATGAATTGTATATTTACATATTAATCAGTGTTTCGTGCTGTATACCTTTAGCCTAACTTACACATGTAACAGCTAAGCAATCCCCACCATTTACAACTATGGAATTATGGCACTTTGCAACGATTATGCAAATTAGACTGTGATTTGTATATGTCAATGATTCCCCTGCCAAAAATTGAATACTTACTGTTAAAAGTCATATTGGCGAGAACACTGGAGTTTTATTTTTTCCTTCTTGATTATTCAAAATTATTTGCATAATCTGAAAGTCATTGTGTACATCTATGTCCGAATATCATGGAATGTAGAAATTCGTCGTTTACTTGTTTTGTTTATCGACTTAAAATGCCCCTGCAGTTCTAGAGCAGGCTGCTTGGGGGTTAAAACCTAAAACAAATCCTTCTTCCTTACATGTAAAGCTATACATCTGCTTTCAAAATATCAAGGTCATAGCATGTCCAAGGAACAAAGATGCCGAACCGAAAGCCCTGCTACAGTACCAAGATCGCACACCAGGTGGCCCATTCTTAAATTTGACGTCCGTCTCCTCTACCCCGGCCTATCTACATACGAAAAGACATCATATAATTTCTTCAAAACTTCTAAATTTATGCTGACGACAAAAGTAGGGAAACACACAAACGTAGTTACTAGGTAATTGTAGTAACCGATCTAAATTACATGTCAAATGACCACATCGTTACTGTTACCAGGTAAAGATTGTGCTGGAAGCCATCACGGGAGATGTCGAGTTGATATTCAATGGAGAAAACACGAACAAGTTTAGCTGGTTCTCAAAGTCTCGTCTGATCTCATCTCCTTGGAAGGACATTGGTACTGAGGATACAAACTATTTTTCTGTTGAAGGAGATGCTGGACGGTAAATCCTGTAACTATATTTGTGTATCAGGTCACTTCATAGATGGATGAACTATTTCCCTTGCAAAATGTATGAATTAATGTAAACATATGTCATGACAAATAATACATGGTTCATATAAATATTGAGGGAACATTGCAAATAATCTACCCATACTTCCCTTAGCTTTTTAACCGTAAGGAATGATATTGCAGTCACCTTATGTGCTTATATGCTGAAATATGTTGTTGTCATTGCAGAACTTTTTTCATCAGTCAGAAGTATGACGGTTGTCCTGATGACTCTGGATGGCTAGTGGTGGTCGAAAAAGAAATCGGATGCACGTGGGAGCAGGCGAACCCGAACCTTCAACCTTTAATTTTGTTTTCTCGGAGTACTACTTATACCAAATGGACCGACGGTAAGTATAGAGAGAGGGGGGAAGAGAGAGAATATTTTATGATATATATATATATATATATATATATATATATATATATACATATACATATATGTGTGTGTATTCAGAACGTAGGTTGATCGTAGCATATCAATATAAAACTATACTCAGCTTTTATCAACATAGATGCTAGCACTCTCAAAGTTATCTTCTTAAATAAGCTACAGCTATTTATTTGCAACCCTTTGTTACTTCTGACATGACTTTTTTTCTTTAACATTTTTCAGCGAACGTTGGAACAGCTGATCGCATGGTTATTTACATCCAAACAGGTACAAAGATCGCTGTTTGTTTCCTTTATCGATCTGCGCATGACTGCCAAAACCTTAAACAAATTTGTAACAAACAAAACTATTAACAGTTATGAGGATCTGACTAAAGAAACATCATTACCTAACAGGGATGTAGCTTTTAGCTTTTTTGAATTCGAAGACTGAAGCACACACCTCAAAAATTTAAAAGCAAAAGTTGTTATTGTTATCACTAGTATCATAATATTTGCCGTCTGTGTAAAAGGAGTTGATGTCCCTTGCATCAAGTTGTAACAACAAATAAATATCGACTAACGAAAGCTTCATATTTCTGTTTCGTTACTAACTAACTGTAGCAACATACGTCACAGACAATAACGTAAAATAGCAACGAAATCATGGATATTTCATAGATAAAAGGTTTGCTAATTTTCGTGGTTTAGAAATCAGGTAAGTTACAATACTTTTGTTATCAGGATAAGAAAGACGTTTCAAAATATTATAATATGATTGGGGCGTAGAGTTTTTTTTTTTTGCTTCTCTCAATGAGTTTGTTTTATTCGCTCTTCTTAGATCTGATGTATGAAAAAAAACATCAACCCTTTTATTAATGAAATGTCTTTTCTCTACTTACAGGACCTTGATTCACTGTTGTACTTGAAGATTGGGGTATTCAACAACACTTCTTTCTTTTCACTGATAACGACTTCCCAACGGACTTGATTATTGTTTCTAGAACAAATTCTAAAATATTCATTTGCACTTTCAAAGGCATTAGACATTTCACAGCTGGCAAATCCTTAAAACCTAACCCCGTGAACAGGGATTGATGTCCTTATAGAACAGCATACAGTCAAACAGGCAGTACAATATAGACAAACTAAAACATCTAAAGACACTTAATTTGTTTTCAAATTGCCAGTGCGACCATGGTTATCTTGTAGGGTGCTCATAGCTCCATTTCAAAATTCAATCTTGTCCAAATTTCTATCCCCATGTACGCTGATCACGGATCACTGCTGCTGGCTGTCGTGAAGCCCTTACGACCACTGTATTCTTCGAAAATTTTATATTGTATCTAGGTAGTCCAGATGCTGTCCTTCGTAATATTACGATAACTATTAAACTACTGTATTTATCCTAACAGACTGCAAATCAAACACGTAATTTGCAAAGGAACTATATAGCTTATTAACGCCAATCTCTCAGTTATGGCGTGATAGATTAGTATACATTCTGTAACCAATTGCTTGATAGGTACGAAGATAGTTTTTGGGAGAATGTATGGGTTATTTCACACTACAGGGTAGAATCATGTCAGACCGTGTTCCTCATCACAGCATTTCAATCTGTTAACCTTTCGATAGTGACAGACAAGTTTTGAAGTACGGAAACTCCCCTTGCAGTACACCCAGCACGTACCAAAGCTAAATTGTAAACTTTGGAAAATTCAGGTAAACTAAAAAATGATGATTTTAAAACTAAATGACAAGATAGTTAGCAGAAAAATCTATATCTTGAAAAGGCTTAATCTAAATCATAATCAGATAGACATGAAATATGCAATTATAATGATAAAGCTTTTCCATGTGAAATTTGTCAAAATTGGTCTATCATTTCAGCCCCAAACATATTTAGACTACAAACAACATACCAACGGTTTTGTTATCTTACTTTTGGTTATGTTGTTTTTTTTTTCGCCCGAAAGAAGAAACCGCCGCCTTCAAATTTCAAAAATTGACAAAACGCCATAAAAGGCTTTACGCGTGGAATAAGACGATTGATATATTATTACATAACCTCATAATTCGTAGAAAGTAAATTCTTAATTACTTATGTTGCTTAACCACATTTAACCAAGACATCATCATAATATATACAGAGTCATTATGTTATTGTTGAACTTAAGTTAAGTAAAGTAAGATACCTAATTTTTTTTTTGGAAAAAGCAAATTATGGCTTTAAAAAAATGAGAAGTTACAAGTATCGTGACCAGATTTTTTAAAAAAGGTCGAACGAAAATCAATTTCCCATCATTGGTCCGCATAGAAAGGAACAAAGGCAACTGTTATTTCGAGCAATTAACGTGCAGTAAAACTCGTAGATTACTATAAGTGGTGAAACAACTCACCACGTCTATAAGGGTAGCCGGTAACGAATTATTGAAATTTTGTCTTAAATTCCCTAAAAATCAAAAGTAAACTTAAAAATTAAACGTACCATGGATTTCAATTGTTCCATATGTGTGACGTTTTTCATGTCCTAACGAGATTCAACAACTGCATAACGTTATCTGGCCAAAGAATAAACAAAGAACTATCTAAAAGGTTCTGATAGCTAATATTTTAAACCCTATTTAGACGAGGGCATGGCCGCGCCACTTTCACGTCATGAAACTCCCAAGTAAAGAACTATTACTCGTGCGTGCTACACTACCAAACTTGGTGAGTTTTCATTACATTTTGTCGATAACAATCTTTTATTGAAAAAGTTTTGTGCTGCCATGATAAAGTATTTCTGACAAGTACTTTATTCATAATTCGCACATTTTGGGTTAAATTGTGAGGTTATGAACACCTGTTTCCAAAAGTACACTATTGCCAATAAATAATTCTCCATTTCACTTTTGTATTGCTAAATACTGATTTAGACGGTTTCAGTGAATGAAACCACGTAACTGACGCCACAACGAAGTAAATAAAGGCGCCAAAATTCTATAACGTTTCTTTCAAAATTATCCTGTAGGGGGTAGAAAGTGCCACCCTGTCCCAAAAGCCCGGTCTAGATAGGGTTAATATTATGATATTTACCTATATCATGTTTGATTTATCATCTTAAATGATTAAGATCTCATGATGTAACGTAATGTACTGCTTAGAAATCCTATCTTACATGTAGTTTTATCGTTGAATGATGATTATCATATAGCCAGGCGCCGCGGACCAATCAGAAGGCCCCGTTCCACGTTGGTTATGACGCCGTAATACTTAGATTCCCGCCAGCCCGGCGTGTATCGTCCTTCTGATTGGTCAGAATGAATCGAAACCGGCACCGGTGTCGATTTGCATCGACACCGGCACCAGTGTCGATGCAAATCGACACCAGTGCCGGTGTCGATTCATTCTGACCAATCAGAAGGAGCGATACACAAAGGATATAAAGGCATTGGCCAATCAAAAGGAGCGAAACATATTCCAGAGCAGAGGGAATAAGAACAGACTGCAAGAAGAGGGGAATGGCTCCTTCTGTTAACATTAATAATGTTTTGTTGTTTTAAAGAGCCAAAGACTACAATGTTTCGAATATTTTCTGTGGAAACTTTGGTTTCAAAATGCAATCTGTAATCTCCTTTTAAATGTATGTACCAAAGAACAAATTCGATAAAGGAATTCACACGTGTGGTACCAAGGGATCTATGCGTCATATAGGAGTTTGTAAGTTTGGGTAGGCTATATGATAATAACGTTAATAACCCGCCTGTTCCTCGTTGTACATGGTGTCATAACGCCTGGTCCTTTGCTATAACCACCTCATAAAACCACCTCGTTCGCTTCGCTCACTCGGTGGTTTTATTCGGTGGTTATAGCAAAGGACCAGGCGTTATGACACCATATACACCTCGGGGCGGGTCATTAACCCTTAATTAACCAAGACAACTTTAAGAAAATACAGATACATTATGTAATTGTTAATCGGTGGTGTCAAAGAAACGTTCTACAAACTATGTCCATTGCCAACTACTTCATCGCCAAATACATTGTGTTTGAAAAATAAGTACTAATTGACTTTAACAAGATCAAAATCATGGCAATCCTATTCCTACAATCCTACGATATACTCGACGCTGCTTCTGTGGAAACAGATGCAGTAAGGGAGGCTTTAAAATATTATCACACAAAACGAAAAACAAACCGTACAAATTGAGGTTCGAGCGTAAATATGATGTTTCATCGGCATCTAAACCAATTTACTACATAACGTTTTCTGCCTATGGCTTAACCTATCGAATTACATAATAAGGTTACATAATAAGTTAGATAGCTGGTTACCTCGACCATCAGATGTAGCGTTACCTATATCATTATTTCTTTATCTTATTAAGGTGTACTTAAGAGCAGAAGCATGTTCTATTTTCCCAAAGACATCATTAATATCATATAAACAAACTTTAGAATCATTTTAAAAATTCCGAATTACAGATTAAGAATGTACCATATAATCAAGTTACCCATGCGGCCCCATGCTCCATGCATGGTGGGAATTGAGCAGATCTTAAATTTTCTTCTTTATAAGATTATTGTTTACTGGGCACTTTTCGTATAAGGTAAGTACAGAATATAATACCAAGGTTGGTAACAAAACTAACAAAAAGATATTCACACGAGTATTACACCATTTTAGCATATGTTTCCCAGTAATTGTAAACAATATTGCAAATTTCACTAATCTTCGGGTTACTCAGAATGTTGCCTATTAATGAGGCAGTTGTTGCCTGGTCCAAAATCTGCCCAGTTGGCCAATATGATATTTTGTTTTATTGAGAAAAATATCATCTGAAGAACCAGAATACTTGCTTTTGCTTTTGAGTCGAACTTTAAGATATTTATATTAATAGAATCCTTCATGACAAATTGTCTTAGAAGCGTTGCTTGCATGCAAGACAACTTCATGGATATTAATAGTCTTTGGATTATGCTACTCAAGAACATTTCATGATTGTTCCAAGGACAAGAATAATTCTTGGGAGGTTTGTTGAAATTTCTTGATGAAAGGACGATGCAACACAAAAAATTTATTGTTGCTTTAAGTATCATAAAATTATTGGGCAACAGATAAGCCTATGTCAAGTATAAACATAATCGTCTTCAAATTCTAACTTCAAATGGGATCACCTGAATCATTCTTGTCTTTGAAACTTATATCTCACTAGGTTGTCATCAGTAAAGATCATCAGTAAAGGTCCTGTTGTAATGCCTAAGAACAAAGTTTAAGTTAAAACACTCAAGCATTGGTAGCAGGCTCATAAGAGAGGATATGTGGGTAAAAAGATTTCACACCAGCATGGACAATGAAAACAATGATCCAATGGTGTCTTGTGCTTGAATCTAAATACATGCATCATAAACATGATGTATGGAACACGATTAAGGGCAGCACATAATGTCTTTGATACAACAGGATGAAGGTTTACGTTTAAGAACAAACGTTTCAACTGTAAACTTTGAATTTAGTCACTTACAACAGGTCCAAGAATGGCAATAAATCCTTACTAACGTCAATAACGGTGCGTTTTGTTTCCTTTGTTTATGGCTCTTGAGTTAGTTTAACTTCAACGCTACTTAGAAAAGATCAGCTCCATAGACACAAACACAGCTCCCCTAGGTCTCAATATCCACAGTGAAAAGACAAAGATCCTCAAGGTCACCGTAACATACACTGCAGTAGTCCAATCAATGCATGGAATTCTGTATCGATGATGTATTTTCTACAAAAGAAATATGTCGAATGTTACAAATTTTTACAAATTCTATACAAAAATTATTGCATAAAAACTGTGTATACATCCAAAGCTGTACCCCAATACGTTGCCGAACGCGCCTGACAACTGGAAGGAATTCCGACCGACGTGAAAGTACGTTTTCACACTAATATCATATGAATCATAAGTCCAATCAATACGTAAAAAAAGATAAGTTACTGCTGTTTTATTTATTTATTTATTAAGCTTGTAGGGTCGTCCCTTTCGTTTTCGAGAATCTGATTTCTGAAGTCGCCTCGAGACGCCAGATTAGATTCTCATAATTCATATTAATCTATTCACCACCTTCTATTTGCTTATTGGTAGATTGCTAGAGCATGCTCGGTGAGCGAGCGCTACGTTCTTTGCTCAACCGGCGCTACAGAAAGTTTACTAGCTAGTGTATCTCACCTCACCTAGTCTTGTCCTCATCTGACTCGTAACTGCAACTTAGTAGAGTCCGGACAGGTCGGAAGAGATAAACAAGTTTGACCCTAAGGTGAACACTAATAATGGAATTATGGTATAGTTATGGTATTGTGTGTATAGTTCCTTTTTTCTCATTTTTTTGACCGTCTATAGAATTGAGAGGCGAGAAAAAGAGTATCACGTGCGTACAGGAGCTATGGTCAAGACGATTGGGAAGATAAGCAGACCTGGTCCCGCAGTACGTGCAATTCGTCCGTACGTTTTTTTTTTGGAGGCCACGTCCGCCACATATTGCTGAAAACGTTCAGGATGTACAGGGCAGGCGAGTCGCCCGCACTGACACGTACGGGGGCGAATCCACAGTATGATGACACACAAAGTTTTGCCTGCACGTTAAGTTCTACGGCGTGTCTGCGTGCTCTAAAATCAGTCGGATTGCGTACGAGTTCGTACGGAGGCGGTACTTACCGGATTCCAAAAGATTCCCCACGTTTTGGCACGTAGACAGCACGTATTTGCACGTACGGCGGGTTGTGTCCTTACATAGCTAAACACCGCTCTAAGCAGCCATGCCAAAGGTCTTCTGTATTCTTATCTTGTTGGCATTCACTCACTCAATCAATCACTCACTCACTCCGGCGAAATCGCTTGGAATCTCCACATAACTAGTTTCCTCCACCCCTCTTTGTCTGTTGGCATTCATATGTAAAGCAATTTGCCTTTCGTGAGGTCGAAGAGATCAAACACCTTTGATCCTACAAGGCCACGCTGGCTTGATATGATGAATGAACTCGTATATAGTTAAAGCGTATCATACGGAATGAAAAAGTGGGACCGAGAAGACAACCAAAACGCACAAAGTGTAAAAAGACTCGTTTTATATCTCCTCCCCTAAAAACACAAAGCTCCGCAAAAAAGCACAGTACGGTTCCGGACACGCGGGGACTGCATAAAGCACGGTTCTGGGCACAACACTAGTATATAATGGTCGTTCCTGGAAATCTGGGTGTGTTTGCTAATCACTGTCTGGTTTTGACACAAATTTACTGGTAAGAAAGTTTGGTTACATGTATAAAGGATCCGTCACTTTATCTTTATACGATCAACGGTACAGACTGGACTGGCAGCCATATTTTTTTGCTTTCCTTTTTTCTAAATTAGGTTCGTAGGGCCTGATGTGGCTATCAGGAAGATGAAGAGCGGCCCATTGCGATAGCTGTAGTAGCATCTCTTCTCCCTAAGTCAGAAACATCAAGCTTAGGCAAGTTTGACTTCACTGACTCAATAGACGAGGCAAGGGTTACGAAGCTGCTCGGGAAATTCCCTACCCCATTTTGGCCGGAATGGTTTGCTAACATCGCACCATCGCATATGTGGCGGGTTCATACGTGCCTGGGGTATGGCTCTCCCCAGACACGGGACCTCCATTTAACGTCCTATCCGAGGGACGGCCCTAGCCGAAGTTAGGTACTTATTTTCACCTGAGTAAAGTGAGGAAAGTCGTGTAAAGTGTTCTTCCAAGACCAAGGATACAAGATCGTTAACACGGCAGCCGGATTCGAACCCGTGACCTCACGGTCACGAGGCAAACACGCTGCTACTGCGCTACACGGTCCTACATAGTTCGAGAAAGTAGGTATACAAGGGACACCTTCTTGAACATGTTTGCGATATTCGATAAAACATCCATTGCGTGAGGACCGAAATTTTGTGGGCTGGACTGGGCATTCACTAAACTGACGGAGACGAAAGTGAACTGTCAACTAAGATTGACTTGATCGATGAAACCATTTCAAGTTTCTTGGGTAGCAAAGCGAGGATAGGAGCGATCCTAGTCCAAAGTTTGGACGAGAATTGAATATTACAGGCGTTAGAGATGTCTAAGTTCCCAGACGTAATAGTAGAATAGCAACTGTATACTAAGTATATTGTTTATATTAAACGTAAGAAATTCCAGTTATTTACCACAATTGGATAAAAGCATTTTCTCACTAATTATGCAAATTAGGTCTTGATTTGCATAATGTCTATTTATCAATACTATTCTTCTTTTAAGTTACAAATGTCACATTTTCCTCTTTAGTTAGGCAAATCAGATCCCGATTTGCATAATTGATATTTAACTATATGGAGCATTACTTAAGCTATCTACAAACCCAAAATCATGACGATCCGTCGGCTCCTTCTTGTGCTATTCCCTTCCAAAGTATGACACCTAGGTGGCCCCTGTAGTTCCCAAACAAGCCGCTAGAGAGCTCAAACCTTCACCACTTACTTTCGGTCGCAAGAGCGATCTACCACTCAAATATCACGACCACGGCATATCCAGAATGTGAGGTATCAAAACAGGAAGTTCTGTTGCAGTACAGTAATAAGTTGCTAAGGGGCCTAAAATCTAAGATCTACCCACATGCTGAATATCAATACAATCCATCCAAGCGTTCTCGAGTTATACTGGTCTTCTACAAACACATAAACGCTACCGAAAATATAACCTTCTTGGCGAAGGTAGTAACAACGTCAGTGATCAACAGTTTCTTCTTTTGATGGTTTATTCGGTTGTGTATAGAACTGATAAACCCTTATGGCCAGCCAATACAAAACTGGATTAAAACCTTCGAAGTATAAATCATATGTCACCAGGACTATGCCTGCACTCTTTATAGTACAATATGTTGACAATAGTAGACAATCTTTGTTAATTATTTTGATAATTGAAAAATAAGAATATTGTGATTTTAAATGTAATTGAGACAACTGTGAAATACAACGATTTTACGAACGACACTTACACTGTGCAATTATTATTTATATAATGTCCTATGTCAACCTGTTAATGTTCCCCCTGCAAGTTTGGTCAGTAATAACCCTAGTGACCTGGGATATATTTATCTTTCTTTTATTTATGAATAAAGAATGATTTTACTACTATCATGATTTTCTTTGTAATAAAAATCAGCAATCTTATATATTGATTGGTTCTTATTAATATAAGTTTATCTATGTTCATTTTCTTGCCTTAGTATTATGGATTCTTTTGTATCACTCGTTTGATTTCAGTCAGGATCCGTGGTATATCTTTGTACTTATTGTTTACTTAGTGTTGTTTGAACGAGTAGTTATGTCATTTTGCAGTAATGAAAAAAAGGGTAGGGAATCTCCCGAGCAGCTCTCGTAAATCCTGTTTTGCCTATTGGGTCAGTTAGTCTTCACTTATAGTGAGCAATTGAGCTGGTCTCAATCATGATGTTTCTGACCTAGGGCGAAGAGATGCTGTTACAGTTACAGTGTAACCCATACCATTTAGTGACCCTCAGGTCTTCTTACGTGGTGACCATTAAGTAAAAAAAATGAAAAAGACTTTTTTTAATGTTACATCCTGTTCTGCTCTGTAACTTTTATCGATCATCAAATCATAAGCACACGCGAAGAATACGTACAGTCTTGTATTGCTACATTTGTAGAATCGCGAATGATATGCAGACAATATTCATTATCAATGGCAAAATACCCCTGTGGTAAAATTTAAAGGCTTGCCTTGTTTGGGGCCCAACCTCCAACAGTCTAACAGATTAGTTGCTTTAATTATCAAACAAACTCAAAGACACGATTTGGCAAAATAAGGGAAAAGGTTTATTCACGCAAAAACTTTTCCAAAGAAACACAGTACATAACAAACAACTATAATCAACTTCCTTAACTTCAACAACTATAATCAACTTTCTTAACTTCAACAACTATAATCAACTTCCATAACTATTTGGCGGAGATAAGGGGTGGCGGTGGGTACGTGAAAAGACGAGAGCAAAGAAAACCGGGCGGCCCGCTTCCCAACTAAATCTCGAATGACGCCACGCTCACGTGATCAGGGTCAAAGTGCAAGCAGGCCGCACAAAAGCAAATACAGTCCGTGATCAATTAATAAAAAATTACAAGGTGAAATTTTTCTCACATGAAAAATTCCATCGTGTTAACATTGTTCTCTTACAGAGATGGGGAAGGGTCCAGCAATATGAGCTTGATATCACATGACAACATGGCGCCTTTTGGTGTGGTACCTTGGCAGGTGTAGGTGCCTGCAAGGTCAGAGGTCATATTGTCTATCTCCAGCTCGTGGGTCAGACCGGACGTACGGACGTGGATTCCTTTGTTCAGCGGCAGGGACCCGTTGTTCAGCAACCAATGGGCATCGTCCACTTGAAAATTCAAACAAAAAGCAGTTGTGATCAAAACTTTTCCAAAGCAGGTATATGCCGTGTTGGCACTAGCGATCTGTAACTCACATATTGTCTAGTACATATAAACTTAAGTGTTCTCACATCAAAGTCTTTTTTCTGTGCCATGCCCATGCAATGATACCGGGCCCTGATAGAGAACTAAGGTTGATATTTCATGACACTGACAGTGACAACTTATCAAAATACATGTATATGCATTATTTCATCTGTCTGTGAGCGTTAAAAGTGGAATGATATTTGGGATAAAGCAATCGGTATTACATTGATATCTACGGCATTATATTCACACATTTACATGATCATTTAATACTTAATTAAAGTGGTTATAAACGCCATAGAAACAAACTGCACGGGGATTCCATAAATATTGGAACCCCCAAAGTTAGGCCAGTCAGTAAGCGTGGTAGCCTGGCCTGGGTACCATCCGGAAAGTAGTTTGCTCCGGCGTTCATTATGTACTATATACCGTCGCTTCTAGCTCTGACATTCACTATACACTATATACAGTCACTTCACTGTGTTTCCGTCTGGGAACGCGGACCACCTCAACGTCTGGAATCGTACAAAAAGTGGAAGCACGCGCTGATTGGTCCCCACATATGAGCGAATTATGAAATGGATTAAAGACTTCCTTCGAACCGGTGTTCCAACACCGGAAACGCCCTCCGTCACTTGCGAGAGGGCCGGTTGTCATCGAACCAGCGCTCTAGAACCCATTCCTTGATTCGCTCATTAACTGATTTTACCACCAAACGGTTTGAATGTGCAAGTCTCCAGACGGATAGCAGAAGCGAACATAGGAGCGAACTACTATCCGGATGGTACCCAGGCTATAAGCGTGGGGCTTGTTACTGTACCATTTTAAACCGATCAAAGTATGATGAAATTATAGTAACGTGCAGTAGACGTCAACAGAATACAGACTGCCTAAATGAGTCAAGTTATATAATAGTAAAATACACACCTTCTCCATTGACCGTCAAAATGACCGGTAGTCCTCCTCGGACCACAGCAGAAGTGCCTGACCGGATGCTTGGATCAGCGAGAGACAACTGCATTGGTATAGGCTCTCCCTCCCGCCGCTGATCGCCAATGGCACCGCCATCAGCTGCTGAAAATAAAAGGCATTGAGTATAGTTAGTTAGTTAGTTAGTTAGTTAGTTAGTTAGTTAGTAATGAGTATAGTTGCATGTTGCAAAACATGTCTAACAAGCTTTCTTGTTAACAAATCGTATCTTAACGATGCCGGGGTGGTCAATAGTGTAAAACTAGACAATGCAAAGCACATTTCTTGGTCAACCAAACCGTAGCAATAGTCATCATACCAGATTCTATCTTTAATATCAAATGATAGTGCAGTTTGGGTGATGTTATAAGAAGCATTAGATCATTTAATAAAACAGCAAGGCATTCGTCAGCAAAGGTAGACTGATACCGGCTGTGCATTGTGGATCATGATACTGACTCAATGTGGAAAAAACTAAACTTTACGTAACCAACACCAAGTTAGATTGGGACTAATTCCCCAAATTTACATCACCGTCCATCGCTGAACAGAGACGGGGGCGACACGACTCATCTGGCATGTACGATCCTCTACTGCAGTCGTGTGTCCCTGACGTCACGTCCGGAAGCTACAGCAGACGGGTCCATTCCGCAATCCGTGAACAAGGCTGACGGAGTCGGCTGAAAATTTGGGGTAAGTCCCAATCTAACTTGGTGTTGGTTACGTAAAGTTTAGTCTTTTCCACAATTTTATTTACCGACACAGATGAACTTTCATGCTAAGATACTGACTCAACATTTTCCGATGCGGTTGATTGTTCTTACGCTGTACATATTACATAACGGTCACATGGTCATAACTGTACCTTTCCATTGGACAACGCCATGCCCTTGCTTCATCTCGCTGATACTATGGCTCTTTGTTACTGGTGCAAAGAAGAAGAGAAGTAAAAACCATACACGTGCTGCAACTAAACATCACATTTATCTGAAGACATTCATTGAAATATAATTGATTGGTTACATTTTCTTACGCCAATGCAGTTTATACCATATGCCTGTAACTCGTTGATAAAAAACTTTTAAAATCCCATTTTGGTCAGAACGCTTCTAAAACATTAGTCATCATTCAAGCTAGCGAAAACGATAAATTGACAATCAAATTAACAATTTGTAATCAGTTTCATTTCTGATGACAATGTCTTTGATGTAGTAAGGTTAGCTAGCCAAAGCAAATAATTCTAACCATGGAAAAGAAAGAAACATGAAGTTGCGATGTTGCTAGAGCCTTTTGGAAGGAGAGCTAAAATGGATTCAGGGTCTTGTACGAACCAGATGTATGGGTGAAGTGGCGTGTTTCCCTGTGAATTTCCTGACGGTAACTTTTCCTGTCAAATTCACTGTACGCCTTCGTTGCGTTGTCAATGCTTGTCTCTTCCAGCAGTACGCTTTTACTTAGGTCCAGTCCTTCTTCTGAAATGTAAAAGGTCGGTTTTGCAATGATCGTTAGTTGGATGTTAATGAAGTCTTGCCAAGAACGACTGTGTTTTGACATTCCGAGCCTTCGAATTCATCGGTGACGTCGACTGCCGCGAATAAATAGCGTGAGGTTCTATTGAAAACGTACCCACCCATGGCCAGGTGGGACCTAGGTGTTTCTGCAGGTTGTCTCTCCACCTGGATCATGGCCTCCCTCTGCGTCTCCTCCATTCTCTGGGAGTCCACTCCGTGACCCGTAGTGTCCACCTGTTGTCCTGTAGCCTCGCTACGTGTCTTGCCTATAGTAAACATTTTTATAGAAAACGTGTGATGATTTGATATTGTTAACCCTTAAACTGCCAGAGTTCCAGCCCTATAAAATGCTATTAGTTCCAGGGCTAGCCGCTGACCTCCAAACAGAGACCCATGAGTAAGGCCGAAGTCCCTACCTTCGGGGATACGTACGCTACACGCGCGCAAAGCTGCTACTAAAGGTGGGTTTACACCTGCGTATATTTTCAAGCCGCATGAGTTCCGTTTTGACATTTTTCGACATTTTGACTAATTTCTTCAATACGCAGCCGCACGCACAAGTCGCACCTCAAACGCATCTGAATCGTTTTTAGAAAGTTTCACGAACGCAGGCAAACGAAAATATACGCCCAGTTCGCCTGATAGTTTTGGACATGCACAAAACTATCATTCGTACGCAGTTTGGTGACCAAAACGTTATGGTTGCGCAATACAGTTGTCCCACGTCGGTCGATTGCGCTATGAAGACGCTACATGTTTGCGCTTTATACGCAGTAATACGCGGATATCGCGGTATTGCGAGTACATAGCGTTCTTACAGCGCAGACACAACGCACCATGAGCGACCGTATAACGAATGCATTCATAGATCACGATATAGTACCGTGCGTTCTGCGATCGGGTTGCGCATACTACGCGGTCTGATAGCGCGATCGACGCACACTCCAGATTTGGAATAAATACGAAGGTGCATCTGAGTCCAGACAAAACAGATCATCTCAAGATGGCAGATCCAGGCCAGGACCGACGAATTTGTACCGGGGGCATGCAGAGATGGTCACAACTTGCAGGACACCATGAATGTAACTGGTCCCTACAGAGCCTCCAGGGAAGGGAAGATGTAGAGGAACCTGCTGAAGCACTGGGTCAATTTGTGTGACACATGCACACATGCCATTTTGTGTAAAAGATATTTGACTTTATTTGCTGATAATAGTACTTTTTGTGTGTAGAACCACATGATACATAGGTGCAATATAGAGCCATATTACAAATTTGAAAGAGGGCGTAAGGTTTCATAATTGTTCAATTTACGTGTTTGATAAAGATCTTGAATACGTTTTGTGGCGTGTATGAGTGTGATTTTTATAGCAGTTGAAATACTAAGATGATAGGGGAAATCATTAAGGACAAAGTGAAAACAAACACCATCTTAACAGTACATATATTTTTAAGGTAAATGATGGCCCACATTACTGTAAAAGTACAGTGCTACTGCTTCGCAAATAAATAAATAGAACCTCTTCACTGTTTACTTATCAATGTTCTACTTGCACTGCCTGTACACAAAAGTATACGTAGTACAAAGTGTTCCTCTAACAAAAATACTCTTGGCAATGCTCGCAAATAAAAGTATATGTAACAGAAACTGTTCCTCTGACACACCTGAAATGCGTTTGGAATGCAGTTAGCACCAGGTGCGTCAGGCATGCGGTCGGTAGACGTTGTGTGCGTCCAGAACACGCCCAACATACGTACCTCATACGCAGCTATTCGCAGTACGGAAAATTCTGTTGCGCATTTCAGATGCAATCATACGCACCTCATGCGAAATGGAAACGCTGAAGTCGTAATTCAAACGCCAGATGGGCTCGACGTACAATTTAATTTATTCCAAAGAAATTCCAAATGTTGGGCGTTCGGCCGCGTATTGACAAAATTTCATGCGGAACTCACGCGCACTTGAAAATATACGCAGGTGTAAACCCACCTTTAAGGTGGGGTCACACGTGCGTATATATACAAGTCCGTATGAAGCGCACATGGGAGTATTTACCTCCACCAGGCCCCACAGATCGTTGGAAAAATAATAGAAATTGGACAAACGTAGATAGGTAACATGTCAGACGAGTTAGCTGGGTCGCTAACCATACTTCTCGGTCAGCTAACTCATCTGGCACGTTATGTTTCTATATCTGTCCAATGTGTACTATTTTTCCCGCGACCTGTGGAGCCTGATAAAGACTAAGACCTTCATGCGCACCTCAAACGGACTTGAATATATACGCATGTGTGACCCCACCTTTAGGGGGAATACGCTATCCCGGTTATAACCGGGCACGGCACACAGGGCATGTATATGTGTGCCGGATATATCTGGGTTTGGCAGTTGATGAAAGCTGATTGCACACGATAGCGAGACAAATTGAGAAAACAATTTTGTACCCTGCAGGAGGTCCCACAGGTGAGCCTGGCTCTGATTCTCCCGCAGGTCTTCGCAGAACGTGAAGAAGTCAGGGTCATCACGTGACTGTAGGAGGTGGACAATGCGCCTGTTCTTCTCCTCATGCGAGTCTGCACTCGACACATATTCACTTATGGCCTCGGTGAAGACCTGTTCATTGGGAAGGCAAACAAAAAAAGACAAGAATACTCTGACACAAAAGTTAAATGCCAACTGTGGGTGGATTGCAGCAACACATCATATGTTTGTTATGATGTTTGTTATACATCACTACAAGTAGTTACATATACAATGAATATCAATTCTTCTTCTCTATATATTTGGCAATGAAGATCCATGTGACACAAAAGGTTCTGTCACCTTGAATTTAATGTTGTTTTTATATAATAATTAGCAAATTCTATAATTTCTGAAACTTTTACCTTTTGCTTGGAGAGATGGGCCAGTGTCATATCAGGGTTCATATTTTCAACCAGGACGGTTTGATGTCGCATCAGCTGCTCGCGAAGGTCAACAGACAGTCCTGGTGGTTAGAAAATATGCATTTCTTCAGAAGAAAAAAATACATAAATATTAATTTTCATTACCTATTTTACATACTTCAATAACCGTCAAGGGCCAGAGGTCGACCACGACGCCGGTGGATCGACGGAGTGAAAGAGAGCCTGAACACCCATGGACTGACACTCCAACAGGCCACACGTCTAGCAATGGACCGCCTTCTCCTCCTCCCCGCGACACCCTCAACGATATAAGCGGACCGATATAGAGAATAACTGGCAAGATAATTCAAATACGTACCCGGTCCTTCCAAGGTGTCTGCCAGCCAGTACAGCTTCTCCTCCTCCCTAAGTGCAGCGCAGTATCCTTCAAAGGCATCATCCTCTCCAAACGTCAGGTTATCTAGTAGCACCTTGTTACGGTCTTCTACAGTAAGTGGCCTGAAATACGTGCATCAAATATGGCCGATCAAAGATACTGAAAACGCCAGTGTAATTGCAAGACACTGTATATTCGCAAACAGGTTTAGAAAAAGGCTGTTGAAAAAATTCTAGAGACTTGAACTTTGTGGCCACGAGAAGCAGCTTTGAGTTTGGAATTTGGCGCTCATAGTATTGAGAGGGAAAACATTTGCTGTCACTATGATGGCACTATACAATACATAACAATCATACAATGTCATATAATACACATAATAATACATATTCTAGCAGACAGGTACGCAAATTTGAGTTTTGGTTTTCTGCAATGTTGTGTATTCCCATAACGTAAACACGCATCCCTTACTCTTTGATGGGGCTCATGCCAGTTGGGAACCGCACCTTCCTGGAGGCAAGGAACGCGGTAATCCTGTCGGGATTTTGCACGTGTATAACAACGTCAAGTCGGTACACCTTCAGCATCTCTTGGTGATGCCTTGTCATAGCTGAGATAGACAAATGGCAGCATTTTTATATACAGCAACAATGTAGAAGGCCACAACAAGCGACATTTCAAAGAAATGAGTCTGGTAGTATATTTTTGGAATGATCATGTTGAAAACATTGCTGTATGAAAGAAAACCTTGAACCTTGAACGTGGACATCAGGGATGTCATCGCGGTTCGAAATGGAACCTTCTTCACTCAGCTTTGGCCTCCTTAAGAGAGCGAAGCTCTGCTGTGGTGATGTTGCTGATTTGAAAAATAAAGAAAAAACTGACATCAATATCTTAATTTTGTTCGTTAGAATTTACTACCTAGTTAAAGAATACCATCAGTTCTGGTAATTAGGTACATTCTCAATAAATTGGTCACCTTTGTAATGCTTGGATTCCGTCCGGTTGAAACAGGTCCAACAAGTGCAACAGGGGCAGTATGTCCCGCACAACCCCAGCCATAGGCAGCAGCAACAGCACTGGAAGATCAACGACAGTCGGTATCCAAAATAATTAAATTCGGCTGTTATTTTTTTTATTTGTTATTGCATTGGTAAGTACTTGTCATACAATGGAAATAACAAGAAGAGAGAGGCGGCCGTGTTCGTGATTATGAAATTTCGTCTGCGCTAAGCTGTGAAAAAAACAACTATTGCTCGTATAAAGCACATGGAGAGTTGTTTCTCGTCGTAATGTCGTGATTTGCTGCAGGCTGAAAGATTTTCTGGAGCAATTTGTGTGTCTGCAATTTTCTTAACGTCTCAATGTTCACCCTGGACAGGTCAAGAAAAGAATATCGAGTTTCGTTTTACACGTCTTCCTAAGTTTCCACAGACGCGGGGAGAAAATTGGGCAATAGTGCAACACATTTGGCACTTGGTCAGTGGCTGTCTGTTAATACTCACCAAAAAGTAGTTACTTAAGCAACTGGATATGGTTTTGGAAATGGTTTTCGTCAGTGACACTGAAGTGATCTGGAAGAAACAGGTCTTTTATACTCTAACTATGAATGAAGACAATTTCAGATGTCCAATAGGAAACGTTGTAAGACAATTCAGACTGAAGACAGTTTGGATTCCAAAGGAAACAAAGGTAAGGCAAAGTCAAGCTGAAGGCAATTTGGATTTCAAAGGATAGCAGGCTAAGACACTGTTAATGCAAATGAGTCAATTGTTACCTGGATGTCTAACCTACATCGACATGTCTGTTAATATTTTCTTACATTTTCCCTACATCTTGTTCGATAATTTTGAACGCATTACGAAATAATCTAACCAGTAGGATCAGCAACAACAGAAGTACAATCAGCAGTGGAAGTAGCCACGTCAGCAGTTGGCTGGTGACACGGGGTTCTGGGGGTCCTAATCCATCAAATATCGTCCATGGACCCCATATACCTCCAGTGCTCCTCGCACGAACCTGGAAAGAATGAAGTATCTTTTATATATTTATATGTTTGAAAAAAAAAGACGAAAATGCTGAAAGGAAATCAAAAGGCCCATATCTTTGACTGGTTTGCCCAACGGAGAACCAAAATAATGTTGTTCTTGAGTAAGCTTAAGCGACCTCTTGTTCCCTAATCGTACCATGTATCAGCAATGGCTCCCTGTTAAGTCAGAGATGTCTCTGACATACCGCACAGGCCATTTAATAAAATGTTCCCTTTCACCTTATTTTCTTCTTCCAAACGTCAAAGTATAACTGTCCTTTTCTTTTACACAACCAGTTTTTCTCACCTGCTGACGTTTCGCTGCATATAGCGGCGAGAAGCAGAACTCCAGTTAGAAGCTCTGAGGAAGATGTCTGATAGACATCGAAACGTCAGCAGGTGAGAAAAACTGGTTGTGTAAAAGAAAATTCCTATGTCCTATGATCTACCAACGTGATGAAATTATTTTCGGATATAACTGTCCTGTATATACGTAGTTTCATCTCATTGGTGAATTTTTGTGGTAATTTGTCTTACCCGATATGTGTAACCACCTGAGTCGCCATTTAACCCATCAATCCGCACTGTTGTCTCCGCAGGACGGACATCAACGGTTCTCGTGTCTCCTCCGTTCTTCCGGATGGCCTGCGCTTGATACCCGCCTATCACAGCACCGTAGTATTCTAGGGGCGGGTCCCAGTCTAGGACAGCGTAACCGTCCCCACTGCCTGTCAATCTAATGTTTCTCACATAGGATGGAGCTGGACAGAATGAAATATTCCTTTAGGTTGCCGTACATCAAACACTGATACCATATACATACATTGATCGAGGGTACACTTCTAAGCAATGGGACATAATCAAGTGCCATGGCTCAATGTTCTTTATAACTATGATCAAACTTCTTGTCAGTGCTGAGCGTTTTCAACTATAAGGTTCAGTAAGGACATTATACAATGTCATTGGTTTTGTGTTATGAAAAAATACAATTGATGGACTTGATTGAATGTGAGGACACATTGTCGCTAGGTGAGGTACAGTTAGTGATTGTGTGTTGGTGCAATCCTCTCGTTAGTTCACGATAGCGTTTCTACTACACACCATGTACCAGTATGGCAGCTAGTCTACACTAATAGGGAAGGTACATAGGCTGGTAGATAGCAATAAGTTGTTTTCGAAATCCTGGTTGCGTCAGGATCTCAGCTTTGATCTTAAGGTGCGCTCCCAACGCACTTGTGTCAAGCTTGCGTCACTACGGGGTTCTAAAGATTGTCAACGAATTTCAGAGATAGAGAATGAATTTTCTTTCTTTTTGTGTATCTTGTCATCTTCTAAGTCATAAGTTTACGTATTACGCTATATATAAATTATAAAAAAATGGGAGAAAATTAAAAAAAAGTGACGCAGTGAACGAACCCCACAGTGACGCAAGCTTGACACAAGTACGGTGAGAGCGCACTTTCATTAGTCAACTCGTATGTTACCATGCAAACCCTACCTCCTGAGTGAAGTTCTGCGGAGCTTCTTGTCCTGCCGTACCGGTTAGATATTGAGCACTGATAGGCGCCGCTATCTTCTTCGGTCAGGTCGGTGATTTGAAGTGACGCTGTATTGCCGGATTTCGTCATCCTGTACCTGCCTCCTCCCACCAGAATCTACATTAAAAAAACAAAAGTTGTATGTTGTTATGATACTAGAACTTCGTGTATACATCCAAGTTCTTTTTTTTACCTTTTCATGGGCTTGGGTAGTCCTTCTGCTATGGTCCACAAGTAAGAAGATCTATTGGAATGTGTTTATTAATATCATGCTGATATACAGTCAAACTTGCCCAAGACGACTATCCGGGGGACCGGGCAAAAGCGGTCGATTTGGTCAGGTGGTCGGTGAGAAGAGTATCGACTCACAACATGCCCGATGCGTAGTATAAATGGTTTCCTTTGTGCTTAATGGCAAATAGCAAGCACGCGCACGTGCATCCGCCGTCATTTAATTTTGAACATAACATCGTAATGGTAGTCAAATTCCGACGCAAACTGGCCAAATTCGCCACAAAATCGCGCTAGTTAACATTGAAAATCGATGACATCTCAGATTTGAAAATGACGCGGTTGTGATTGGCAGGGATCTGGTCCCAATTTTCGGCGCTCGCGGTTGCGTTGGTCAGGTGGTCGTTGTGAAGAGGTCGCTTAATTCTTACGTGAATGGGGAAAATTTTCGGAACCGAGAAAAACCGGTCGTAATGGCTAGGTGGTCACTAAGATGAGGTGGTCGCTTGGGCAGGTTTGACTGTATGTGATTTAACGACCCGATGAAACTATTCGCACAGTTCAATTGCAATGGATAATCTTTGACAACTTTTTAGACCTATGATTATTGGACATCGAATTCCGTTGCATATTTGTGATATTTCTTTATGATTTCCCTGTTCTTTTTCGTTTCACTTACATGTAAATGGTGAGTTATTTGAAAGTATGGAACACAAACCTCGGCGTTATGCAGCCAGATGACGTCCACAGGATCTGTGGTATCCCCTACATCCCAGGCAACGTCCCACGTCACCGACTCCCCCAGGCCTAGGCGGTGGTTCTGGTCAGACAAGTCCTTTGAAAACCGAGGTCTAGCTGTAGGGGGTAAAATAGAGAAAAAAAACTTCTCTTTCTAGTCTCAAATGACAGAAAAAGATTATACGTAACCTCTAAATTCAAGAGAAATGGATTGTAAATAGAGAAAGTTTGATTGATCATAATTCAATGCGATACTTGTAGTGAATCAACGCTTCAATGGTCTGTAAAAGGTTACCATTGACGATGAGTTGAGTTCTCTGTGATCGTGACCCCAGACTGTTGGTAGCGGTCACCTCATAGAAGCCTGCGTCTTCCCGCTGAACGTTCGAGATGTTCAAAGCTCTGTTCCAAGTCTCCATTGTCAGTCTGTCCGCTGGCGGCATGGCAACTTCATTGCCCTGCGCGTCCAGACGCCGCCACGTCAAGGTTGGTATGGGGCTTTGCAGTAGAACAGAATAGGTATGAGAACGTAGTGTAATCGAGACTCGTATGTAAAGCTAAGGGCATAACCCGGTGTATGTGTAATTTGTCCGTACGATTTTTTGGAAGGCCACGTCCGCCACGTATTTCTGAAAACGTTGAGGCTGTACAGGGCAAGCGCGGGGTGGGGGGGTGGGGGGGTGGAATCATCAGCCCGATGTCACACAAAGTTTTGCCTGCAGGTAAAGTTCTCTAGTGGGTCTACCGAAAGTGCCAAAAGAAGCGAAAGGGAACGAAAGGGAACGAAAAGAAACAAAAAGGAAAGTACCGAAAGTACCGAAAGGAACGAGGAACGAAAGGGAACGAAAAGGAACGAAAAGGAACGAAAAGGAAAGTACCGAAAGTGCGAAAACGTTCCTTTTCGTTCCTTTTCGCACTTTTGGTACATCGTACGGCGTGCCTGCGTGCTCCAAAATCCGTTGGATTCCCTTCGAGTTCGCACGAAGGCGGTACGTACCACTCACGCTTCCGAAAGATTGCCCACGTTTCGGCACATAGACAGGACATATTTGCACGTTCGGCGGGCTGTGCCCACTGCTTAAAGGAAGAAGCACCTAAAAGCAATAGTCTTTGGAGTGTAAAGTAAATCTAGTTTTGCAAGTCTAGTACAACAGTTTGGGAAAACAAGATTTTAATGCGATGGTGATAATGCAATATAGCCCTTGTTCAAATCCGAGAGTGGGAATGTGGGGAAAATGTCTCACTTTCCGTAAGCGAATCCCTCCAACAGGACGACAGCATGGGTGACGGACGACACCGAGTTCCCCTCGTGTAGAACCAGGTTGGGCGCCGACTGGGGCGGGGCTAAGAATAAAAACACGTGGCGATGCCTCAATTTACCAACTACTCATAACTTCCATATTTTAACTGCGCATACTAGCAAAACATGTGTTACCTATCATTTTTATGGAAGGTTGCTAAAAAGTGTAATCAAAAGTGGTTTGTGACAACGATAGCCAATAGAAATGCGTTGCCTTTTGAAATATCTATAGCAAGACTCAGGTAATAATTGCTCTAGGGATCATGATCAGGATAGCGGGACAGCACTGTGTCAGCAACATCATTCACGAGGCATTACGTATTCTACCCTGGGAGCCAGCCGGGATTGGGCAGCTAGGACAGTTTATTTGGTGGCCCAAGGCAGTCAGGCCCGCCGATCTCCTTTCAGCGCCCCGGGGAGTTTAAGCCCCGATTAGGTCCATCTGCGGTAATATCTTAGGGCTTCAACTGCCCAGAGCGCTAATGTTAGATCGGCGGGCTGACTGCCTTGGCTCCCCGAGCAAAACTCGCTAGCTACTCGGTCCTGTCTGGCTCCCAGGGTATACGTACTCTGATCTGTAACCGAGAATGAGACTGTTGGGCTGAGGTGGCGTAAGGGAGACGTCGGACCCGTAGACAGTCGCACCACACACTGGTAGACTCCCGGATCGCTCGGTTCAGCACGAGCGAAGTACAAGTCCCCCGTCTTCTGGGACACGTACACCCGCTGGTTGGTGACTGCGAAGGCCGGGTCGAGCGAGCCTGATTCCACCCAGAAGAACATGAGACCTGAAGGTGTGCGTGCAAACGACAAAACATATTGGTCACTGCTGTATTAGAGAATAACAATACTAACACTTGAGCTTATCTATCATGTCCATTCGTACCCTAATGAGTGTAATATGAAAATAAGGTTCCAGTGTGATACATCCAGTTGAGGGTAAAGGTAAGGGACGAACCGGGAATATTCATTGAGAAAACTTGGAAAGACATTGAAGCAGGCAATTTTTTTTTGTAATTAGAAATTTGAGGTGATAAATGATTCACGATAAGACAGGGGTTATGGGTTATGATATCGGACAACATGATATTAGTAACATCTTTCAAGCTTATCAACTACATGCAGTTCACCTATTAATTTTATCATTTAGTTTGATGAATGGATTGTTGAAGGGTTAGCTATTAGTTGGTTATTACTCTGTGACTGGAGGGTAACCTCCAGCAACAGACTCTTTTAATCACTTTGTGCGTTGAGTGTTCGCACCTATATCTCTATGTTCCGTATGCCGCAATCGCATGTGAATTGGCATGTCGTCTGTACTCCGTTGGGAAATGATGCACGTTCCTTTTTTCCCCGGTAGCTGTTTTTATGATGGATGTAATAATTTCAGTTTTCACCCCTACGCCGCCCGCTATAGTGGTCCAGGTCTTCCTTATGATCGCCTGTTGGTAATTGGATATCGTCAAGCAGATGTTGTCCTTCTCGAATATACCATCTCGTTTTGGATTTGCGTTTCTAGTATTCAGGTTGGTTTGACATAACATACTGTTAACATTTTGCGCGGTTGATAGTCATATGCATTTTATGGTTAGAACGTGTTTGATCGTTGGGATCTAATTATTTCGAGGTAGTTGTTTTCATTATCGATGTAATAATGTGAGAAATCACCCCTACTTCCAAGGTATTGTGGAACAGCTGGCCTATAGGCCATGGGGTTTGCTAATTATTTATCTCGAAGCAGATATCCACAGCTGTCACTGACCCACTTTTCAGGTATCCACTGTGAAGCTATGTGGTTGTTTTCATTTGGTGTCGTTCGATTGTATGTTAGCTTTTAAGTAATTTTTTGGTATAAGTCGATGTGATGTCTTCTGTATGCGATATAAACACCAAGTCATACACCACAGAAAACATCACAACCGACATAAACCATAATTAGGTCACAGAGTATGTTACCTACGGTCACTTGTTAATTGGTTGGTTTGTTTGTTGTTACGTTTGTTTGTTTGTTTGTTTGTTTGTTGGCTGGTTGGTTGGTTGGTTGGTTGGTTGGTTGGTTGGTTGGTTGGTTGGTTGGTTGGTTGGTTCGTTGGTTGGTTGGTTGGTTGATGGGTTGGTTGGTTGGTTGTTGGTTGGTTGGTTGGTTGGTTGGTTGTTGGTTGGTTGGTTGGTTGGTTGGTCGGTTGATTGGTCGGTTGGTTGGTTGGTTGGTTGGTTGGTTGGTTGTTGATTGGTTGGTTGGTCGGTTGGTTAGCTAGTTAGGTTTGTAGATTTGTAGGAAAGCACAACTTAAACATTACAGCCTAGACAGGAACATGACTTCAATCCATCAATGTAGTGACGTACCTGGATATGCGTCTGGCTTCCGGCACTGCAGCACCGCACCTTCGCCCTCACTTCCGGATACAGGCGGGCGGGGAGATGGAGCAAACGGGTCTGAATCTGAGAAAACAATTTATAGAGTCGTTACACCAGGGCTCTAGCCAGGTCGAATTTTTTTTCGTCAGCCAATTCCCATTGTCGCGAAAACCGCGAAAATTAAGGAAGAAAGACGGAACTGAAACCTCAAAAAAACGGGGTTTTAATGAGATTGTCGTATGCGAAAGGGCACCGACACACTAAGTCAACAATCATAACAATAGCAAGACAAACAGTGTGTGGCTTTCCGACCGTGGACAGCGTCCCCAAGCCACCTGTAGCTTCCACCAAGAATTTTTGTCCGTCAAGGTAGACGGATTGGTTTAAAAAAATTTCCGTCACACGCAGCAAATTGTTACACCTTTTAGTAACACTGCGTGAGCGTCAGATCTTTGTTCCCTATTGGTAGATCATTTTACCTTCATGAACTTCCTTACACTGCGTCATATAAAAATCAACAAACTGTGTGCAGCATGAAAGTTCACCTGTGTTGATAGAATACATTATAGGAGTTGCTAAACTTTCTTTCCAACACTGAATTAACACAGGGACTTACCCTAAATTTTCGGTCAAACGTCGACCTTGTTCACAGAATGACCCTCTCTATCTCCAGCAGTGACGTCAGGAACACGCCACTTTTGTAGGAGGGGGTCATAAGTATACTAGCAATTTCTATAACCTGTGTGTAGGTTAAAGTTTGATGATATTGCAATATAGCTCGACTCACAAGCAAAAGTGAGATTAGCAGGCTTGCTGATGACCATGCCGTAGTCGTTCCTTGCCACACACTGATAAACGCCTTCATCTTTGCTCTTCTCAGGGTTCTGGATGATCAATGCGCCGGCGTCCATCACGTATGGTGGTTGTCGAGAATTCTGTTACAAAAGATTATAATAATAAATGAATTTACGGATCTTAGTGGCAAGTGTGCAGATGTTGACGCACCGGCAGCACCGAATACGCAGGTGTTTTGGACACCTTTAGACAGATTAGCCGTGAGGCTCGGTGGGCGTAACTCCACCGTCATGGGGGCAGGGGCATGGCGAGTATCGAACTCAGGACCTACTGATTCTGATTCCAATGCTCTAGCCGTTGCCCCACACAGACACCCCTGTTTAGATTTACATTACAAAAGATGACAGTGAAATTAGTAACATACCTAGCAGGCTCTTAACGTTAGACGTGCCCTTAATTGGGAGAGGCACTTTAAGCCTACTTGCACAGTCTACTCAGGTACAAATAAGTACCTTGCTTCTGTTAGGTAGCCTGACTAAAATCGCGCTCCTAGCGGCCGGCCCTATAGTATTGCAGCCGCCCTAAGGGGTCATTAACCCCAGCCAGCGAGAGCTTGCGTAAACACAGGCTATTCTGTTAGGCAACAGCAAGTAAATTTTATGGATGACATCAGCGCGCGCATTAATTTTCACCTGATTTCAGGAAAAAAACATGACGATAAAGTAGCATATTGTGTTGTAGCCTGATAATTGTACTTGTAGAAGTGACACTTGAGAGGTACCATACACTGTATTTGTAGAGGATGTCATCCATAAAATTTACTTGCCTTACTTAATCTCTCTGATGGAACGTTAAGTCGCAGGTCCCATCACACGTATTGATCAGCGTAAAAGTCCATCTCGGTGTGAAGGGAATCAAATCTATCAGTCTGGTCTTAGGCAGCTTGTAACGTTCTTACTTCACCTTTATCCACGGGGGTAACCTATATCCGTTGTGTTGCTAAATAGGATATCCAGAGATATCAAGTCGATGGAAGGTAGTTTCAAATTTCACTTTTTTTCAAAATACAGTTTGAAACCATCATCTGTCGACTTGATTTCCCTAAAAACATTGTTCTAAAAGAACGGATAAAGGTTACCCTACGGATAAAGGTGAACTGGCGTTACCCGTTGTACAACTACAACTGAACGGTTTGGAACGCCTAAAGGCGGTTTACCGGGTATAAGGAACAGAGAAAACAAACAAATGAGTCTACGTGTACCACGGACTAAAAGAATATTGGTTAAAACTCTAAGGGATTCCAATGGTCCGTGTATATACCTTAGCACAATGGATAAACAGAAAGATATATTGGATGTACTCACCAGATCTAACAGTTGGAAATCCTTTCTCCAACTGTAAGTGATCGGCTGTTCTCCTGTTGAGTTACACGGTAGCGTAACCGCCGGGGTCGGACTGAAGGGGTCAAATATCACATGGTCCGGCTTGACGGAAAAATGGGCTGCCACGATCTCGCTTTTTGCTAGAAGCACTATAGAACAGGAACGATATGTTTGCGTTTTAGTTGTGTGCTAGGTGCAACAAAACGCCAGGTGGCAAACGAAAGATGAGAACACCACACATGTTAGTAGGTCACGCGTCACACTCCACTTCCTCACTGCGGTTCTACTTCTCACAGCCGCTAGGTGTCGCTACTGCAGTGTGAAGATTATGGTGCCAAACGTGACCGAGTTTATGTCCTTCCTCCTCCCTTACCGTAGAGTGAAGTAGAACCAGTCAATATTGAGGAATGTGTGGTTACCGAAGCGTCGGTTAGGCTAAGACGCTTGGTTAGACTTACACTATCGTCTTCCACTGCCTAAAGAGAAGAAGTCAAACCCAGCAAAACCAGTGTAATGTACATTTCAGTAGCACAGCATAGTCATAGAATGTAGTTCCTAGCACCTTTGTATTTTCTTTATTTTACATGTTGTTTGTACCTGCAATTAGCCCTCGGGCAAGAATTTGCAATAAACATATTATTATTATGGCGGTGACCGACCGACCCTATGAAGCTATTGTCTACCATAGAAGAAGAATATTTTGCAGCCAAAGTTGTAATGCATTGTAGTGATGCCGCCATCGGTAGTGATATGCACATGTGACAAACGTACCTGCTTGTGTTAGCCATGGGCAGTGGAGGAGACCGACTGCTAACAGCCAGCAGGTGCGTACGAGGCAAGCCATCCTAGAGCATGAAGAAAATGCACAAACATGAAATTTCCCTAATATAGTATGTACACGACGCTATCCCTTGGTTTAAAGGCAACCTAAGCAATATCACTTTGTTATGAGTGGAAATATTCTGAATAAGGCACTCTGTATAATATTGACATCTAATGCACTATTTTAGCACATTTACATCATTATTTCATAAATTGAGTCGTTAAAAACAGCACAGGAATGAGTTGCACAAGGATTCCAGATCAAGTCCTTATTTTTGGGGGGTACAATGTGAGAAAAATTTCTTTTGGGTAATTTTTATTAATTGATCGCAAACGATATTTGTCTTGGTGCGGCCCGTTTGCCCTTTGACACGGTACACGTGAGAGTGACGTCACTCGAAGTTTGCTGGGCAGGCGGGTCGGACGTTTCTTTCTGCTCTCCTTTTTCAAGATTGTTTCTTCTCGGATTTGCTGATATGGAGTCTGATTTTGTGCAAGAGAAGACGGGACATCGATGTAAAGTGTGTCGACTGTCGGTGAGAGGCCATCCGGGTCCATATGGCCGCGGGAAGTGCAAATTTGAGCGACGAGGAGGTTCATCGGATGAAGAATACTTCAAGCAGCAGCGGGGCAGCGCTCACGTGGAGGAGAAGTTGCGGAGTCTCCGGCGCGACAGCAAAGTTTCCGACCTGGTGCGGGCGGTCTGGTCAGACAGCATCTCTGTGGACACGGACGAGACGCAGGTGAGACAGTCGAGATCACTCAACTTGAAGAAATCGTCGGGTTACAGCAGGGAGAACGCCAGCACTCGGGCTAGAAGCGAATCACCAGCAGTCCAGTTTTCCCGCCATCGCGCACGTAACGTTAGTCCCAGCAGAGAGGCTGGGCCGGCGAGACCAGAGAAGCCTGACATTCGCGATCTCAGAAAGTCTAGGGCCTTAGTCAGGGAAGTCGACAAAGCGCTGGACGAGTTGTTGGATCCAGATACCAGCCGTGGGAAACAACCCAGGAGCAAGCGTTACGAGGATCGCGGCTCCGTTTCAAGTTTGTCGCAGTCAGACAGCACGGGGTCAGATTTCATGAGAAAACTCAGGAGGCGCCAGCGACGCAGGGGGTCGCGCGGGAAGAGTTGCAAGATGAAAGGGGTACGTGTCTCTTCGAAACTTTTCATATCACGCCGGCGCTGTGATAGCTATGATTCGGGCACTTCTGGTATGTCTGATGATTCCCGCTCACGTTCTACCAAGCGCCGCCGACGTCGGGCAGGTAAGAGCGGTCGAATTCGTACTATTGATGATTCGGGCACCCGTCATGTCAAACTTGATTGGCCACAACATAAGGTGCACTTCCCAGGATATGGAAATAAAGGGGGCGTGGCTAGTGATCAGTTATCCTTGCTAATGTTAGTACACGGCTTTCTGAAGAATATTCTTTATTCGGACCGGGTTTCGGTTGACGCAGAGCATCAGTTAGTTCATCTGGCAGGCCTCACGTTCGATGTTGTGAACTATGACTGGAAGTTAGTTCGGGAAGTCCACGCATCTTTACTATACGGGGTAGAGTATGGATCACTCACGTGGGGTAGCCGCGGTACCTTTGATGCCATCAGAGAGAGCCACTACCGGACACAAGCTGGCGCCGCTCGTGGCAACGTGAAGTCATCGAGGGCGGAGCCAGTCAGTGTAGCTTGTGTGGCGGGAAACAGGCCGCGGTATTGTGGCGAGTTTCACTCCGGTACCTGTTCCTGGCAATCCGGCCATTGGAGTACACGATGGAATGCCCCAAGGCTACACCACGTCTGTAGTGCGTGCTTGATAGTGCGGGACATCCGAGCACCACATCCGACTCAGGATTGCTAGTACAAACCCCGGCCATTTGGCGGCTCCACAGACAGAACAAACCACAACTCCGGAGACCCCGCCCACCTCTCCCAGGGACTCGGTCCTTCACGCGAACTTTCACAAGATGATCAAGTTACATGACGAGTTCGCGACACACGGTAATCTTCACAATTTTATCGGCGCACTTAGGCCAGTACTAGTGAAATCAAAGCTGAAAATATATACTTGGAGAACGTTACTCGAGAATTATGAACACAGACATACTGATAGTTGATATTTGGAATTCGTATTTTATAATATATCAATATTCCGTCAGAGCTGTTTAATCCAACGTCAGTTTTGCATCATAGGAATCACTACGTGACATTCAGTCTCTCATTGGTAAGCTCGACATTGTCCACCTGGGCGGTTGTTTATATCTCGAATGTTGAAGCTATTGCGTTCATTACTGCGGAATCACCACAGTCTGCGGTTGTCACGGGACTTCCGATCGGACTTTCTGTGGTGGTCAAGAGTCATGGACACATACAACGGTGTATCTATGATGGTTCCCGACATTTGTAGCTATCCGGACGAGTTGGTTATGACTGATGCTGGTGCCACGGGGTGCGGCAGATTTCGCGACTCGGGACAGTTCTTCACAGTGTGTTCCCAGACCACGTGTTGGAGAAGTTCGGATCAAAGATACGCTCGCTTGAGATGTTGATAATCGTCCTCGAAGCCAGGAAATGAGAGCCCGTTGTTTCGGACACGTCGTATTTCTTTATACTTTGATAACATGGCCTGACGTGTGTTTACGTGTTGAACTCGGACGTGATCGGGATCTACAAGACTGTGCTAATTATACGTATTGTGATAACATGGCCTGACGTGTGTTTACGTGTTGAACTCGGAAGTGATCGGTATCTGCAACACGGTGCTAATTATATTGTGATAACATGGCCTGATGTGTGTTTACGTGTTGAACTCGGACGTAATCGGGATCTACAAGACTGTGCTAATTATATTTTGATAACATGGCCTGATGTGTGTTTACGTGTTGAACTCGGACGTGATCGGGATCTACAGCACTGTGCTAGTTATACCGTGATAACATGGCCTGGCGTGTGTTTAGGTGTTGACCTCGAGCGTGAACGGGATCTTCAACACTGCTAGGGAGCTGTACCGTGATAACATGGTCTGGCGTGTGTTTATGTTTTGACCTCGGGCGTGAACGGGATCTTCAACACTGTGCTAGGGAGCTGTACCGTGATAACATGGTCTGGCGTGTGTTTATGTTTTGACCTCGGGCGTGAACGGGATCTTCAACACTGCTAGGGAGCTGTACTGTGATAACATGGCCTGTTCAGAGACTGTTCAGAGATCGTGGGCTAACGTCTGCTTGGAGGTTAGATGAAATGTGCCAGATGACCCATGTCTCTGTTCAGAGACTGTTCAGAGGCTGTTCAGAGGCTGTTCAGAGATTGTTCAGAGATTGTTCAGAGACTGTTGAGGGGCCCAGATGTAACATACACATGTATCTTTTAACATGGCCTGACGTGTGTTTGTAAACTTGTGGAACTCGGATGTGATTTGAATCTGCAACGCTGAGCTTATTGTACCGTGATAACATGGCCTGACGTGTGTTTATGTGTTGAATTCGGGCGTGATCGAGATCTACAGCACTATATGCTAGTTATACCGTGATTACCTGGCCTGACTTGCGTTTGTAAATTTGTGGAACTCGGATTTGATTTGAATCTGCAACACTGTGCCAGTGATATTAAGTTTCCTTATGTTTCAGCGAAAATATTACTTTGTCTAAATACGGTTTTGACCTTACTAAGCAGTTCACTTTACATGGTTTTGTAGTAAACAAGAATTTTGCTGATCAGAGCCAGGTGGTCTAAGACTTTACAATGTGCAGAGAGAGTGTTGTATGTTCCAGTAATGGAGATTAAGATTTCTCCCTTTTGTCCTTTATTATTATGGTGTAACATGGCGAACGGCGTTCCGAGGATCACCTACTGTATTAACAAGTTCTATTGAGTACTACGTTAGGGTTTGCTCTAATTTAGAATGTTAACAGTTAAAGTATATTCATAAGTTGACGGCATTAGTCTGTATTTGCGAGTTCCCTGAGTTACTAGGTTACGTTTGTGTTATAGAATGGTAACGTATATCCAGAGGAAGAAGATGTCTCAGTAGCGTCGTTGAAGGCATTGCAGTGTTTTTAGACATGGTTAGGTTAAACCGCAGCAAGAATACGAGTGCGGCCTTTGTTAGACCACATAGGGGTAGATTTGTACCATTGAATCAGAATATCTTTGACAAGGCCTTCAAGCAGATACTAGGTAGAGCGGGCCTAAGTACTGCTAGGTACTCTCTCCATAGTGGGCGTAGAGGAGGCGCCACATTTGCATTCCGTGCAGGAGTTCCCATAGATCTAATCCGCCTCCAGGGTGATTGGCGTTCTGATGCTTACCTACTGTATTTGAAGGTTCCCTTGGCTACAAGATTACGTTTGTGTTATAGAATGGTTAAGCATATCCAGTGGAAGACGCCTCGGTAGCGTTGAAGGCATTGCAGTGTTCGTAGAGTAGCAATTTAGAGATTACAGTTTGTTAATTTGTTCATGGGTAATGGGGTGGTGGTGTCTCTCGTCACCTTCATGTTTAAGTGTATTTCTGTTTTTTTTTTGTTTTGTTTTTCTTTTAGCGGTTTGGCCTTTTGTTTTTGGTGTTTTCCCCGAAAAAGTTTTTCCCTGATTAAACTTTTTCCTTTTTCTGCCAAACCGTGTCTTTGTTTGAGTTTGTCCGATAATTTGAGAAAAATTTCTTTTGGGTAATTTTTATTAATTGATCGCAAACGATATTTGTCTTGGTGGGGCCCGTTTGCCCTTTGACACGGTACACGTGAGAGTGACGTCACTCGAAGTTTGCTGGGCAGGCGGGTCGGACGTTTCTTTCTGCTCTCCTTTTTCACCCTCCACCACCCCTTTTCTCCGCCAAATGTTATTTAAGGTTAAGAATGTTATTATAGTTGTTGAAGTAGTATTACTATTAGTGCTGTGTTTTCCCCGAAAAAGTTTTTCCCTGATTAAACTTTTTCCTTTTTCTCGTGCAACTTGTCTCTGGGCTGTTTTTAACCGCTCAAAGTATCAAATTATGATGTAAATGTGAGAATACAGTGCAGTAGATGTCAATATCATGCAGATTGCCTTATTCAGAATATTTCTACTTTGGCTGTAGATTTCTAATAATGTCTACCTACAAACTACAACCACCACGAATGGTACTACTATCGACCATGTCAGGTCCGTAGGCAGGTCGGTAGGACAATGTCGCCAAGAAGAGCCGCTATACACCGTACAATCGTGATAAAATAATTAATGTGACATCATAACTAAAGAGAACGGCGGACTAGAATTTATGACCGGTAAGCTAAATGCCGCTATGATTTGGACTGGCCCAGATTTTGTCTGTATGTTGTAAATACGTGGGAATGCAGTCTTCGCTTTCGCTTTTAGTTGGGATACTGAAAAATGCAAATTTAGTATCTGCCTGTATGTCGTGAATACGGGGGGATAGTTTTCGGATTCGGCTAGGATCCCTGAAAATCCGCATTTCGTATCTGCATAAATGTAGCTAAAATACGGGGGAATACAGCTTCTGGATTTGGTTAGGATCCGAGGAAATCCAAAATTCGTATCCGAATGTACGTAGCAAATACAGAGGAAAAGGCTTTCGGATTTGGTTAGGATACGGGAAAATCCGCATTTCGTATCTGCTTAAAGGTAGACAATATACGAGGCGATACAGCTTTCGGATTTGGTTAGGATCCGAGGAAATCTGAAACTCGCATTTGAATGTACGTAGCAAATACGCGGGAATACAGCTTTCGGGTTTGGTTAGGATACCTAAAAATACGCATTTCGTATCTGCATAAAGGTAGCTAAAATACGGGGGGATACAGTTTTCGGATTTGGTTAGGATCCATAAAAATATGCATTTCGTATCTGCATTAAGGTAGCTAAAATACGGGGGAATACAGCTTTCATATTTGGTTAGCATCCGTGAAAATACGCATTTCATTTCGTATCTGCATAAAAGTAGCCAAAATACGGAGGGATACAGCTTTCGTATTTGGTTGGGATCCTGGAAAATCCGCATTTCGTATCTGCATAAAGGTAGCCAAAATACGGGGGAATACAGCTTTGGGATTTGGTTAGGATCCGGGAAAATCCGCATTTAGTATCTGCATAAATGTAGACAAAATACGAGGCGATACAGCTTTCGAATTAGGTTAGGAACCAGGAAAATCCACATTTCGTATCTGCATAAAAGTAGCCAAAATACGGAGGGATACAGCTTTCGGATTTGGTTAGGATCCGGGAAAATCCGCATTTTGTATCTGCATAAAGGTAGCCAAAATACGGGGGGATACAGTTTTCGGGTTTGGTTAGGATCCGGGAAATATCCACATTTCGTATCTGCATAAATATAGACAAAATACGAGGCGTTACAGCTTTCGTATTTGGTTAGGATCCGTATTTAGGATCCGAGGAAATCCGAAATTCGCATTTGAATGTACGTAGCAAATACGGGGGAATACAGCTTTCGGATTTGGTTAGGATACGGGAAAATACGTTCTGTATTTACGTATTCACAGCCTGATGTGGGGGGATTCGGGTTTGTTGTCGGCTAGTATACGGAAAAATACCCACGTTAAAGTTTTTTTCACGGCAGGAATGTATAGAAAATACAGAAAGTATCTCCTCACGTATCTGCAAAAAAATTTATTCCGTATTTTTCTGTATCCAAAATAGTCCATTAACCGCCAAATGGGGGGGGGGGGGTCTCTAATCAGCAAACCGATGGCAGAAAAAAATTCGATAAGTATTTAGAGTACTACGGCGTAAATGCGTGCTCCAAGATCCGTTGGATTCCGTACAATTTCGTACGGACGTGGTACTTAACACTTTTGGATCCCCCAAAAATGCCCACGTTTTGGCACGTAGCTGCACGTACGACGGGTTGTGCCCTAAGCTTAAACAAACAACAACAACACAGAACTCCATTTGCTGCAAAGTTCACTTGCAAGTAAGAAAAACAGATGACAAACTCCTTAATTAAAAGGCTTTAAGTTACTGAGTCACAGCAATATTAAGCCAGCAACCAATAGCACTGCAGACCACTAAATCTCATTAAAGTTGACCTTACCACTGTAAATCATTTTGATTAAATTAATTGCGCAAACACTTTTTCTAAAGCTATGTAGTGGGATTGATGTGAATGTCACGACAAAAGGTTTCACCGTTGTATGCGTAGATGTCAAAGATGATTAACAGTGTGCCATTCGGGCAAGTCTAAATTGTTTTTGTTTTTAATCCTTAACTCTTAGTTTTAAACTAAAATAAGGTTAGAGAATAATGGTCAAAGAGGTCAAGAGGCCAAATTATGTCACATTTGGGGGAAGTTCTTCAGTACTTTTCTTTATAAATCGTTCCTATGACTTCAAAAAAGAACGTCCACAACTTACTATTTTGCTGGCTGTGGGCGGTAAAGGGGTACGTGAGATGTCACTTTCTTCTCCCGGACCGGCGAACTCTGGCGTTCAGGGTTCGTCTATCCAATTTATAGCAGTGCATATGCAAATGTTCTGTCAATTATCTTTAGTATGCCTTTTAAGGGAGATGTTTTTGACATTTACTGGAATTTGGTAAAACCAACTCCTATGATTGGTGACATCGACGTAAGGAGGACATTTTGGGAGGAGCTTGGAGAATATTACATCATCCCTAAGTAACCAACGCCGACACGTTTACTAGATAAACACGTAATTAATGATTAACCTCAATTAAGGCACGATCTCAAGCGTGACGTTACCGTCTACTACTAACAATGGGACAGTTTGCCCATGAACCCTGATTGTAATCACCACACATCAACCATGAATACTGTTTTTAACTGTCACGTATGCGAATGTCACTCTAGGCCAAACACCTGTCAAGTGTTATAAATTGACTCCGATTATCCCTCTGAAAAGCGCACTTAGACGCCAAACAATTGCAAGGTTGTATTTTTTCTATTTTGCTCTTGGGCAGACGAGGACAATGTGGCACTGCACTCAAGTTTTGTAGCTTATATTAACAGTGCCACATACATACACGGTACAGGCAGAAGGTAAAGATAGTCTTTTACCTCCCCGACCGAAGTCAGGTACCCATTTTTACACCTGGGTGTAGGGAGGAAGGTCGTGTGAAGTGCCTTTCCCAAGGGCACAACGTCGGAGGGCACGGCGGGAATCGAACTCAGAACCTATAGATTCCGAGCCGAACGCTCTAACAGATACGCCACGCACGACGCCACGAAGTTTCCGTGACCAGCCAATGGTGTCGGCACTTCTAAAGATGACATTAAAATATGTATATACAAACATCAGGCTTTAAGCTTGACAAATAAAGATAACACAATAACGAAACGTGCTTGCTCTAGCCGTGACAACTGTGATCAGCAGTGTGACGGTCACCGCCTTTTTAACCTCCACGGTCACACAGTCAACATTCCTTCTTTACCAGTCCAAAGCCTTGCGTTGCGCTCCGCTGACTGTATATATAAATGTCTAACTCGTTAAGAGATTACCAGTGTGTGAAAGAATTTGTAAATACTGTACATCTAAAGCAGTGGGAGACGAAACACATTTCATTTCCAAATGTTCATTCAACGAAACCGAAAGAATCACTCTGTTTAGAGGAGCCACAAAGACTTATCCCAACTTCCCCACATTGACAGACGAACAGAAAGCCACTTTTCTCTTGAAATCGCAGAACCCGCAAATTCTAGAAAATGTGGGGCTTTTCGTCTCCCTATGCTTCCAAAAAGAAGTCAAACCCAATCTGTTTAGAAATAGCCAACACTAGTACTAGTGTAGAATATTGTTCATGACTGTTCATTGACGCTATGTTCATACCATGTACTTGCAATTGGCCCTCGGGCACGAACTTGCAAATAAACTTTACTATATACTGTTACGGAGACCAGGACCCATGATTACGTGATGTACGTTTTCACATTCACATTACAACAAATTTTAAGAAACTCGATACCAGAAGTAGATTTGACTATATCTTCAGATGAAAGTTCTCATATTAAATGTTTTTTAAAAGACTAGATAAGCAATTGTAAACTCTCATTCTGCAGAGAGGCGGGATTTTTAGCCTTATCACCTTCGCGAAGAAAGCGAAAAAAAACACGAAAAAGCAGGTGAGGCATTTGTTTGCAAATGATCGTGCACCGATGAAAAAAGGGTTGGTCAATGTTTTGATAAATCGAATGAAAATTTATTACCTGAAAATGTCTACTTTCTGTTTGATAGTAATGTATCAGCTTATAACTGCTAGATTTGCCTCTGATTTTGATGACGGTTCGCACTTAGTGTTACAGTATGTTTTGACTAAGTACGTATTTCTATCTTAGTTACACTGTATCTGCTGCAATGGTCACACTGTGACATACGTAATGTACCGAATTGGGACAGCAAAGATTCTGACTTCTGTGAAAGTGAAGTGAAATAAAAAGAAAATAGCACTTCCAATAGTATGACAAGTATACATTTAATGTCCTCCTTATTTCTTATATACACACACACTGGCTTACTGGCAGAAAATATTTCTTTTGCTGCAGGCTTCTCAAAATTGCAGGTTATATTTCTAACGACTTGCAGCAATACAAATGATAAATATGAACTTGTATCTACAGGTCTGAATATGATTGAAGGAACTCAACAAAGTTTTCTACAGTTACAGGCTTTATATCAGCATTATATACACAATCATTTAACTTCAACTTCTGTTAGGAAGTTTTTAGAAATAGGCTGCACAAGTCCTAATTTGCATAATTTACATACCTCTACCTCACGCTTCATGAAAGGTCACCTACAAGCCATGATAATGAAATATACCTTCTTTACTTATGCTGTTTCAAAGTCTTCAACTTAAATGCAACCTGCAGATCTAAAGAAAGCTGCTACTATAGAGGGACCAAAACTATCACTTCTTCCTGACTAAAAGAGCTACAATGTCATGTATATAAATTCGTGACTCACTGCAGTTTTACGTTTTGCTGGGTTTCTCTGTGCTTTTTCTTACCAGATTATTCTAAATTCAGCATCATTTTATGACTTTTCAGTAAATTGCAATAATTCAGAACCCCTGCCTCATTTCCAATCTTACACCTCTTTCTTCAATTTTTTTTCCAGAGAAATCATAACGTTATAAAAATGTGGTGGGTCCAAATAGTAATCTAGTCTTATTTCTCTCATAAATTTTGATTGTAATGACTCTTAATAATATAATATTTTACAGCAATTGCTCTATGATTGCTGAATAAAGATATGGTTTTAAAGGCTTTGGTACCGCCATGTATACTTGGTACATATAACCAGATTGAGGTTTCAACCAGCAATCTTCTGAATGCAATATGAGCTCCCTATATAATGACAAATGTCAGGGTAGTGACTGCGATCTGGTAGAATCACAGGTTCTACCATTAGAGATCGCGATCAGAGTGTCGATCAGAGACTCTGATCGGGATCTCTACCAGTAGAAGTGCCGATTCTACAAGATCGCAGTCACTACCCTGACATATATATAGAATACAACTCAGTGTATTCTGTATCACCCGAGGTGCAAGCTCGACTGCGGGTCGGATCCGACCCGCGGGAGGGCTGGGACCGAGGGTGATGCGGAATACACTGTGTTGTATTTTATTTATGTCATGCCCACCTGAGAAACCCATGTTTTGATGTGAAATGTGCAAGAAGTTTGATGCCCTTGAACAAAAAGTGTTACAACAGTAATCTTCCAACGTCCGAATCCGGGATTCGAATATTTGACGGCACCCCACTCGTCCCGCTCGAAATAGTTCGATTTATTCGAATGGAGCCCCTGTGATACAACCTAGAGTCGGTCTGATACGGAAGTTTTCACCCGGTCCGGAACACCCGTATTGAACGTTTTCACGTCACAGGTATGACAGAAATATATATATAGCGAGAGACATTTGGTTGATTTCTGGATGGAATCTAATCATTTGCCAAATCTTGTTTGAACTCCTCCCTGATGGTGTCCATCAGCTGTGATTGACAGATGACATCGATGGCCGTCATGGCCAGGGCCTTAGCCTGGTTCAGGGCGTAGGGCTGGGCCTCTCGCTTACCTGAAAATCAAACAATCATAGTCTAATTAGACAAGGTGTCTGGTATAAAGTATTTTAGAAAATGATTAACAAATAATTCAGCCACATTCTAGAGTCTATTGTAAAACCAAGCTCCGGTTCCCTTTTACACCAAAGTTAAGGCATATACAATACTGTGGACAAGTTTTAGGTGCAGGTCCAAGATACGTAACATCAATATACATTTGTACGGGTACTGTATCTGAATAAAATTAAAGCGGTAAATCAAATAATGGTATGTAATAGCATAACAAGACCTTTTCAAAAACATATGTAGGACCCAAAGGCCATTTCATGTGACAATCCTTTACATTACAGGAGTTGGAATAGAACAGTATCTTAGACTCCTCCTTAAGAACATGTTGATATGATTGTATTGAGGATGTATCCCTTGAGGACACCAAAACTGAGGGTAGTGGGAAAAGAAAATGACAGTGTGTCAAAAATAAAAGTTGTATTCATCATTAAATCAAAGTGGCCAGGAAGGCTTAAAAACAAATGACTACATGCACAGAGTATAGTATGGCTTACAATACATAATGCTTCAATTTTGTTTGTCAAATCTCCTTTGTTTACTTTGGAAATGACTTTGGTATTCTATGACATTGGCGTTATCTGTTTCCTGATATCGTCTGAAATCTATGGCATATACTAACTTGTTCATTTTGCTGCTTGGTACAATTCAAAGTATGGTTGAAAACTTTTATATGGACAAAAATCAATGCACATATTAAATGAATCAACATGGTTTGAGAGAGTAACATCATGAGCAACCTTGACTGCCTAACTCAGTAACTGAAATAATGACATAAGCATGGGTTACGAAGGCTGCTCAAGAACATTCCCTACCCCCATTTCAATCTACTCACATTGGAAAAGACCCCTATCCTTTTCCATAAGTGTAGTGTTATGATAAGCTACACAGCCTAACTTGTTAAATACCTTTGCAACTAGAAGGTCTCATTCCTACATTTCATTGTTCCATTGAAATCAATGGAAAAATACCAACCTTTTATGCCTGCAAATCCATAAAAGATACACTGTATCTGAAGATGTTTTCCTTTCTAATTTGTAAGTACTACACTTGTTTGTTAGGTAATAAAAAATTGTGACCCAAATCTAACGTACACAACGATAGTTATCGAATTTCAAACTGCAAGTACCCGATAGCCCCTCTGGGCCCTTTAGAGCGGAGAAAGGCCTGACCGCAGCACTCAGGACAAAGAATTGTAAATGTCTGCCAATTACTGGCATTATGAAACTTTCCAGCATGATGATAGCAGTAATATACAAGCTTTTATCTCAAATCCTTTTCATATCAAGTGGGGGCGATGAAAGGGAATTTATCATCCACCTAAACACAAGCTTTTGATACCCAATCTTTTTTCCGCACAGACTAATACAGGAATGAGACAAGAATTTGAACTATGAAGGACAAAACAAAATGCCTGCAGTACCGGCTTCCTCAGCAAAGTGGCGTGAGTGAATAGAAGCGTCTGTCGGTAGAGCGAACACCGGGTGGATACCGGGTACGACATGCGTGACGTTCCCCATGTCCGTGGAGCCGGAAATTGCGTCGGTTACGGACTTGTCAGGACAGTTCGTCACCCCGAGGACCTCTGTGTTCCTCTCGTACAGAGTGGCCAGGGTGTTGTTCTGTATCAGGTTAGAGTACTTGGAGGCGTCTCTCTTGAAGTTGTACTCCACCTAGCAATTGGAGCAGAAAATGCAGGTAAGTTATCTATCTATGGCTGACGACATTTCCCAGAAATTGCTTGTAGGGAATATTGAAAACGCTTGACATTTGATTATATATCCATTTTATAAGTCTTGAGGGATGCTATACAAATTGTAATCAAAGCTTTAATAGGAACTGGCAGAACTAGCTATAGGTTTAGGTAGGCAAGTCTACCTACAATCTAAGTAATATGGCAAGGAAGTTAGCACTGTCATATACTGCCTCCATCAGTAACAGCCAGTATCAGTGCTACCCCCTAAACTTGTAATACATTGTATATAGAATTTACATTCTGTAGATGCTTATGATGCTATGCTTTCCAGAATGTCAAAATAAACATTTGTAAATATTACTTACATGTAATATGTATATTTGGTACTGACAGAGGTAATACAAGAGTTGTATGTCCATCAGACAAGCTTTTATTTCAAGCTTACATTAAAGTACTTCAATAAAGCACCTAGTGAATATTCATCCCCTAACTGTCAGAGCAAACAAACATCAAATCATTCTCCCACGCAGAGATATCCAACAGCGCCAGCAAACCACCTCTTGTCTGTACTCTGCAATCTTAGCCGTCACCATCAGTTCCTGTGGGCGTCGCCAAAAAGCAGCTGTCAGCCAATCAGATAATAGGCCTTTCAGTTATCAAAAGGCATCTCACATATATAAGGGTAAGCTCATTAATGTTTATAAGCAAGGTGGTCAGGAAATGATGGTGACGGTTGAGATAGCACTCGGAGTACAGACAAGAGGCAGTTTGCTGGCGCTGTTGTCTCTGTGTAGGAGAATGCTATCAAATACACAGGAGAAAAGCCAATGCTTTAAGTAGGTACCTGACATCCTGTAGCCAAGGCAGCAGCCTCCACACAGCCGACCACACGTTTCTCCAGCTTCTTTAGTTCAGTCTCTGAGTGAGCCCGGAGGTAAAACATCAGTTTGGTCTCGGAGGGGATGATGTCAGGATGGGTCCCTCCGTTTTGTATGATACCTGCAGTAAAAACCAAGTATCCTGTTATACCTAGTCACTTTTACCTTATGTTTTCCACATCAAGACAACGCAGGAACTAAATTACAATACCTAAGTCATATCACAGAGTTGTGTATAAGGCTCATAGACATAAAATGTATCACTTGACATCACTGTTAAAATAAGTGCTAGGCTTAGGGAAAAAATGTTGTGTGTCCTGTTTCAGTCCTGAAAAAAATTAGGGTCGGTAGGTAGGGAGTATCTTTTTTTCTTGTAATTTTTTAGGCTTGCCAAAACTCTATTGATACATATTGCAATGCAGTTGAACAAAGTAAACTGAAATGCATGATGACACTTGTCTTTCAATGTCAAACTTTAATTTTGTGCATAATAGATACATCTATCCTTCATTAGATAGGACAAGCAATGTCTTTACTTCAATAGGAAGCAGGCTAAATAAAAATTCTAACTGGAAGCTATGTGACTCAACTGACCACGCCCCCAAAAAATCTAAGGTCGGCAGGTTTTTCTAGGGCAGGTAGGGAAACAGGAAACACAACATTATATACCTGAACTGCTAAAACAGCTGTATGTACAGAAGAGCAGCTGCAGCTGTTGCAGCTGCATGTTTCAAAGACCTACCGTGCACCTGATGGTGGGGTCTCATCTGCTGCCTGAGTACAGAGATGTTACTGGAACAGAGGAGACCTACCGTGCACCTGATGGTGGGGTCTCATCTGCTGCCTGAGTACAGACTGAGATGTTACTGGAACAGAGAAGACCTACCGTGCACCTGATGGTGGGGTCTCATCTGCTGCCTGAGTACAGACTGAGATGTTACTGGAACAGAGAAGACCTACCGTGCACCTGATGGTGGGGTCTCATCTGCTGCCTGAGTACAGAGATGTTACTGGAACAGAGAAGACCTACCGTGCACTTGATGGTGGGGTCTCATCTGCTGCCTGAGTACAGACTGAGATGTTACTGGAACAGAGAAGACCTACCGTGCACCTGATGGTGGGGTCTCATCTGCTGCCTGAGTACAGAGATGTTACTGGAACAGAGAAGACCTACCGTGCACCTGATGGTGGGGTCTCATCTGCTGCCTGAGTACAGAGATGTTACTGGAACAGAGAAGACCTACCGTGCACCTGATGGTGGGGTCTCATCTGCTGCCTGAGTACAGAGATGTTACTATAATACAGAAGACCTACCGTGCACCTGATGGTGGGGTCTCATCTGCTGCCTGAGTACAGACTGAGATGTTACTGGAACAGAGAAGACCTACCGTGCACCTGATGGTGGGGTCTCATCTGCTGCCTGAGTACAGACTGAGATGTTACTGGAACAGAGAAGACCTACCGTGCACCTGATGGTGGGGTCTCATCTGCTGCCTGAGTACAGACTGAGATGTTACTGGAACAGAGAAGACCTACCGTGCACCTGATGGTGGGGTCTCATCTGCTGCCTGAGTACAAAAATGTTACTGGAACAGAGAAGACCTACCGTGCACCTGATGGTAGGGTCTCATCTGCTGTCTGAGTACAGAGATGTTACTATAATACAGAAGACCTACCGTGCACCTGATGGTGGGGTCTCATCTGCTGCCTGAGTACAGACTGAGATGTTACTGGAACAGAGAAGACCTACCGTGCACCTGATGGTGGGGTCTCATCTGCTGCCTGAGTACAGACTGAGATGTTACTGGAACAGAGAAGACCTACCGTGCACCTGATGGTGGGGTCTCATCTGCTGCCTGAGTACAAAAATGTTACTGGAACAGAGAAGACCTACCGTGCACCTGATGGTAGGGTCTCATCTGCTGTCTGAGTACAGAGATGTTACTATAATACAGAAGACCTACCGTGCACCTGATGGTGGGGTCTCATCTGCTGCCTGAGTACAGAGATGTTACTATAATACAGAAGACCTACCGTGCACCTGATGGTGGGGTCTCATCTGCTGCCTGAGTACAGACTGAGATGTTACTGGAACAGAGAAGACCTACCGTGCACCTGATGGTGGGGTCTCATCTGCTGCCTGAGTACAGACTGAGATGTTACTGGAACAGAGAAGACCTACCGTGCACTTGATGGTGGGGTCTCATCTGCTGCCTGAGTACAGACTGAGATGTTACTGGAACAGAGAAGACCTACCGTGCACCTGATGGTGGGGTCTCATCTGCTGCCTGAGTACAGACTGAGATGTTACTGGAACAGAGAAGACCTACCGTGCACCTGATGGTGGGGTCTCATCTGCTGCCTGAGTACAGACTGAGATGTTACTGGAACAGAGAAGACCTACCGTGCACCTGATGGTGGGGTCTCATCTGCTGCCTGAGTACAAAAATGTTACTGGAACAGAGAAGACCTACCGTGCACCTGATGGTAGGGTCTCATCTGCTGTCTGAGTACAGAGATGTTACTATAACACAGGACGGCTGCGTCCAGGGCATTGGTCCCCTCCCATGTCTGGTATGCAGGATGAGAGGCCGCGCCCTTGTAAGTCACCTCAAGACTGCACAGACACAAAAGCCATTGTATACATCATTAGAAGCAGTACTTCTTCCCATCATAATTGAAATGCGAGAAAAGAATAGCTTAAAAAATATTTTCTAAATTCTTTTATAACATTCGAACCAGTGTTTTATCTAACACATTGCTGAGTTTCCTTAGAGTAATTCAACATGCTATGCAAGAGCTTGGACATTAGAAGTAACGTTCTTACAACTTTTTATTTGAGGAATTTCTGTTCCATTGCACATTGATATGCAGTTGTCTAGTATTATGTAGAAAGAAAATATACCACATTGTGGGCACTATATCAGCTTTGTTTCTGGCTCTTCTGTGATTAACATTGTCAAGATCAGACAGGTTCCTGCTCTTTTTGACAAATTATTGCACAATAAATGGTGGACCATGTCCTAAGGACTCCAGCTCTCTCCAAAGGCGTGCAAGTCGGGTGACGACACAGTTGGCATCAAACTCATGGCTTGCCGTTCCAGGGGTAGGGCTGCTAACCACTACTGGAATCCAACTTGAATCTATATATACTTAATAGTATGATCAACAGCACTAGGGTTAAAACTTACGTTATGACAGCCAGACAGCGCCATCGAGAAACGTTGTACGTGAAGGGATGCGCCATCATGGCGAAGTCCACGTCCTTGAAGCAGCCATCTTGGATGAGGAAGTTCTTCCCTCCGCCCCCCTCCTCCGCTGGGGTGCCCATCACTGTCAACTGAGATGGAACACGATACTGAAACACCATCTTGGTATAAGGTGAGGCTGGGGGCTATTCCATTCTATTGTTCAGCTGTTATTGTTCTTCATCAAAACCCTGTGCACTATGGGCCTGACTGTCTTGGGCCACCGAATAAACTACATCCTAGCTGCCCAATCCCAGCTGGCTCCCAGGGTACCAGGGTGAGAGAGCAGATAAAAACAAGGCTTTTATACATCAATGGAAATCCTTTCTTGGTTTATTAATGTGAAACCTGGGAATTTTTGGAGTGGCTGCAGTAGAAAAGACCCTATACTCGAATCGGTTGAAAAAAAGAACATAAATCTCATATGGCCATTATCTCAGGCTGCCCTATGAGATAATGGCCATGGAGTCATTGCCAGATCATAAGCTCATTACTCAACACATTGGGTAACTACTGGCTGCAAATACACCAGATACTATATCTGTCTTGAGCCTACAGGACAAATCCAAGGGTTTTGATTAGGGGGGTCTATTTACAAACTAGCTGTTATAATGATAGCAATTCTTGCAAAGTCACCTTCACCTCATAGTCCCTTGACCTCTAAATCATTGGGGGAACAAGTACTTGCAGTTTGATAACAGTTGACAGAACAGTCTAACATTTTAGGGTACTTTTTTATGATTTTAAGTTTTTATTCTTGAAAAAAATCTCATATCATATCGCATTTATTATAGTATTGTGAAGTATATATTGCAGTTCCCCCCAAATTCACAAACAGTTTACATATACAACAAATCATCATTTGAGTAGAGTTAAGAGTAGACTGACATTTAAGACCATAAAAAATCCGAAAAGCCATTTGTTTTGAAGAATATAAATCACGATCTTTACCTTAACCGGTTGTTTGAGATCCTGGATCGCCGCCTTGATCGCGATCCCGGTCGCCACGCCCACCTCTGCGATCAGATTGTGTCCGCAGCCGTGTCCGATCCCAGGCAGGGCGTCATACTCACAGATCACACACACGTGCACACCTCCATCCTTCCCATACACCGCCCGGAACGCCGTCTCCAACTTGTAGTGTCTGTCCACACGGAACCCTTGTTTCTCCAAGAAGTCTGTCAAGACTTTGTGAGCGTGGTGCTCCTTGAAGGCGAGTTCGGGATTCTTCCAGATCTCCTGGCTCAGATCGTTGAGATCCGAGGCGCAGGTCTGGACCGCTGCGACGGATTTTGTCTTGAGATCGTCCACAGACATCTCAAATTTGACTGCCAGACCAAAACGAACGTCAGAAAGGTGTCCTTTTTCACTCTCAGTTTACTTGAACTTTCTACTGTCACCTTTGGCCGTGCCATTAGTAGAAAAATAGCGTTGTAATAAAAAAAAAAAAGATCAATATAAAGAAAATGAATTGATTTGATAACAAATATAAAATGACAAACTCTTAATGATAACTTTCCATTCAATTGTGATATTACCATATTTCTTTTTTATTGCCTAAATGATGTATTCGCTACTTTTATTTTAGATAAACTCACCCTATTCCTTCTGGTATAGTCCAAGGTGAAAGTTCACAAACCAAGATGGCGGCGCACATGAGGATAGCTCGCGTTTCAGCCGAGATTTTCCCAACAAAATGCCTTTTTCCTCGACTCCAGGTCCGTAGTAACGTTAGCATTCCTGTGAGATATTGTAGCTGTACAGGTCCGAAGAGAGGCCTGGTCCTGGGGGTGTACGGGAAGGGGGAGGGGGTGAGGTTGACCCCCGGAGCGGACTTGTATAACCAGCAGACCGGTGGCAAACTGGAGGAGTATATACGTTTGGCGGGTGAGTAAAAAGGTTATGCTTTTTCGTCGCGAATTTTTTTTGCGGATTTCTTAACGTGTGTGAGTGTGAGTGTGTGTGTGTGTGTTTGTTTGTGTGTGTGTGTGTGTGTCTGTGTGAGTGTGTGTGTTTTTGTGTGTGTTTGTGTGTGTGTGTGTTTGTGTGTGTGTGTGTGTGTGTGTTTGTTTGTGTGTATGTGTGTGTGTTTGTGTGTGTGTGTGTGTGTGTGTGTGTGTGTGTGTGTGTGTCTACATCTACATGTTGTTACCCCCAAATTGCCCCAAATAGTGTGTGTTGGGGGATGACGTCCCGAAAGATGTGTGTGTGTGTGTGTGTCTGTGATCATGAGTGTGCTTGTGTGTGTGTGAGTGTGAGTGTGTGTGTGTGTGTGTGTGCAAAAAGTGCATGTGTCCCAAATCATAATTTATAGATACTCTGAGACTAATCTTTCAGGTAAATTATGAAATAAGTGCTTGGTGCAGTCACACAACACAAACGTGTATATCCCAAAGGCACAATACGTAGTCATAGGCACAATATGAACACATCTCAATCATTTGCGTCAGTTTTAAGTATGCATACTGTGCTGTACTGTACATATGCCTGCATACCTAAAACAGATACAAAGCAAAATTTGTATGCTGTGTGTATTGTGCGCCAGACCACGTGGGACCGCGTGGCGCAAACGGCAGCACGTTTGACTCAGGCCCAGAAGGCCCTGAGTTCAAACCCTGCCATGTCACCGGTCTTGTGCCCTTGGAAAGGTACTTTACACAGCTTTCCTCACTTCACTCAAGTGAAAAATGTTGTTGTTGTTGTTGTTGTCCCTGCTTAACGTCTATTTCTTCGCTAGACGTGAGCTCCAGGTACTATTTCCATCTAGGTGCTTCTCATGTGGTTGTTGCTCCTTGGTGCTTGAACTCTGGTGCTTTGCACATTCGTGTATAGTAAGTTGGTGACCTATTAGTCCTCCCCGGCAAATCTCCCTGTGTCTTCTATATACTTTGAGAGTGCCTTGTACATCTTTTTGTTTGTTTCTTCTCCCAGATCTTCTCTCATCCCTGCTAGCGTCACTATGTCCAACCTTCTCTCTTTCTCCCTTGTACTGAGTTCTTGGTATATGTTGTCCACCTCGTTATACATTCTGTGTCTGCTGCTCTCATACCTTGGGCAGTAGTACAGGAAGTGCTCTGTGCTTTCTCTCTCCCCACATGCTTCACAGTTGGGTGACTCTGTGTCGTCTATCCAGTTTCTGTAGGCGTTGAGTGAGGTGTGCCCACTCACCAGCTGGTTTATTGCAATTTGGGTTGACCTCAGTCCCAGTACTTTGCATTTTTTCTTCATTTGTACATTTATCTTCTGCATGTGTTTGCTGGTAGTATGTAGCTCGCTTCTTCTTTTCCATCTTTCTTCTGCTTGTTTTTCTATGTGTTTGAGGGCTTGTTGTCTTGTCCACACTGTATTCATATTGCTGTTTCTGGCCTCTTCAGCTGCAAGTTTGGCTTGTTCGTCGGCTAGCTCATTGCCTGCTACTCCCATGTGCCCTGGGCACCATTCAATTTGAATGTTGACTCTCTTCTGCTTCATTTCGTGCAGTTTCTGTCTTATGTTGTTAACTAGATCGTTATAGGCATCTACTTGGTGAGTGGTGATGACATTTTCTATTGCCGCCTTGCAGTCACATAAGATGAGCACTCTCTCTTCACTTCTTTCCCTCTTGCTCAGTGTGCTGAGTGCCAGGTGAAGTCCCTGCAATTCCCCCTCATAGTTGTTTGACTTTGCTGCAACGGGCTTCTTGACAGTGTATGGTTCTGTTCTGCCCCAATGTTCGTAGATCACTGCCGAGCATCCTGTCGGACCTGGGTTCCCTAGAGACGATCCGTCCATAAAGACGACGGTTGTCTTTGTCTGCTTGATACTTTGCAGTAACTGTGCTATTTCTTCTTTCGCTTGCTCTTTGCTGCATTGGTTGTTCATTTTGGGTGTGAATGACCCTGTTATTCTTCCAATGGAGAAGGGTGGTAACCTAGCATCAAAGTAGCATTCTTTATCGACTGTCTCAGTTTCCAGCTCACCTTTCAGCTCCTTGAATCTTGTAGCAAGTAGATGTACAGGTGTGCCTCTTCTTTCCTCTGTCAACTCATGTGTAATGGTATCATAGATGGGGTTGCCCGTGTGTTTTGTGCTGAGCCTTGAATATGCCTGTGCTTGCCGACATGTGAAATGGATGTCTACAGGAATAGTTCCAGTTAGTGCTTCTAGCGCTTCGGTGCTAGTTCTTTGTTTGCAACCTGTTGCTGCCAGTAGGGCCCTTCTCTGGATGGGTGCATAGGCATCTTCTTGTTTCTTCCCCGCCATGATAGTGCATTCCGCTCCATATTCTAATATCGGTCTGATCAGTGCTCGATACAACAACAGGTGCGCTTCCTGGTTTGGGTTCTTCTTCGCATTAGTCACTCTGCTGACTACTTTGAGTGCCTTGTAGGCCTTGTTTTTTGTGTTGTTGATGTGACTGGTATACGTGAGTCTATCATCTAGTGTGATGCCTACTAGCTTTATTTCCGGGAGAACTTCGATTCTTTTCCCATTGACTCTGATATGGTTGACCCGTGTGTCTGCTTGGTGGTTTGCTTGGAATATGAGTGCCTTAGTCTTTGATTCTTCCACCTTCATATTCCATCTCGGGCACCACTGGCTTATGAGTTTTGCAATTTGAAGCTCCACATGTGTGATCAGATCTCTTATGTTTGGACCTGTCTTCCAAGCTGCCCCATCGTCTGCGTATTGAAAGTTGCTGAGGTCAATGTCACTGTACGCATCAGATGTATATATGTTGCATAACGTAGTAGACAATACTGCACCTTGTGGCACTCCCACCTTGCTTAGGGTTGGTTTTGTTGTTACTGAGTTTACTCTGAAGGAGATCTCTCTATCTCGCAGAAAGCCACTCAGATAGCATAGCATTCTCCCCTTAATCCCATGTTTCATCAGCTTGTAGAGGAGGCCTTCTTGCCAGATTCTATCAAAGCAGCCTTCATAGTCTGCGATCACTGCAACTGTGGATTCCCTTCTCTTCCATCCTTCGTTGATGTGTTGTATCAACCTTAGCACCCCATGTGTGGCTGTTCTGTTCTTCCTATAGGCCTCTTGGTAGGGAGATATGATGCTGTTCACTTCTGTCCACCATGTGAGTCTGTTATTTATTATTCTTTCCAGTATCTTCCCTATAACGCTTGACAGAGTGATGGGTCTGTAACTACGTACTTGGTTGTAGTCTTCTTTCCCTGGCTTCTTTATCAGTATCTTGCAGTCCTGTTTCATTTGCTTGGGAACATGACCTGTTATCCACACTCTGTTCAACATATGGTGTAGTGCTATCAACATCCCTTCTCCACCTTTCTTGAGCATGATTGGTAGAATTCCCTCTAGCGGACTGGGTGAAGAACGTGAGTCCATCTTATGCACCGCTGCTTCAACTTCTTGTAGTGTTATGTCCATGTTGAGGCTATCTTCATGGGAGGTTTCTTCCAGTGTGTCTGCTTCCTGGAGTCTGTGCATCTCATGTGTTACCACTGCTTTTACTGCGTGTGTGATGCTCTGTTTCCAGTGTTCTAGTTCATCTGGCATGTCCACTCCTCCTGGTGCATATTCTTTGCTCACCACCTGTGCTATATTGTTGAAAAATGAGTACTACTACTAGTATATAGGCTACAAAGGTCTTCAGCAGGTTGAAGTTGGTAGCCTCAAAAGTCAAAACAAAAGAAAGAAAAGACTGCTTTTTAAAAATAAATGTCAATGTGTACCTCATGCGGACTTCTGTCTTCACTGTTACTCAACGATGTGATAATGAATGTTATAGCTGCTTTTCTTGATGCAGGTCCAACGATAAAGAAAGGGAAGTCCCGAGTGTTCTATGGGTTAGATGAGACCTACAACGCTGTAGCTGTGGTGGGGCTGGGTGCACAGGGGGTAGGGGTCAACGAACTGGAGGGTCTGCATGAGGGAAAGGAGAACCTCAGAGCTGCAGCTGCAAGTGGAGTTAGGTGAGGAAAATACTATTGGTTCTTGCCTTTAGTTGTTGTAAGATCACCATTGAGCTCATTTTATTTTCTTTGCATTTTTTTTCCGTCTGCAATTATTTTGTGTTCACAGTTATCTAACCTGTGTCACCTTCAGTAGGAAAGAGCAAAACCAGACTGGTGTTTGTGTCTATTGCCTGGACTTTGATAACATTTAACATAGGTGTCCTTTACCAGGTGATAACTTGGGTTATCACACAGGCTTCCATAGAATGATTTGCATGGATGGCATGGACTGCTGTTTAAAATTTAGATTCTGGACTCAGATGTCAAAATTGTTGCTGTGTCAATTTTTTCATTTAAAAAGACACCAAATTTTAGCTTCTAGCTTCTTAACTTCTACTTTTTTTTCTAGCTCATTTTGCACCAAAACTTTTTTTTCGGGCAGGTATGGCAAAGATAAAACACAATCATGGTGTATTCCATGTCACCCTTGGTACCCGCCCTCCTCTTGGCCAAACCGCCCTTCAGCCTTCGGGAGATCCTACAGAATTGTGTTGCTACCTCGGTTTCATCTATTGTCTCTGGTCAAGTTTCAGGATTTAAACACCAAGTGAAAGAAAAACCATAAAAACCAGCTCGACTTCTTTTAAACTAGCATGAAATCTGTTTTGACAGCTGAAATTTTGAGTCTATCTGCAATTACAGTGTATTTGATAAAATTAAAATCCATGATACTTTATTATTGTGTTTTTTTCCCAATGGATGATTTCAGGCAATTGAGAGACATACTCGGTACGTCCACCATTGAAGTTGATGGTTGCTCAGATGCAGAAGCGGCAGCAGAAGGTGCAGCTTTAGGTTTGTTTGTTTACGAAGACCTCAAGGCAGAAGACAAGAGGAAGAAACCGGTCGAGACAGAACTTCTCAAAGACTCAGGAAGCCCCCAAGGATGGTCTAAAGGGCGCATCCTAGCGGATGGACAGAACTTTGCAAGACGACTCATGGAAATGCCCGCAAGCCATCTGACACCTACTACATTTGCCAGCATCGCTGGAGAAAGATTTGGGTCCATTGGTAACATCCAGTTTGAGGCAAGAGACAGGGCTTGGGCTGAGTCTATGAAGATGAGAGCCTTCCTCAGTGTGGCTAATGGATCAGAAGAGCCCCCTGTCTTTGTGGAGGTGAAGTACAGTGGTAGTCCTGACAGTTCAGAGAAACCATTGGTGTTTGTTGGGAAGGGGATTACGTTCGACTCCGGAGGAATCTCGCTAAAGCCGCCTGCTGGGATGGACCAGATGAGAGCGGACATGGGAGGAGCCGCGACAGTTTCCGGCGCGATCGCTGCCATTGCCGCACTGAAGCTGCCAATCAACGTGGTGGGGTTGATCCCGCTGTGCGAGAACATGCCGAGTGGGAAGGCTACGCGACCGGGAGACGTGGTGACGGCCATGAACGGGAAGACCATCCAGGTGGACAACACGGACGCGGAGGGTCGGCTGATCTTGGCGGACGCCTTGTGCTACGCTCATTCCTTCAACCCACGGGCCGTCATAGACCTCGCTACTCTCACAGGTGGGTGGATGAATTTGTACTGCTTTCTGTGTCACTTGGTATGAAGAATGAGTGGTTAAGTGTCAGCAATACAAATGGTAAGTACTATAAACATGCAAAGAAATGTATCACACTACTAGTACTAGATTTAAACTTTATTATAATACCATTATTACTTACATGTATATGCTCAATGACATCATAATAGACATCTAGTATATATGATAGTACATAGCCCTTTTTTGCATGGTCAGCTTTGGAGGATAGTATGTATTACCTTTGTACAGCTGTACTTAACTTTTCTTATTGCATTTCCCAGGTGCAATAGATGTAGCCCTTGGTTCACCTGTAGCAGGTGCTTTGAGTAACAGCTGAGTCCTATAGAATCTATAGGATGCAGGTGTCAGAACATGTGACCAGCTGTTAAGGTTACCTTGCCTCATTTTATCTTGTTGAATTTTTCAGGTGCAATAGACGTAGCCCTTGGTTCAGCTGCTACAGGTGTGTTCAGTAACAGCCGGGTCCTGTGGAACCTACTACACGATGCAGGTGTGGGTACAGGTGACCGGCTGTGGAGGATGCCACTGTTCAACCACTACACCTCACAGGTGACACACAGCCAGCTGGCCGATCTCAACAATGTGGGCAAACATGGAAGGTAAATACGGTGAAAAATAGATAAGAAGATAGATGAGAGCCTTGTTTATTGTTACAGTAACTTATGTTTCCCAGAAGGAAAACATGTTGTTTTTGTTGGTTTGTTCTTCTTCTTCTGTCATGAAACAATCAACTGTCAGTGACATCAGAAAAAGAAAACATATAAGCTGTTACAACAAATATTATTAAAGTATTGGCTGTTACAGCAAATATGATCAAAATATTAGTTATTACAGGAAATGTAAACAATTATAGGTTTGGGATAGCAAAACTGACTGACTTACTCTTGTTTTCGAGTTTGGACTACTAAAAATGATCTTTCTCCTCTTTTTGCGTATCAATTCATAGCTAGAATATAAATAATATTACCTGCTCTTCAACAAGATCCCTTCAGTGTCTCGGACAGAAGATGACAGAAGTCAAAATCATGTCCAGTTGCTTTTTGGTGTATCTTATTACCTGGATGTCTAACCTTCATTCACCTACTGACTGATGTTTCAAAATTTCCTCCCGCAGACAAGCCGGAGCCTGCACGGCTGCAGCCTTCCTGCGCCAGTTTGTGCAGTGCCCCCATTGGGCCCACATGGATATTGCAGGCGTGATGGCAAACAAGGACGAAGTGCCGTACCTGAACAATGGCATGGCTGGGAGACCTGTCAGGACACTGGTGGAGTTCACTGCCAAACTGGCCAGTCAAAAATGGATTTGAGTGACAGTGTTTAAAGTAGTAAATAACATAGAATGACTTGCTTTGCTCACTTATTGTTTTATTTTGTAGGTATAGGAACTAACCATGCCTTATGACACTGTATACACTTAAGGATCAGTCAGCAATGTATTTGAGAGGCAGTTTTTGAAGTAGTGAATAACATGGGGTAAATGACCTGCTTTGCTCACTCATTGGTTTATTTCGTACAGTAGTAATAATCAAGTATGCTTTATGACACTGTATACACAGAAGAACTAGGCCAATTTAAGTGAAAATTTTTCAAGTAGTCAAGCCTCGTCTAAGCAACCATTCAAAAGACAGAGCAAAATTTGTTGTTGAGGAGTGGTTGCTCTAGGGAGGTTTTTTGGTGGCCTGATAATTAGTAAGGGGCTTTTTGCAAGAATGTGTATAAGTTACAATAATTACAGAATCCAGAAAAAATTGATAGGAAATAAGATTGATAGGAAATTTGCAATGCTTAGTTACTGGGATCAGTAAAACAATTCAGCAATATGGTGCTTGAAAAATTTGATATGGCTGGTTTTAGTAGTTCCTACCTCAATGGGAAATTTTCACAAAGGTTGTAGGCATTACTTTGTGGGGAAGTACAGTTCTTGATTATTCTATAACAAGAATAGTATATCTAATGTCCTAGATTTAAATTTTAGATGTTATAGATACCAACGCACATGGAGAGAGGACCAAAATTATCCGTATTGCAGCTAGATGTCTGGACCAAGATAACCATGTATCAAGCTAATCTGTTAAATGTTTCTTCATTGTTTTGCTATTTTATGGTAATCTGTGTCCTTGTTCATATTTCCAAGAGACCCGTAAATATGAATAAAGTAAATGGGGAAAGTAATTATACCTCATGTAACCCATATTACAGCAAATTGGTATATTAAGGAACATTTCCCTTAAGTTTGTACTTTTTACAATGACAATAAAGAAGGTTTGGTGACAAAGATAATCATCTTAATGTCATGATCCTTTGTAGAACCTTTGCTATTATCCAGAAGTCCCTTATCTTCTAATGTAAGTTCTCCTACAGTGCCAAAGAACGCCACTAAGGCTTAGGTCACATTTCGAAAACTTGGCAGCAAAAAAGTATGATATAAAAGACATCAAAATACATAAAATGTCAAAATAAGGTTCATAAAACATTCTTAGAACATCTCGGCCAGGCCCCAGTTTGTAAATGTGACCAAAGCCTAAGACGGGGTTTGTGTGGGGTCTAATCATTTTGAGATCTCACTTAGACCTTCCAACATCAGAATGAAAACAACCTATCCAGGCATTTTTAGATACATCACACACACACACACAAGGTAATGATTGTTGAAATTCAAGGCATTACATGAAGGGGAAAATCTTTATTCACTTCTTCACTATACAAACATAATTGTTTCACTTATATATAGGAAAGTACCATAAATTTCTGTGCAATTATAGATATGATAATACGATCAACATACAATTTCCGCAAATTCCGGATGGAGTGATTACCTCAAAGATTTAGAATGATTTACATACTTACAGTAATTCCAAAAGTCCATTATAAACAAGTGTGATTGCGTGTTTTCTTAAGGTTTTCAGTTACATACAGATTTTTTTCCTGAGCAAGGGTCCCAATACACTCAGTTTTTCAAGACCATTATTATAATACTAATATGCACGTGTTTGTTCATTGTAATCAATTGTGTTTATCACAAGAACTCTTTCCTCAAAATGGCCTTGAAAAATGTCTAGATAACATCTCCAATGTGTTTTTGATAACTGTGATCTTCTGATGATAATAAACTGTTCATACTCATTGCTACAGTATTCTGATAAATCAATTTACAAAACCAGGTGCCTCTAGAACTTATGTTGAAAGAAGAAGCCGTGAGAACATGGGGCCTATCGATCAGGAATAGTGCATTCATGTAGCCAGGGTAAAAGATAATTATATCAATATTGTAAAATGTTTGAAATAGCAAAGTATGTTTAAACATTTCCAGGACCATTTTTACATATACGTCACTGAGACCAGCTCAGTAAGTAATCTTTTGTCACTCTGATCATCAGAGCCCGTGCGTGGCAAAATGTGAACATAACAATCATTATGATAATTTTCTACATGTTGAACGAAAACTTGTTGAACTTGAATGTACCAACAATTCTCGACCAGTCGTCAAAAGTTCTCCTTGTGAAATTCGAACTTTGTGTGAAACTTGTTCTTCTTTAAACATATCTTCTTGACGCCCTTGGACATTCCTTTGGGACCGCATAGAAACACTCCTATTGATGTCCTGAAACAACAAACAGAGTAGAGTTAATTCTGAATAAAGTTAAACTGTAATTTTTGATACAAAGAAAAGAAGCTTTACAGCCATTTTTAAAGAGAAACGGAAGGCGCCATAGACTTCCTGCAACTTAGAATCATTGGTATCCCATCTGACTCTCTGCCCTCACTATCAGACAGACGGGACGCAGCGACGCTGAAGACTCTACAAGACATACTGCGGGACAGTAGCTCTCCGCTGAGGGAGTTCTTTACTTCACCTCAGGACAGTTCGTACAGTCTTCGTCGGGAAGCCCGATACAGGGCATCTAGAAGTAAAACGAAGCGACATGAGATGTCTTTTGCACCCCGCTCTGTAAGATTGCTGTACGAAAGTGCTAGATGATCGGTAAAGAATGTTGATTCTGTCATGTATATATTCTTAATCCGATTGCTGTCTAATTTTAAATGTTGTAAATGTATTAATGTTTTAAAGTTGATTCTGTGACTGATGACGTATTTCATGTGTATATACATGCCAAGTCATCCAGGAATAAAGCTGAATCTGAATCTGAATCTGAACTTATGATCCACTGCTCATCCTATTTCGTTTATCGGAGCTCGGGGTTGGTGAGGGGGGGGGGCGATGGAATCCCGGTAAAATAACTGGGATGATACTCAGGCTATATAACACACTAACTTCGCAGGCACGCGGCGTGGTAGCAGCTGGTTATATCACATTGAACGAGCTGTCATACTTAACCTTTGCACATCCAGTTACAAGCATTCTCTAAAGCTATCTACTGACTCCACGAATGATCTAAATCACACGACGTTTCTGACGAGTCAGCACTGAGGGACAATTCCACAGCCTTACCTTGGGTTATATCTGGCCACCTCGTCGAAGATATGTCTCCACTGTGGCCGGCCCACGTGTACGCGGCTGTTCAGGAATGGGTATTCTCTCTCTAGTATCTGTAACAACAACAACGTGGGGACATAACTCGTCATTCAGGAGAAGATACGTAATTACAAGAGAAAACGCACCTGTTTTTCTTGAGACAAGATTCTGCCGTTTTTGGGTCCATGGCAATTTAATAAGATTGCTGCACTGCGTGCTATATCAAGGATAGTGATGAGTATACCTCTATGCTATCGTGAAGAATAACGAAATATTGTTTTAAAAGAATATGAATAAGAAGCATAATTTTATCACTAATGCATCTCTACTTCTTGTTAACTTTTATTGAAATAGATATTGACCTTTGCCATATTTCAGTTGCAGTGTGCATGAATAAGGATGGTGAAAAATATGTTTTGGTAAGAGAGAGGGCGTTTTTTACAGCAAACTATTGGCCCAAATATATTAAATAAAATATGATTTCTTTCACCTGTACATCTCTGCTTCTTGTTAAATGCAGGTGGATATTCAGGAAATCTGGTCTGTTTTCATTCCATGCCTGTAAATTTAAAAAACAAGGGAGAATTGTGAATCATAGATAACTGAACAACCTGTACTGGGAACAATAGTTCGAATTATTAAATAGATATCAAATATAGATATGATGATTTATTGTGCAACAATTGCATCAGTGACAATGTATGGCAATGTATAGAAAACAAATGTTACAGTCTAACACTATGCATATACCTTATATTACAACAATTTAAGTTACTACAGTACTAGTGGACTATATCGAGAGGAATCTACGGTACGTAATAAAGGGAACTATTACATACATCGGATTGAGTATTTGTATGCTACTTTGCGACATCAAATTTGTCAAAATCATTGATTTAGGAATGGTACAGTTTCTTTTTTGCACGGCGTTATTAGAGGAAACGTACAAAATTTCATGTAAGTATATATAGAAAATGTTGACAAACCTGCCGTTGTAGCGAACATAGAACCCGAGCGATCCATAAGAAAGACGTGATGTTTTTGCAGACCCAGACCAGGTACAGCCGCCGCAGTCTGGAAGACTTCGTACCTTCGTTTCTTGAAAGGAATGGAATAACTTAGAAATAAGTATAGAATCTAATCTCATAGCATCTGACACACATTCACGACTTACTCCCGACCACTTCTCAACCAAGATTGAAGCTGAGTTGGGAGTCAAGTTTAGAGGAAATTCTCTCCTAGATTCTGCCTGCTTCTCTAACAAATTCAAAGAGTCGCATTTTCGATGAGACACAGATGCCTTTTGAACCAGTATCCAAACTCGTCAGCGAACAGTTCTAACCACATATGTTATTCTTCACAACTAAAATACAACCATGGTCTGGAGAAGGTCGGGAGGCCAAAGTTAGTAATGTAACAGGGGCTTAATGTGGTTAGTTCGTACTACTTGCATTAACTTAAATTAAATTGAATTTGTTCTTCAGGAAACAATCCAGAAATCGCATAAGGTGTTATCTCTCTGCAGTTGAGTCACCAGTGCGGCACTGCGGGGTTCGTTCACTGTGGCACTGTTATTTTCGCCAATTTTGTATGATTTATAGATATTGCGTAATATGTTAAAGTATGACTTAGAAGACAACGAAATACACAAAACATAAGAAAATCTGTTCTTTCCGAGATTCGTTGAGTAATCTCTCGAGCCCCACAGTGCCGCACCGGTGCCCCAAGTACAGTGAGATACCACCTATAGTAGACTTAAGAGGCACTATATACTACTCACAGTAGATGATTGAGCACGGAGGCGAACGGTGTGATGCCGATTCCACCAGCTATACACAGGCTGACGTCATAGTGGAAGACGTTTTCACTGGGACTACCAAACGGGCCATCGACGTACAGTCTACAAAAGCATCATTACAACATTTTCAATACGTTCAACAACAAAAGTAAGCAAATTAGCGATGGCAGGTGTAAATGAAAAGCGGTTGAACTCAGGCTGAGAACGAAGCTTTACGCTTTTCCGTAGCTAGTAGATCAATGTGGCTTTCCAGCGGCTCGCGTCTTAAGCAAATCACACTGGTTCCCCTACCCCTCTCGATTAGTGTGTTGGGTTCTTTTGCATGATGCAAAGGTTTGACACAGGGACACAGATCATCAGAAATGACGAATGCAACCCTTTCCTACACGCCCGAGTTGGAATTGCTAGAATCGAAGTCCGACCAATGGATCCACGGAATTTGACATACTTTTAGATGATCAGTAGGGTTGCGTTAAGCTAAGGACACAACCCGCCGTGCGTGCAATTTGTCCGTACGTTTTTTTTAGGGGGGAGGCCACGTCCGCCACGTATTTCTGAAAACGTCCAGGCTGTACAGGCCAGGCGCGTCGCCCGTACTGGCAAGTACGGTGGGCGAATCCGCAGCCCGATGGCTCACAGAGTTTTGCCTCACGTAAAGTTCTACGGCGTGTCTGCGCGCTCCAAAATCCGTCGGATTCCCTACGAGTCCGTACGAAGCCGGTACCTACCACTTACGGATCCGAAAATATTGCCCACGTTTTGGCACGTAGACAGCACGTATTTGCACGTACGGCGGGTTGTGCCCGTAGCTTTACGGATTGCATGCGCCACGGGGACATGCAACAGTAACACCTCACCTAACAGTAACAGCTGTACATTTATTAACATGTAAACAAAGGGTAGGAAGGCTGGCTTACATTGGGTACTGCCTGTGCACCATCACCGGTAAACTCTCGTCTGTCCCGTCTGTATCCGGCAGTAGACGTTCATACAGGGATTCTGGTTCAACAGATAAAATGTTTGTAGGTATTCATAACAGCATTCATCATCAATCTTAATCTTATTGATTTAATTGCAATGTTGTTGAAAGTAATTTCCGCAAAGGCCATGTTAATTCCCAAAACTAATACATGTGTGTGTGTGCGTGTGTGTTTTTTTTTGTGTGTGTGTACAAGCGAGAATGGATGCACGTATAGATGCCGTGTATATAATCGAATCGACATTAGCCTAAAAGAAGATGGCTTGCTGAAGCTATTCACTCACCTGTCCAATCTCCCATTTTCTGAAGGTGGATACTGAATGTTGGGTCTCTTGACGATGGACACTAGATGGGGCGCAAGAACGGAGAAAATGAAGTAACTGCATTCAAGATTTAGAAAAACAACGAAAGTTTCAAGAAGATGTAATTCGATAGATGTTACTTGAGCAACAATCAAGTAGAGTCTGTTATTTTACCATAGTAAGTGTGAAAGGATGGTACTCCAGTGTTGACACATCCGGACAGTTGATGACCACGTACTGTTGGAGGAAAAGGAGCCTTAATATATATATATGCAGGGTCATAAGTTACATATAAATTTACATATATTATATGTACTAAATTGAAATAAATGAATTGAATGAGCGTATATGTGGAAACATGAATAAAGAGATTTTTTTGGTGCCACGCCGGGTAGTTTACGTTTTGTGCACTTTCGATTGCTGAGGCTACCAGGCTATCTTAGTTCTTGGCCAGCCCACGGATTTTCTTAACTCATAGCCGAAATCAACCCGGGATAAACAGACCCCGTAAACTAATCGTGAAAACACAGAGAGGTGCCGGTGTATCAAGCAGTTCACCGCGATAAATATATGGCCGCAGAGCCCTGTCGGTGATACATCCTCTACGGACGGTGCAAATGTGACTGTAGTATTAAGGGACGAATGTTGAAAGAAAATGACTTGAAGCAATAACATTCCATCCATACGTTAACGATAGAGCTTTTAACCAACACTGAACAGAGACGGTGGGTGCCATAGACTTCCTGCAATCTATGATCCACTGCTTACTGAGTCACGTGTTCTATCTGCAAAACGTGACGTCACGACAGCAGTGGATTGTTCATTCCTTGACAAAGACCGGTGCTGTTCAGTCGAAAATCTGGGTGAGTCCAGTTTTTGTGTTGGATATTGCAATTAAACTAGTTCAGTAATAGAATGAGGTGTTTGAATATCTTCAGAAGCCCCACACCAAGGCCCACCTAATGTCTACCTGCCCTGGTTTGGCCACGAAGCCTTCCTTGGTCAGCTGGACCTCCACCACCTCGTCAGGATGCTCTATAATACCGGAGATGGCGGCTGGAGAGTTACTCCGTACCAGACGGTACACTCTCTCCGCACAGTACAGGCAGAACGGACCCACCAGCCACACCCACACCTGGGGAACGAAGGGATATAATGATAAACGCAAAAAGCTGTTCACATTACTTTCCGCTTGCTCTAAAGAATATGCTACTCTCTGTTCGATAGATAAATTTAACTACATTCTGGGAAGCGATAACCCTTACTGTGTACAAGTAGGCAAATATATACACGAATGCTTATACCGTAGAACCAATAGTGTAAATGACATGTTAGATATACCCAATATGTTGACTTATTCGTACCTATATAGATATCCATAACGTTATATGCATATTTAGTTGTACTGTATAAGTAGTTGTTATACATGTAGACCTTACGAAAGTCTCTGTACTTTTGTCGTGTCAATAAAGATTTCTATTTCTATATAATCTACCACAAATCATAATATCAGACACTTGTTTCTCTTTTCCAACATCTGAAACATATCATCTATTCATACATCAACTCCGGGTACTCTAATAGGACCCCAAAATCAACGGTTAAGAGAAAGATATTCGGAGATTCTTGATAAAGCATTAGTAATCTCAGAAGCATGCAAGCTTTATTTATTTATTCATCTCAAAACATGTGGGTAGCCCCTTCAACTTGTTTGAAGTTGATTTCCAAGGGGGCCCACTACATAAATAACAAAAACGAAACGTGTTACATTCAGTTAGACAGAGTGCGGCAGACATTTTTGAGAATGCCTCGTAACATTTTTAAACATGGCAGTCTTACTAGTAAACCGAGTCGGCTCTATGTATTGTGTGCAAGAGGACGAGTGATCGAGATTTGTCTTTCAGTGCCATGAGTGATTACAAGTTGACGATTCAATTTTTGCATTACAAAATGTCAACTGATTCCACAAACAGAGAAACGAATTCAAGAAAGAGATACTTGAACGAAGAACATAAATTTAGGAGGAAAACATGTGGTATCAGCATGCACATGTCACGGATGGGTATCAATTGTTAAACTTTGATTTATGTTGAACTTGAGTTTCGGTCTTGAATAAGAAGTTACCGTACCATGCTACGGGTTAACTTAAAGATATGAGACTGTGAACCAATGGCAGTACTTACCTCAACCGCATGAGTGTCAAACACAGGCGGCCCCTTACACGTGACTACCCGCCCAAATTCATCAGTACTCCCTTCGGGCAGTGGTTCTGCCTCGGGTTCTGGATAAGACATCAGTCCGTGGTACGGCTCCGGCTCAGGTTCAGGTTCAGAGGTCACGTTCAAGGTGTCATTCGACCCGCCTGTATCCATGAGCATGTGGCAACCAGGTGGATGCTCGTCCAAGTTCAGCTGTTCTTTCAATATCCCGCTGTGTTCGGAACGGGAGAAATGTTGATAGTAAAAATAAGACGTGATTATCTTGTAAGGCGTTACAGCTATAAAACTTAGTCGCTCGCTAAGCTGGCAGTGGGTGATCGTTTATTGAGATGACTTCTACAGACACAGCCAATAGTTAAGTAACAAAAAGCTGCCTTAAGAAGTAAACTCTTCGAGATGATCTGGCGGAATAGGTCTCATAAACTTTTAAGAACAAATCCCTGCAAAGTTTACTCAACTGTCGGCATATTTGATGTCACACTTCAAGTTCAAAACAGTGACCATCACATTAAATTTAGACGTAAATTTTGAATAGCATCTAAAATTTTAGTTTGTCTTTATAAGAATGACCACAACACAATACACGTGCAAGACTAGCAGCATTTGCTAGTGTTGTGAACTACATATAAATAGATAACATACTAGTATTACAAAACACGTAGCAAAACATATACCGCATAACGTACGGAACAGGTTGTACAATAAATAAACATTGCTTATACTCGCAAGCCGGTGGACGACATCGACTTCCGTGCATCTACTAATGACGTCATGTTTTAGGAAGGTTGACGCATGTCAGAATCGATATCGGGTCAGTTTAACACCCCACATGAATACCGAAGATTCGTGTGGCAAATGTATTTTCACATGGACTCACAACGTCTATCTTTACATTTAAGAGCGTACTTAACGGAGAAAGTAAAAGAAGGGGCAAGAATAAACCTGTGAGGTCTCACCGCATGGGATGGAGCAGCATGAGGCAGTAGAGGATGAGGAAGAGATGGTGCGTGTACCAGAACAGCTCGTAGTTTCCGGTCCGGATAGCCATGGAGGACGTGCTGACGATCAGTAGTAATATCAGGACCATAGCCACACCGGTCAGCCCTGGAACTGTGGTGGTCAGAAAAAAAGATATCGTTTGTTTTGTATTGCATACCAAGTTAATCTCTTTATGGCTTTACACAACAGGTTTGTATTCACTCGAAAAGCTCAGTTCAATAGTCTAGGGAAACACTGGAGAAACACACCAAGCAAAAGAGGAGATATCTGCTGTGCGTATCTTCCCTTTTCCCTAGTCAGAGGGTTCTTTTTGTTTGCTTTGGAGGATACATATCCGAAAAAATTTCTTCATCGCCAATTAGAGACTATGATTGCAATGCGTTTTGCAAAAGTTTCATGGTAATCAATCACTCCTAGGAGGAATAGAAAAGTGTTCCAGTATGTGTCTACTGTATGAATGAGCTTTGCGAGGGCGTCGTACTAAAGAGTACCGTACAAGCTGCAGACCCTAACAGATTTGATTCTCAAAACGATGACCGAGAAGAACCAGTACTCTTTTGGATAAATGTGGCAGGTTCTTTAACGTGTTCGATGTGTAGTTGTTCTCCATGCAACGTTCTATCAAAGGGCGTCCTACGTATAAACAATATTTATAAAAAGTTTAAATGTCTTTGCCAGCAAAATTCTGGAAACATACATTCAATGTATGTTTTATTTGACCACTTTATAGAATAGAAATAAAACATACTGAATCTCTATGTCCATTGCTTTGAGGTATTTGCCGATGGTACTTAGTGTACTATAAAAACAACAAATAAGGTGACAAGACAATAAATAGATAGTACCTGTCGGAAGTAGCACCTGTATTGGGTCCTGTAGAAGAAAAGCAAAGAAAACAATTTACAAAATGTACAAAATTATGATAGTTTGTGTAGTTGGAAAAGAATAACACAGTCAAACTGAATAAGTTAGTGTCTTCCATCACAGAATCAACATTGGTACTTTTCGATTCGATTGTAAGAAAATGAAATAGTCATTCCGAATTGTTTATCTATACTTTCGTGGGCAAAATCACCTGTTTGTGATGCGCAGCTGCGTTGACACCTGGATACTTCACGTTGTAATGTTCCGAGAAGTTCAGGGCGTTGTAGAAGTGCCCCAGGCAGTGTGTTGCTGGAAAAAAGAAATATATATTTAAAATCTACCCTCTTATATACTCAAGCTCTCTTTTATAGTCTTTACCTAAAGTCTCTGTCCGTCTAACTGACATATCGAAAAAATGATGTATCGTATAAAGTATTACGTAGGACGCCAAGTAATCTCCAAGCAGATCCTACGGTAGAATAAGATAGTATCAAAAGCTGTCAGAGGAGTGAAGCTGGCCTAGGAGTGTGTTATTTGCTACCGGTGGCTTGTGCCAGCTTTTGATGCTATCTTATACTACGGTTTAGTATCAAAAGCTGGCAGAGGACTGAAGCCGACCTAGGGGATGTGTGTGAAACCGGTGCCCGTTTGACTCCATTTGGCCAGCTATACTCCTTGGCCAGCTTTGATACTATCTTATGGCACCAAAGGGTCTGCTTGGAGGCTAGATGTCAAGGGCAATTCCAAAGTCAAACAGAAAGACGTACTAGAAACAATGAAGAATCTATTGTTCAGTATACCACTTTGTTCTCATATTCTCATGTCTTCGACCTTCCTAGCCACTTATCAGATTTCATCATGAAGTCATCTTTTTTTCTTGGCCATTTTTATCCGCACACTCGCATCATCTGGAGTGCCCAGATGATGTAATCCATATGGTTGAATAAACATGGTACGAAAAGGCGGTATGTAGGGCTAGAGGCATGTTCGTGACCTTGTCTAATGACGAGAGAAATGTCAGCCTCTTTTCTTATCAACAGAAACGTTGTCCATCGTTAACCTCTGTGACTTTCTCGGCAAGACCGTCTGAACCGTGGAGACGGTGGAGTCTGCCTCCTACCCCCTACAAGACGTCACCAACACATCACTTCCAGATGCTGTAAGATCCTCACAAAACAATTCGACCTTTTTTCCTGTTTTACTACCTTGAGATCAAGACATTGTATTTATTCGAAACCTGTTATGTTTCCGATCTTTTGTTCGTTTGTTTTGCATTCCCGGTAAACCGCCTTATGGCGTAACACACCAGGTTTGTACTGAACAGTACACATTGCATATCCAGACAGATTTATTTGATCAACTCACACCGGGAAGGACCCCGACTCTATTCGATAAGTGTTGTGGGTTCTTAGACGTGCTCGATGTGTGGCTCTCCTCTAACACGGGTCCTATTCTAGGGATGGCCCTAACCGAAGCTCGGTACTCATTTTCACCTGAGTGAAGTGACGAAAGTTGTGTCAAATACCTTTATCAGGGGTACAAGATCGGTGGCACATCAACGGATTCGAACCCAGAACCTCTGGGTTGTGAATCGAACATCCTGCCGATCGTGCCACACAACCCCACCTTGTGCCCTTGGGAAAGACATGTACACTTTCCACGTCTTTCCTCACTTCAATCGGGTGAAAATAATGACCTTGATCCGACTAGGTCGTTCCCTCTGATAGGACGTTAAATGGAGGTCCCGTGTTTGAGGAGAGCCACACCTTGAACACGAACCCACCGGACTTCTCGAAAAGAATAGTGGTCATTCCCGGTGTGAGTGGATCAGTTAGCCAGGCATGCAGCGTGTACTCTTCAGTACACACCTGGTGTGTTACGCTATCAGGCGGTTTACCTTGTATGCAAAACAGTCTCGAAAATTGAAGAAGAAAAAAATGGGAATAGTTGATGCTGCATTGGCAAATTCAGAGATTTTGTGTGGCGGTCTCAGGAGAACCTGACTGAATTTTGAGAGTTGATATATATATTGTATTCGTGAACGTTCAAGATCTAGCAATACTTATCTGACACACATGAGAGCTCTAGAGTGTTGTACAGCTCCTTACAAAAAGCTAGAGCTAGCCTTTGCCCCAGTCTAGCCATACTCTCGCCTATGTCTTTCCGACTGACTGACTTGCACATGCCGTTTAATATCTCCAGTAATGATGTTATCGTAAATCTTGTTAATTCAGCATCAAACTTTCATCAATCAAGGCCACAAACAGCTGACAACTGTTCTATGGACGTTTTCAATCAGCTAAGAGTGAAAGGAAACCGGAGAACCTAGTTTACAAGGAAATGGGTTTAGTAACAGTAAGCTAATCCTGCCCCTTTACTATACATCACGTCCGATCAATCTGTTATAGTCGGAAACACCGACCGTGGCCGTGAGCAGAGAAATAATGAAAGAAAAGTTGACAATGTCGGCAATTGTCCGTCAAAGTGCAGTCTAATGGCTATTATTAAAGCGGTCGAGTTAATAATTCGCTGTAAGCCAATACACGTGTGCAGTCCTAATTTCTATATACATCACGTGCGATCAACATACTGTAAATGCAAAAAACTTTCGCGGTGGATTAATGTTCGCGGTTTTCGCTGTGGCCGCTTCACCGCGAATTTAAAACTACCACGAACATTATTCCATGGCAGTAAGAGACTACAGTGCATGGTGCTATCACGAACTTTTAAGTCATTTTTCTTAATGCCGCGAAATTAAATCCCCGCGAACTTAGATGCATTTACAGTGTTATACACTTGAGAGGTGAGAAGATCCTATCAGCAGTAGAAATCTTTATGCTGTTGACAGGATGTCAGTAAGCTCAGGTGTTATTTTGATGAAGTGAGAAGTCGACATTGTCGGTAATTGTCCGTTGAAGAGACCGTAAGACCCCGTGTACTTACCGGCGGCCACACATATAGCTGCCCCGCACAGCATGTGGAACTTCCGGCTGCCGTCTAGAACCCGCCGTGCCTTCCGTCCAACGCACTGGAGAATAAAATATCGGGTTGATACACGTACAGGTTTCTTTTTTATTACGTAAAATGCAGAAGGTAACAAGTCGTCAATTTGTTTACTCCTCACAATGAAATAGACAATAGAGTTATCCTTATACCATCACAATGAACAAAATACAACACGTTCTAACACGTAAGACATCATAGCTAGTGCTATCTTATTAGCGACGTTCCCATAGCCAGCTTTCCAGGTTCATCACAATTACAAGATGTAGAATTTGAAGCTTGGGAAACTACTACATGCTCTGCAGAGTCATTCGTTGCGATTACAACGAGACACATTCAAAATTTTAGAAACTATGCGTCTTGAAAGATGAAAACTACTAGTATACCCTAGGTTACTTTGGTTTTATATCCATCTTTCTGTCGTTCTTCAGCCTTTTGTCTAATATTGGGATTTAAATTTCTTTTATTACAAAATCAGTAATGGCTCTCACCTGCGTATGTTTCTATCAGACATCTTCCTCAGGGCTTCTAACTGGAGTTCTGAAGAAGATGTCTGATTAGAAACGTATGCAGAGGAGGCTTAACTGATGTGTGGTAACAAAAAGAAAACTTAAATAGCCTCTATTCTACAAACCTTATGAAATTATTTTTGGAACTTATTTCGTCATTCTTCTTCTTCTTTTCTACTGCTCAGCCCCCTTGACGGGGATTAATAGCAGTGTGCATGTTTTGTTACTTACAGGTGATAGTGCCATTGGTTTTGTATCTTACCTTTGCAGATGCCCCTCTTGTGCAATGCCAAATGCTTCTTTGATTTTCGCTTTTCCTTCTTGAATCACTGTAAATAAAACTCCGTTGTTACCTGTGTTGACCCCCTGATGACGGCCAGCACAGTCCTACACATGGGCAGCAGGATGAGACCACAGTTCAGGTTCAGGACGGAGGCAGAGGCACGGGACACGCACAGGCCCACCTGGGGACACAAGGAATGACGTCATCAATGTCACACGTCATCGAATGACGTCATTACCACCATGTCTTTGATGACATTGTTATCATAGATCATTCACAGACGATGAATGAGCATTTGGTGATATCCCAGCTGTATACTCCATCGCCCAGACCACACACATACTGTAAAAGCAGACATTTTTGCGGTGGTTTTATGATCGTGGTTTTCGCGTTGCCGCTTCACCGCGAATTTAAATCACCGCGAACATTTTTCCATGGCAGTAAGAGACTTCATACAGACAGTGCATGGTGCTGTCGCGAACGTAAAACCACCGCGAACTGAAATGCATTTACAGTATACGCATACTGTATACTGTATACACACTTATTTTCACATGGACTTAATTCCACAATAGAATAGTACTAATACAGTTGAAACGCAAATTCGGCCGATGTCGTGATTTACAACAACCTAACACATGTCAGGACCTACTGTGCTTCAGCACATGTAGAAATGTGTCATTTCTCCTGAGAAACATACCGTGGCCGACTGGGACAAATGATTCAAACACTTCCGAGCCTAATTCCAAGAGTCCCGCGGCAGATTCCAACACTTCCGAGCCCAGTTCCAAACGGCGCGACAGATTCCAACACTTCCGAGCCCAGTTCATAAATCACTGCGCTCCCGCTTGGAAATGTCCTTTACGCTATAGTTATGATACTGGTTTTCCGTTTTTAGTGAAGCAGATCTCTCACCCCTAGCAAAAAAAGGGAGATTGAATGGCTCGGAGCCCATAAATATATGCTTCATGGAGGCCACTTTATTATTTCGATATTCATAAATGATGCCACTCTATACAAACAACACCACAAAAGTATTTTGTACCTGGATTTTTAGTATATTTGCGCCGCTTCGCGACGCGCGCCCCGCCCCTTTACAAGCTCGTGGGGTCTGAGACTGAGCGGCTTGTGCCCTGTCGGAGACTATTTTCAGTTTACATACCTTTTGGACTTTTTCTTGGTTCTGTGGTAGCAATAACTGACGGTTTACTCGGAGGAAAATGACAACAAAAACGTCAGCACGATGTGACTAACCAAAACTGTAGTGGGGAGGGGGGACGCCGACCCGTTTTCCACAGTCGCCTCTCTCTAGCTCTCCCAACGGGAGTTAGAACGCAGACTTGTACTTGGGAGATCTTTTAAAAATGCCACGCTTTTTGTACATGCATTTTGTCGGTAAAAATTACCGGCGCCCGCCCTGCACCTTGTGATATTGCGATGGTTTGAAATAAAATATGCATTACAATATGCAAACATACATTTTGCCCGCACGATGTTGCAGCAACATGTTAACTTTATGTCTATTATGCCACTTTTATTGTTGAAGGCGCGTAAGAAACTTTCCAGATTAAAAAGCCATTTGTACTGGTATTCTAGGTGTACTGGCAAATGAACAAACATGACAAAAGAACTATTATGATACTATTTATTCGGTAACATAACATTCACTATCATTCACGATTCTAATTTGCAATGTCTGCAAACTCCGACCGGAATCACCCGGACCTTGTACGATTTAAAATGCATTTGACGGGAAATTTATTACGAGTCCGACACGTTAGTTGCAGATTCTTTTCTCAGTAGTCACGCTTCCTATTTTCAAAGTTTAAAAACTATTGACAAATGTTTTTCTCCTGGTGCAAACTGTAAACAACATTTCCCACATGCGAATCGGGTTGGGCACGTCTTGTACTGCGTGCGTTTGATAATTATGATAGTTGAATGCTGCATTTAGAAGTCTCACTGTCGGTTTCACAGACGCAGCACGTGTCACCAGTCATCTTCCAGAGCGTTCAAAATTATGAAAGAAAATAGGCTTTTTCCTGTCATTTTCTTCGGTAAAATGTGAGGAAAATACCGACATCTGTTGGTGCACAGACTGTTGGCAAGATATGCGCTGAATTTTGTCACCGTGACTGAATGGTGGCATTGCAAACCGGAACATTTTTACGTCGCATTTTGGTAACATTTTCGAGAACTTATTATAGCATGCAGTAGAACACTGAGAATAGTTTACCACGTCCGGTATGAACTTCGGCTTCATGTCTTTACCGCGCCAGCTCAGTCAACATAAAGGTAAAAAAAATTGACTGATATTTACCAGCGTTAAAACGGTAAATATTACTGTAACATCGATATTTTTACAACGCCGTAGCGTTGTTTAACAGGGATAGAGTGAAAGGCGCGGCAGCAAAATATTACTGAGCAAATTTTCAGCATGTGGACCGCCGAAGCCACCAACTTTTTTTTGCCTTGCCGGGCGCCGAAGTCGGGCGCGAGGCGTCTAAAGCTTGTGGAGGCCTGGGGAAATTTTGAAATCTTGACCCTCTGAAACGCCATTTCCGGCATTTTGACGAACGAATTTCACTGATAGTCCGAGCAAAAAATTTTTCCTAGGCCCTCCCCCCCGCTCAAAATATTTTTCCTAGGCCCTCCCCCTGGCTCAAAATATTTTTCGTAGGCCCTCCCCCCTCAGACGACCGGCCCTCCCCCCCCGCTAAATATCGACCAGTCCCTAATTTAGCACAATATGATGGGTAAGAAAAGACATGAGAGGCAAGGCATCACAAAGTTAGCCTTTAGTGTGTGTCAAAATAGTTAACAAAACGCATTGGTAAAAGTATGGAAATTTATACATCTATATGTACAACAGCAACTCACAGTCCAACTTCAAGTATATTATATTGTAATCATTGCTCTGATTCTCTGTCCACATGCTTTGCGCTGGGTAACATTTTAGTGATAAGGTAAGGATATAATTTCTTTATTGCAGTTAAAAATGTAAATAAATGAAGAAGACTTAAATAAAGCTGCAGTGTCTGTCATTACTATGTCTCTATGCCACATGCACCACTGATAATTTTAAGTAAAGCTTTCATTAAGACAATCTATCACTACATGCTAAGAAGAACGTAGCTCTCTAGAAATACAAATGTACCCTTTTTGGCGACGCCTCAGGGGCTAGCCTACTAGTATAGTGTGCGTCCGTTTGACAAGAATTCACAAAATTCCGCAGGCATGTCAGGAATCTTTCCACGCCTAGTTGCATCATCCCTTTAGAGGGGAATAACTCGGGAATGGGTTGACGGATCTTCATGATATTTGGAATGTAGATAGCTTCAGAGATGCCTTACATAATCAAATGCTAATCATGCACATCGGGGGCTAATTTGCATAATTCATGAGGACAGTTTATAAATACACTGCATTTCATGTTAGACTATTCAAAAATATGCCATATGTAACTCAAAAAGAGAGAAATATTAGGCTTACTGTTAAGCATATATCCGATTGGCAAATATTCCCGAAATTCCACAGCAATTCGTCCGCGCTTGCGCAATTGCACCATCCTTTTGGAGGGGAATAACTCGGGAAGGGGTTGACGGATCATTGTGATTTTTGATATGTAGATAAATTCGGAGATGCCTTCCATAAATAAGGGCTATCAATGCAAATCAGGGGCTAATTTGTATGATTAATATAATTAATGAGCACAGTTTATTAAGCCACAGTATTTCATAATACTAGAACACTTAAACATGACAAATGTAACTAGAAAAGAGAGAAATATCGATAGACATCAATTATGCAAATTGTTACCTAATTTACACAATTGATGAGAAATTGTTATTACAGTGTTAAATGACGAAAATTCCATTCTTCCGAAGCCACAGTATTTCATAATACTAGATCACTTAAACATGACAAATGTAACTAGAAAAGAGAGAAATATCGATAGACATCAATTATGCAAATTTGCATAATTAATGAGAAATTGTTATTATAGTGCTAAATGACGAAAATTCCATACTTACGACATTTGGCAGCAACATGTACGTTAAGTTGAACAGGCATACGTAGTTCATGTAAATTAGGGTCTCATTTACATAATTCATGAGAAAATGCTACAATAGCTTTCTTTGCTAAGACTTTCATACTTTGAACACATTGTTATTCTTTGAATTATTATCTGGTGCATTTGCAGCCAGTAGGTACCCAATGTGTTTCGTAATGAGGCTGATTTACGAACTATAAGCTATAGCAATAATCTAATGGCTATAATAGAACCTATTTTTCACTACATGTTGTAATCATAATAGTCAGTACATATCATGTTGTACAGTTTTTCAATGTCGAAAAAGCCTCTCTTGCTTTGGTAACTTCAAGTTTAAAATCCCCATAAAAGAAATGGTTCGTTCTATTCATTTTATCGTAGACTCCAATCATAACAATCACCACCTGCGTTTCATCTGACCTACCGAAACTCAAATCAGTTGGGCGAGGACAATGCCCGCAACCCGAATCCGACAAACAAGCCACCAACCACAAACTCGAGTCAGGAAAACGCAGAAAACGCCCGGAAACTGAGTTATTTGTATCATGTACATGTACAGTATTTTACTTTCTCTGGACTGAAAGACTGGGACCGCCATAGCCATGCAATCTGAGCACTTTCTCGTCCTTATTAGGTTGTCTTGCCATGGACGTTTAGTCATAGAAATGATATTTTGACTTCCCCTTCTTCTGCTTATTTTTGTAGAATTCCACAGTATTAAGTATAGGTAGGGTATGCCCTAAAACGTTAGGGTGTTACATCAAACAAGTGGATTTACACAACGCAGATTATCCATTTCAATTTACATAACTTTAGGTGATGTGACAAAGGGCCGTTCATGTCATGTGGCGCCGACCATCCGCATGCATCATTGGCGAATGGCCTGCGATTGGTTAAATAAGCCAGTGCTTGCCTTGCATTGTATCTATTTACAAGCGTTGTGCAATGAACTTTGACTTGCCTTTTTCTAGCCCTCCGTAAGAACCACTGACTCATTCCTTTCCGCTTGCAAACAAAAAGAATGAGTCAGCGGCAACTACAGAAGATGGTACCTATCCTAGGCATAGAAACAGAGTCCTAGGCTCATTTTCAGCTGCAGTACCGTAATGAACTGCTACCTCTGGCCGTGTGCTGCAATCAATTTCATTATCTCAGATACCCAATCGTACAAGAGCATTCCTTTGACCAATAACACCGGCGGATTTTCTAGACTAGACCAATCGTGTATAGACTAGCCCCTGTGGTTACCTGTCTGAAACCCCAAAGTGTCGCGTCGTTCGTCTGCCAGCCGTCTGATGTGACAGACATACCTCGCAACTCCCATTACAAAAGGGCAGCACGACCGCTGTGAATCCTTTGTACTTCAAGCCGTGTCTAACGCAAGACAACAGGTTAGTAGGGTCGTTTTTCACATAGTGCATTTATGTGTTTTAAGCAAGTTATCAACAGTCCAATGTAATGCCAATAATCGGCAACGTTAACGTTGAATTCTTTTGTGAACGTTGGAGGACATAAAAACGCGGACCTACCGGCGCTTACATGTAAGGCCTCACTGTGCTGATGATATGTATTCGACGGCTGGCGCCTACCAGAATGGCAGTAGATTGGATTAAAAATTCATATTTGAATTAGCAGATCAAATTATTGGTTAATATGTAAATCAATCTTTTTCCAAACACCTGCTTTTTGCCTACCACTGCGTCACCGTGAGCGTGACAACAAAGCAAGAAGACTGTCTCGACCTAATTGCAATAATTTCGCTTTGTTGCTTCCAGGATCTTATTGGTGCCATCAAGACGGATCAACTGCAGCTGCAATGTTCATGTTGGGACTTATTCTGGTGAGAGGTTGTCCGATGCCATCTCCACTGCTAGCTGTACGGTGACGTCCAGGAGATCGGTGCTCGTGTGAAAGCCCTGTCGGAGGACCCGAAACTAAGTTAAGTTCTTGTGTGTTTTATGGGGTGTGAAACGGAAACATATTGTAGAGATGGTCTGGGACTAACTTGTCGGCATGATAGGAAGTAAACAATTTGTGCGGTCTCTTATGTATTAAACTATAGGCCGGTGTCTCTGACATCGGTCTAATGGTAAAGTGCTCGAACACATCGTGCACAGCCACATGATGAAACATCTAGACACTCATGGCATTCTGTCCCTAGCGCAACACGGCTTCAGAAACGGTCTGTCCTGCGAGAGCCAGCTGGTGCTTACCCTCCAAGACCTGGCCAAAAACATGGACCAGAACAAACAGGTCGATGCCGCGGTGGTTGACTTTAGCAACGCATTCGATACCGTGCCTCACGAACGTCTGCTGAGCAAACTCGAGCACTATGGCATTTCTGGCCTCCTTCAGTCTTGGCTTAGGGCTTTCCTTGCGGAGAGAACCCAGAGGGTTGTCTTTGACGGTGGAACATCTCAAGTACCAGCCAATTTTCGCCCGCACTGACACCTACAAATTCTCATACTTTCCCAGAACAATTCCGGAGTGGCATTCCCTGCCTGGCACGGTAGTAAGTGCTCCCACCGTTGAGTGCTTCCGTGCCAGGCAGGGGGGCTGCTCGTCCTTACCCGGGACCTCAACTCCCCCCCCCCCCGCTACTTTGCCCCACGCGGGGTCATCTGGGGATACCTATGGTGATGATGATGATGATGATGAATTACAACAAAACACAAGAAGGCTGTCTCGACCTAATTATAATAATTTCGCTTTGTTGCTTCCAGGATCTTATTGGTACCATCGAACCCGGATCAACCAGGGGACCTGAAACTAAGTTAAGTTGTTATTTGTCTTATGGGGTGTGAAATGGAAACATATTGCAGAGATGGGCTGGGACTAACTTGTCGTCGGTATGATAGGAAGTAAATAATTTGTGAGGTTACTTTAACTTTAAAAAATCTCTTGGTTGATGGTAAGGCGCTTGAGTGTGTTTTGTTGACATCTCGAGTGATGATGCAGGTAGGGGTTTATATCAGGACATTTTGTAAATGGAGGCTCCTTTTGCACTCAGCTCTTCAGCCCGTTTCTGTGTTGTACAGGCCTAGTGTGTGGCTGATTTGGTTTCTGTGACTGTGTCGATGGCCGGGAATGTATTCGGCCAGTTACTGTGAATTGTGTTTTTTTTTTTAAACAGGGACTTCCCTGATTCACCGTCTGTTGTCATTTCTGTTTTATGTCGTGGTCAGTGGTTGTCGGGAACCTAGACCATTACATAATCTGCCTTGTGTCGTTATCTTGGGTCCCGAACCAAGAGAACGACACAGGACAGAAAGGAAAACAGGTGGCCTATTTAATATCAATAGCACTAGACTTCTCGGCGTCGACACAGTTACAGAAACCGAATCAGCTATTCAATGGGCTTGTATAAGGCAGAAACAGACTGAAGCCATTACTCTCAAAATTGTAACCAAAACAAACGGCAGCATTACTTGGAATTTCAGCAAAGCGCACTCTTGTGCTTTCCATCATTCAAGAGATCATGATTATTCCCGCTATTTCTATGTTAAACCAAGAACTGAAATTACAATCACAAATCAAGTTAACTTCCTGTCATGCCTCATTCACATAGCTAAGCTTACTTTAAGTATTAGGTATAGTTTTTACCATATTTCTTGGTGAAGTTTCATTTTTGTCTCGTCTTTTATACTGAGGATCATCGTACCGTAAGAAGAAATGTCTGGACGCGGAAAGGGTGGCTAGGGCTGGCGAAGGAAGGTGCCGAACGTGAACGATTCGCAGTCTTCCCACACATATGACAAGGTATCGTATCGTATTGTGTGAAAGCAGTTTTTGATTATAGCTAGGACAACGTTCTTTGCCAATGAATAACAATTCATTTGTGTTGGCAAGTTTAAGTTTATAGTTTCATTTTCAATGTTTGTACCCGAACAATTAATGCTCAGTACTTAAATTAATGCTTGAATGACGCACATGAATACATTTGTATTATTGTTGGAATGTTTGTCAGGTGGATCATGGAAAAGTTTGCCATACGCATTCTTCATCTGAATATCAGATAGTCTGTGTAGAGGTTTGGGGTGTTCAGTTTCTAGGTACTTGCCATTGGACAGGCCCCTTTTGTGTTTGTGGCAGCGGTGGTACGGCAGCTGATGCATATGTCTGTTTCTTCTACCGATTTGTTAGAAATGACTGAACGTGGAAAGCAAGGAACGGAGTTGGATAATGGACGTGTAAAGCGTCACCGTTACTGAAAGTGATTCGTGACAACGTCCGGTGCATCACCAAGGCACGAGTCTTTCCGAGACATAGACAAGGTATTGTACTGCATTGTGTGTCCAGTTCGTATACTCGCCAATGGACAGCCGGCGTTGAACCATTTGTGTTTGTTGCAGCGGTAGTGAGGCAGTTCATGCATGTCTGTTTCTTTTGCCGATTTCACAGCAAGGCCTGCCGGGAAAATGTGGGCAAAGGAGGTGCCAGGCATCCGAGGAGACAGTGGTCCTGGCGGAAGCCGTCTTGGTGCCACTTCCCATAGTTGGATTCGTTGAAAGTCGTCTTCATCAGCTTCTTGAGAAGACATTTCATAACTGGATGTTTAGAGGACAGTCCGTATGTCAATCATCTCTACAAGACCTGATGGACATCAGTCTTTCACGGACATATGACAAGGTATGGCACAGTGTGTTGTGTAAAATTAGGCAATCGGCCTAATGCTAGGCATGTTTGTAGCATTGTATCTTGTTTGCGCAGTATTGTCAGTCCGTATAAACCGACAGTAGTAACAATTGTAGGACTACCCGAAACGTTCTAATTGTGTTGTACTGTGTTTTGTGAAAGTGGCTTTTCTTAATTGTAGGACAGCAGTCTTTTTCCTTTGTGCTGGTAAATTTAAGCTTACAGTTTCAATGTCTGGACCCGAACAGAGTTTTATTTCTATAATCAAAATTATGACTGGTTGAACAGTTTGTGTGAGGTTGCTGATGCATATATGTTTGTTCTACCGATTTGGCAGAAATGCCTGGACTTGCTAAGGGCGAAGGAGCTGGGAATGGAGGCTTCAGGTGCTACCATCACTGACGGTGCTTCGTGGCAACATCCAGTTCATCACCAAGCCAAGGAGTCATTCAGTCTCTCCAAGGCTCCTTTTGCACGCAGGGCTAAAGTCCGTTTCTGTGTTATACAGGCCCGATGTGTGACTGGTTTGGTTTCTGTGGCTGTGTCGATGGTCGGCATTGTTTTTAGCGTTACTCTAAATTCTGTTTTTTAGAAAACAGGAACTTTCCTGTTTCACCATCTGGTGTCATATCTGTTTTATGTCGTGGTCAGTGGTTGTCGGGGACCTAGACCATTACATAATCTGCCTCGTGTCGTTATCTTGGGTCCCGAACCAAGAGAACGACACAGGCCAGAAATGAAGACAGGTGGTTGAAGAGCCTATTTGATATTAGTAGTTTAGTCCTTTAGACACACTATACTTTTTGGTGTAGACACAGTCACAGAAACCGAATCATTGCAGACAGAATGCAAAGTGTACATTATGTATATCAAGATGTTAGATTCATGTAGTTAAGCTTGCCTATTCCCATATTTTTGAGTCAAGCTTTATGTTGGTCTCGTATTAATTTGCAAAGAGGTTTGGAGATACTGAGCTGTGTAGACATGCGTCTTTTGTAAGTAGTCTTTGTTTTGAATATATCATATCATGCCATTCCAGTACAGGGTGACTGTCTTTTGTTGTCACTTAGCCTTTGTGTTAAAAATGCATTTCGATTGTATTATTGTAATTCAGTAGATCCATTAATATTGCCCGTTTATTGATGAGTATAGGTTGTTTGTAGCCTTTTAAATCAGTCATTTGGAAAAATCCCTACCTAAGGCTTAGGCTGACGCTGATACTAACACAAAGACACAGACACGCACACACACTAACAAACTAACCCTTCCAAACACACACTAACATACTGATGCAACATCTTTTTGTCGAACACTAATAATCAGCTCTGCCTAAGCCTTAGACTACAAAAGAACTTTCTATTCTTCGTCAAGTACAAAGGCGCCAAGCTACCTCTATACCATGTAATGACAATGTTACATTTACTGATCTGATTTTGGCTCTGTTGGCCACCGTGTCCTAGAATAAGGGTAATTGTTAATCTATGTATGGAAGATGTTAAGATTTCAGTTCAATTTTTAAAGTTTTATATAGTGCTTGTGTATTTTTCTCAATTCATTGTGTGTTTTTTAGATTTGCACACATATGTTTGCATATATCTATTTTGTCAATAATTGCTATCAAATAAACAGTTTGAAATCAAATGTGTAGTGTTTGTTGTACACTAGAATTGAAAGGAATGGATTGTTTCACCCTCCCCACACCCTCAACTAGACGTAAAATGGATAGTCCTACCTCCCAATATGAAAAGGTTGGGTTCCTTTCCCCAGACCCTTAACCCCACGTGAAATGGTTGGTCCCTCCTTCCCCATACCCTTTCCAAGAAACTTTAACCCCACGTGAAATGGATGGCCCTCATTCCATATCCTCAATCCCTTGTGAAATGGATGGTCCCCGTTCATAGATCTTTAACGCCGCGTATACCCCATGCATATCAAATGGCTGGTCCCTCCCTTACCAGACCCTTAACCCCTTGTTAATGGATGGTCTCATTTTCCCCAGATCCTTAACCCCATGTGAAAAGGCAATTTATAATTGTACCCCTTCCCTTCAATCTTAACATTTCCAATACATTCTGGTAGACTTGGTAAGTATTTATCTCCATGGAAATAGAAATATAGTTTTGGGTGTGTCTGTGTGTGTGTCTGTCTGTCTGTGTATTTGTCTGTGTGTCCGGATCTTTGTAGTGAGCATAACTCAAGAAGCTCTGGATGGATTAAGATGATATTTAGTATGTGGGTAGATGTTGGGAAGACGAAGGTCAAGGTCAATTTTGGGGCCCCTGGTTTATATTAGCTTTTCTTAAAGTCTTGGTAAAATTATTCATTGCCATATCCGACATTCCAGGGGATCAACTTTTGTCTTATGTTGAGTACGTTTTGTTTTAAAGAACTGCGAGTTCCTGTAGTGGATACTGCTTGTTACCCCCCATCCTCCATTTATACCACAGAATTGATGCATTCTGGCCAAAGCACTCAGAGCTGGAATTGAACCCAGTTGTATAATCAATGAAAAACATTTATGATAGGTCACTCGTCACAAGAGATCACCTTTCTTGTTAACAGCAATGCTCTACAAACATCCATAAAACAATCTTCATACATACAGCCAGGCGAAATGATAGAACACAAATACAACACACTTACAACAACAATCATTAATACTTATAAACAATAAAACCGTCGCCATGGCAAAGTGGGGCCAGCTGGTAGTGGGGCGGGTGCATAGAGGCGGGAGGGCGCGCGTTAGGCAGGGGATCGGTAACTATTATTTGCGACTCTTATTTGCGAAGCTTCTCGAGCAGGTTTCCCAGGGTATTTGGAACTGGGCTCGGAAGCGTTGGAATCTGCCGCGGGATGTTTGGAATTAGGCTCGGAAGTGTTTGAATCATTTTGTCCCAGTCGGCCACGGTAGAAACAGCTGATTTCTGTACAAACACGCGCCGTGTATTTATTTACAACAGTCTGCTAACCCGAGCCATTCTTTCCCCCAAGGCGTTGATAGATTGGAGTTTGTGTCGTCTGTAGCCTCTCTTGTTTCAAATGTACGTCTGTTCTAACACTGGCTATTGTTTTCTTAGAAATCATGATGAGGAGTCAAAATTTTACTTTACTACAGTTCTACTGGCATATATGCCCTTACTCTGGGTGGGGGGGGGGGCAGTTGATCTCGCTGGGTTTGTCCTAAGTTTTGACAGATCGATAGACGAATTTCATAGAATAAGAAAAACAGTTACGCTTTGTGTAATTTGTTGTCTTTTCAGTCATTCTTGCGTGCGAAGTGAAAGTTTTGAAGGACCTTTTAATCGGATGTCTGACAGCGATTGAACGACGATTCACTGAAGTGCAAATAGCTAAGTCTACTGTTGGTTGTTAAAACTTACATTTCAAGCAGAGGTTCGCGGGGAAGATTGTGGCTTTCTTTTGATAAGTGCAGTCACACGAGCGTGTATGTTAAGTTCATATGAGGTTCATATCAATATTTTTCATACACAGTCTTATGCAGAATACGCACCTACATCACAACGCATCTTAATCGTGTTGTGCCAGTTTTAGGTACGGGTACTGGGCCGTACTGTGCGTAAGCCTGTGTATGTTAAAACTAGCACAAAATGACACACGATCGAGATACAGTATACACTCTCCCGTGATCGTCACTTTTTATATATAGTATTTATTGACACGACAAAAGTACAGTGACTTTCGTAAAGTCTAAATGTATAGCAACTACTTACAGTACAACAAAACACACTCATACCTATAGATATCCATATATGTGTGTTAAGTTGTGCTGTAAGTAGATGTTTTACATGTCGAAACCTTACGAAAGTCAATGTACTTTTGTCGTGTCTCAATAAAGATATATATATATGGATATCTATAGGTATGAATAAATCAACACATAGGGTCTAGCATGTCATTTACACTATTGCTTTCATATACTCACAGTTACGAAGTTTACTTCAATTGAAGCATGTTATTTTGTCTTCAGCCCTACAAAAAGGGCTTTACAAAAACGCTCAGCTGTTCAACTGTGACGCCTTTTGACAAAGTTTTGGTGTCTGGCAGACAAACCCTCTATGAGTTATCATAAATATACGGCGCCATATCAGGGATTAGACCAGAGTCAACACTCGCACAGTTGGTGCACAGATCACATGTCACTGACCCGGATTGTTTATCACGTCTGTGTTTGGAAACGGAAGAAATGTTTGTTTGCTGGCAGGATTTGAAAACGAAACATCTGTGGCCAGCAAGAGATATAAAGGCGTACTCAGTGAATAAACTGTCTGATGCCAGATAAATCAGCTCGAAAGTGTATATGCTTAACCTGGTTAGTATATGCTTTGCCATAGGATTATTTTGTCGAATGAAATTCAGCCTGGCTATAAGTATAACCATGAGAACGGGACCCACCGTAGACTGTCTAAAGAATTCATTCAGTTTCTATGGCCTGTTGTGAAGCTACTGTATTTGTAGTACCATTTGTCAAATGTGACTAAACCCTTCAAATGACAGATATCGTAATGAACGATCGACCTGTTGTGCTTAGTTACAAAGATGAACATCTACGTATTAGCCCATGGCTACTTCCCCTCAGCCAATGAGGAGCCCCCATTTTCTGTTGATATATCGACATAGTATGGTGCTACGAAAAAAAGTGTGCTGCTATTTCATGCAAATGAGGAAAAACGTGTGATGTAATCAAGAAAACAGGGGTGATTTCAGCCTGAAAAGTATGGGTGATATACGCATGTGACCCGTTCTGACCAATCCTCGCTTACCTTTGAGACCTTCTTCTGGGACCAGAATAGTGTCATGTGATAACTGACCAATCCTATGCTTGACTTCTAATTGCCCAGAGGAATATGAGCAGACTGTCTGTCTGTCCAGGCATCTTGCCCAGGAAGGTCTTGACAAGATATTTTAATGACCGTGTGTTGTTACAGCCTGACACTCTGTTACAGCTTTTCAAGCAATAACAAGAAAGATTGTGGACTTTTAGGACAAAATAAAGTAACATTTTGTAAAGCTGATGAACTAGAAAGCTTCGGGGAAGTATGCCATGGGCTAAGTTAGTTACCCCATGGCCTTGGGCTCGTTTTCTGTGTATATCGCCAGGCCCGACACCTCGGGGATTTCTAGTCTCCCCTCGGGCTTCGCCCTCGGGGAGACTAGAAACCCCTCGGTGGGCGGGCCTGGCGATATACACAGAAACCTCGCCCCGCCCATGGGGTAACTATTACTTGTTGTGGCTGCAGTAACCTTGTAGTGCCTATATTGGTACGTGGGTTTCCTTGCCGTATTTTAGTAGCGTACTTTTTCTACATGAAGGGGTTGTAACGTGGTAGAGCCTAGAGGCTCCTTTTCAAACATAGGACCCCCATTTTACTAGCCTGGGTACCATCCTATTTCTATGGGCTCCTAAAAAGGCACATCGAGTGTATTACACCCCGTTCATACTAGGATTCGCGTATCCGGATATATCCTGATTCGTGGTGAATCCGGATTCGCGAACCCTGGTATGAACGGTCCGAATCCGGATCTTTATGGGATATATCCGGATACGCCGAATCCACATCTGGAGGTGGATTTATCCGGATTCGCTGCTGGGTGAACCCTGGTATGAACGCAATAGGATTCACGTATCCGGATTCGCTGTCGGATCTGACGTCAAACTTAACTCTTAAGTAGCGTTTGCTTTTGTGTAGCATGGTAAGGATGAGGCACGGGCTGCGTCGCAGGTGGTAGGGTACGAAACCTGTTCTAAACAACATTCTAGAACGGTCAGTTAAAGAATAAAGATCATTTTAAAGTTTCGAGTAGGTCGTGAAGACGTGTACTTGTAGCCGTGCAAACACTCCGTCATTTTGGTTGCATTCCCTTCTTCCAAGTGCACGACGCAGCCCGTTGCCTCACCCTTACCATCATACACCAATGCAAACGATACTTAAGAGTTACGTTTGACGTCACCAAACAGTATCAGATGATGTAATTAGGATATATCCGGATCTGATTTTGGACACGAATAATCATATCCGGATTCGTCTAACCCTGGTATGAACGCAAATGGATATATCCGGATTCACGCCGTACCCGGATATAGCCGGATACGCGAATCCTAGTATGAACGGGGCCTTAAAGGAGCCCCGATAGAAATAGGCTACACTTGACGTCCCTTTCGAAAGAAGCCCCAAGATGTCCTGACCCTGAGACTCGAACCGAGGACTTCCAGTTATCAACTACTTGGAACCAAGAGCTCAACTGCGTGATCCACTAAAATGTTCAACATCCCTAAAATGTTGCAATCCAAATCCTAGGCAGGTACAAATCTTGGCTGTTGTGTTCCTTGTAAAGAGATCCAGACAAGTGTGACAACATGGTAAATTGGTATAACAACAAAGAGGCGGAGAAGGAGGAGGAGATGGACAGTTTGGAGGCATTCAGATTAAATATTTGTGACCGATGTCTGAACCCTGCGTCTAAACACTACATGTGAGAATCCGAAGTACAGTCTCCAACACAAGACGAGGCTCTTCTCTCTGTTTATAGCCTGGCTGCAAGACTGTTTTCAGGGCCTGAGAAGGCCATCTCCTCCGCCAGCGCAGAGGGCTTTATAGCCTGGATACCAGACATCAGCCCGATCTCAAAATTATCTATCGGCGTCCCTACACTATAGATATTTCTTTAGATCGGGCTGGGGTCTGGTATCCAGGCTAGTAAAGAGGGCTGGACTATACCTATAGACTAATAAATCGCAAAGCAGATGTGTGGAATCGGCCCAGTTTTTGTGTTTTATTCCTATATTTGAAACATCTATTCTAGTGGCTCACTTTCTTTAAGTTTAAAACTTCCCCTACATGACTTGATATCTAAGGTACACCACTAGGAATAAGTAAATAAAAACAAGATGTTTTCCTTTTCATCGTGAAATAACCAGTAGTCACTTCCCGATCCGAAAACGAAGCGACCGAGAACGCGTAGTAAAGTCCAGAAATCTTTGAAAAACGCCAGCAGGTAATATGTATTTCCTGGTAAAAAACAAAACAATGGAAGTAAAATGAATAGGGCCGACATCCAGGCTTATTATCGGAAGTCAAAATGCTCGACACTCGCAAACATTGAAATAGAAGATTACACGACGACAAACATGTACGCAAACAAATGACTTTGTCTCATAGCCCGCGGCCGGTCACCATTCTTCTCAGGTCGGCTTTCTAATAGGGCTCTTTTGCCCGGCCCAGTCTGTTAAGTATCGGCCTGTTTCTGTCAGCTTGTCTTGTTAGCTGGCCTTGTGAGTTTTCGCCACCAGAGCTTTGTGATAACGCAAAATCTTCCTGGCGTGCGCTAATGAACTAGGAAGGCGGGCTAGCTCCCAGCACCGTAGGGATAGCGACAAGCTCCCGATGGTATGGCTACCAGGCTATCGCCTCAGAGCTCCTTTGTGAAAACAAAGTACAGTAGGAGTTGGATCAATTTGATTAGATACACCACATGTAGGGAACACTAAGCCGTCTGTTGGGAGAGAGAAGCAGACGGCTTAATTTGACATCGAGACAGCCGTTATCAGATATCAGGGTTTCCCCGGTTTACAGGAGCCGCGCTCAAGGACGGAAGTCCGGCCGTCCGGTCAAGACAGGACCGCAAGTCAGCAAAATTAGTCTGGATACCAGACGGTTTCCAGGGTAAACACTAATCTCAAAGCAGATCCTACGGTAGCATAAAAGATACTGTAAATGCAAGTTCGCGGGGATTTAATTTCGCGGTAGCAGGAAAAATGACTTTTCGTGGTAAGGTATCTCGGTTGGCTAAATTGGCATTTTCACCTTCCACTGTTTTCTTATTAATGAATTAAGAAAGAATGGAGCCGTAACGAATGTTGATAGATGGGCATGAAAGAATTCTAAATCTGATTTTTGGGGGCCAAATTGATTACGTCATCATTTTTATTGCCTCTGATAGTATTTTTTTTTTCTATGACAAAATACAACACTTTGGTACATACCACTGTAATGAAACTTCGTTTTTCGTTGCATAATGATGAAAGCTACAAACTCACGGTTGCGCAAATTGATATCTACTCATGATCTGCAGTCATTAGAAAATGTTTGTTTTCATCTAATTAAAAAAATTAATTCTTAATAACTACAGATCGTTGGTAGATATCAGTTTGCACCATGCCCATTAGTGTCTTACTGCCATGGAAAATGTTCGCGGTGGATTTAAGTTCGCGGTGAAGTGGCCACCGCGAAAACCGCGAACATTAAACCACCGCAAAGGTTTTTACATTTACAGTAGTATCAAAAGCTGGCAGATCGAGGAGTGAAGTATGTTTCGCTACCTGGGCCGACTTTCTTTGACAGCTTTTGATACTACATTATGCTACCGTTGGATCTGCTTGGAGATTAGGTAAACACAGGCTAGCTATCGGCTACAAAACCAACGTGCTCTTCAAGAAATGTTACTACAAACACCTCCCTCAGAAGGGTCTTGAGTGTCCGTAGTATTTCTTGGGGTCTAAAGTTGGCAATGTAGCCGAAGAGATGGTCTGTGTGGGTCCTGGAAATAGTCTGGAATCCAGACCAACAAAAGCTTGTTTCTCTGTACATGTTTCTTGACGTTATATTTATGTTCCGCGTTTGAGGAACTTCATAACAAAGGCAACTTTTTGGAAAACTTTTTTTATTCACACGCTTGTATTGATTTAGGGGTTACCAGTTTACATGGCCTTATGCCAACCCTCTGGTCTCGTTCCTCTCGATTCTAAGCTTTGTTCATAAATGAATGATAACGAAAGCCTTTTTATTGCACATATGTGCTTAAAATGATAGCTTACAGTTATAAAATGCACATTCATAATCATACATTCAGAGCAGTCCAGCACAGAACTTGAGACGGTGAAACTGTGAGAACAAATCTTGGCAATATTGAATTTAAAAAGAATGTAATAAACGCCGACAAAACCAAACCTAGCCTAACATGTCAGACAGCTAAGGTCACCGAAATTTTGACTGTAACTGGAGACAGAGTGCTGTAAGAATGCGCTTTTTGTTTCTCAATTATTCCTTTTACGCCCATACTGAGAGAACTGATAGGGTAGGCTAGCTGCAATAACAAACACGAACAAGGCTGAACAAAGAAAAAAGAACGGTAACCACGGTATCAAAGTTTTCTCATAATGCCAAGAAACTGTCTGGGATTTCTGAATGGATGGATGAATAGAAGAAATTCGGATCAGTTAGATAGGGTGTTGAGGGCTAAGTAAAAATGTTTTGTGTTTCTGACCACAGTCCTGAAGAAAACAGAGAAGGCATTTATTTTCTGTTCTTTTTAAATTTTCTTTTTAGGTCTCAGTGTGTGTGATCCAACAGTTATTAGATAGTCTGACAATGTAGAACTGTAACGCATAATTACACTACTAGTACTACAAATGTATTTTCAACGTTATATTTTATGCGGGTGTCACCATAAAGCTAGGTTCAGTCAAAACTGCTCATATCACTTTTTCTATTCAAACAGATGAGAAGAACGCGCTGGAATATATTCTACAGTGTTTTCGTCATTCATTATCCTATGTCGAAGATTTTATTTTGGGCTGGACCCCAAAAGCTTAGTAGGGGGGGTCAGTCGACTCGGGTAACAGGAAACAAGACATTTTTTCCATCGGCCTAAGGTTCTGAGATCTACCGTTTGCTAATGAATGGTATCAAATAACCGATCCGTCTGTGCCCACTGCGGTGAAAGGGCGAAGGCCACACCGGGAATTCAAAGTCACCGGTCGGACTTGCAAGAAATTAACAGTTCGTAGACCATTGGCATTGTTTCTAAATCATTCACACATTGTAGATTATGTTGGTATTGTAGATAGACAACATTTTCATAGAAAGTGCCTGTCAAATAATACTGTAAATGCCTGTAATTTCGCGGGGATATCATTTCACAGTGAGTAAAATTGATCGTTCGCGGTGGTTTTAATTTCGCGGTTTGAAACAATAGCGTAGCCAGGAAGAATGCAGTGTACAATTACAACTTACAAGGACGTTACTGATGTAACGTCCTTGCAACTTACAAGTATTTGTCGCGGTGGTTTTGACATCGCGGTGAAGCTATTATAGAGGCCACGGCAAAAACCACAAGCATTAAACCATCGCAGAAATTTCCACATTTACAGTAATTTTTAATATTTGTAGTTCTAGCTTTGTGTACTCACCCCCAGCATCTCGTGTAAGTAGTAGTACCTAGGCTCGTACATGTATTCGGTGAAGGTACGGTGGAACACCAGTATGTTGGCAGCAAGCCACAAGAGCTGACGAGAAAAACAAAGAAAATGTCATGGTACTAGTAAGTAACAAGAGACATAGCCTGGGTGTCAGACATATTTCTGTGGCTTTTAGAAACCAGCTCGAAGGCTCCAGTGCTCGCATGCCCCACAGACACCCCTAGCCTAGGTTGCGTACACCGGGACCCTGAATAGACGGAGTGTGTGTGTGGTAAAAGTTCGTCTGGGGCAAGTGAGCCCTTCTTGAAGCGAGAAGCTGGTTTGTGAACGCCCGGATGGAAACAGTCTGACATCCAGGCTAGTTTCTGGTGATTGTTTCCTGTGTGTGCCACTACAGGAAGTCCATCAAAATCAAGATTAAACGAACTGGGCGGCTCTAAACCTTACAATAAACATCAAGTAATTTACTATGATTTTTACGTGGTGGTTTAAAGGTTGAAGAGAACAAAGCAAATTGGAGGGTGACACTTCGACTATGAATCTATGAACAACAAGGCTGCAACAAGAACGTATGCTGACGTTATGACAATTATCTTGAAAACATAGTATTTCCTAAAAGAAATGTATGTTGCTGGCTTACCAGAGCGAAGTACGTAGGTGCATCGTTTGCAGCCCAGTTACGGGCCGATCTGACCATGGCCTCTTCTCGGACTTTATTCCAGATTGAGCCGCGAACAGGAACGATGTAGTGCCGCGGTTCCCTCCAGGCTACCCCGGCCGCCAATAGCCAAGATCACCGCGGCAGTCTGTGGCGGTGGCTGAGCCACCCGGGGTAAAACAAGTCTGGATTAAATTACTCCGTGCCTACAGAAAGGCCGGCTTGGTCACCGTTCTCCACAAGTGCCAGGCTGTTGTTTCACCGGTCCAGTCTGCTATGCAAAGGCCTCTTTCTCTCAGTCTGTCTTGCTGGTCTTTGAAGAAGTGTTGTACCCCGTAAAATCTTCCCGGGGTGAGGTAATGAACTAGGCGGGCGGGCTATGTCCAATCACCGAAGAGACAGCGTCGAACTCCCGGTGGTATGGTTACCAGGCTGCTGATTGACCGGCTTCCGTCTCGGCTCCTCCTATGGCTTGAAACAGACGCAAAGTAAACATTAGAATATATTAGCATTATAAATAGCAAATTGTTATCAAATCGGCAAATGATGTGTCAAATTTGATCCACGCTACAAAAGAGGGGTAGTTTGTTGAACAAATGACTGCCCGCGGAGAGAGGTCTTTGTCAAGGTCGTGCCAAAAGCTTGCCCCTGAGCTTCCACAAGTTTGAAAAGAGCCTGCTTGCACTAAAGACCGGAAGTTACTTGATCTTTGACTTATGGCAGGCTTCTAGTTCTAATTAGGCCATGCTATTTTGATTATATGGATGATAATAATAGAAGTTTACTTGCAAGTTTATGCCCAAGAGCTAATTTTAAGTACATGGTATAAACATAGAAGATATACAAGTAACAATGAACAGTTATAAACAATATTCTATTCGGATACTATTGTCGACTATTTCTTAACAGGTTGGGTTTGACTTCTTTTTTTTTGGAAGCAGAGGAAGACGAAATTCGAAAAGCCCCACTTTTTCTACAATTTGTGGGTTATACGATTTCAAGAGTTGTGTGAAGAGAAAAGATATTTCCCCTTGGCACCCTACCCCCAAATGATGTAACGTTTATAGATAGTGTTGAATAAAGAAAAGCCATGAGCAGGGTGTCAATGTCTGTAGTTAGGCTCAGTCTACATGTAGGTAACAATACACATTCGCGGCCCTGACTTAAACAAAATGTGGTAAATGAAATTACTGGTCTTAACAGTGCACCATGGGTACAGTATCGGTGGTCAGGCGTCTGGTCAATATGTCAAGTTACGGAAACGCAAGGCGCAAGATTTAAAAGCAAAACAGTGATCCTGAATGGAGGTGAAGCAAATTTATAATCATATACGAGGGGTGATCAATATGTTCTCGGCCTAACCCAGAAATAATAAGCACAACTCAAATTTTGAGGCACAACTTTATAGTATGAAGCCTTTTATCAATATCCTCCAAATTACAAATCATTGGAGTCATTACTTTCCAGGCATTCGTTTTATGCAAATTAGAAGGTAAGTGGCGAGAAAAAGAAGGATGAAGTGTGATCAGACAATTTGACCCGCACACCTCAGGTTTCAGATCAATTGTCCACTTTTTTTTCGTTATCCCTTACCTAACGTTACTGGGTGTCACCTGCAACGTAATGATCACAATAATTTGAATTTTGGTACACATTTATATAAGATTTTATACAAGTACGTGGGATTATCAATAAGTTCTCGGTTTTGCGGAGAAATAATAAGCACAGCTCAGATTTCGAAGCATAGATGTCAAGTATAACGTCTTATATAAATATGTACCAAAATTCAAATTATTGTGATCATTACTTTGCAGGCGACACCCAGTAATGTTAGGTAAGGGAGAACGGAAAAAATGGGACAATTGACCTGACCTGAGGTGCGCGATCGAACTTGCGCTGCTGGAAGTCAGACACCCAATTCTTTTTGCTTGAAATAGGAGGAGAATGATTATCAAACATTTTGACAATGTCTTTTGTTAATTTACGGCATGGGGAACTCGACCCACACATGTCTGATCACAATTCACACCACTTTTTTTCTCGCCACTTACCTTCTAATTTGCATAAAACGAATGCCTGGAAAGTAATGACTCCAATGATTTGTAATTTGGAGGATATTGATAAAAGGCTTCATACTATAAAGTTGTGCCTAAAAATTTGAGTTGTGCTTATTATTTCTGAGTTAGGCCGAGAACTTATTGATCACCCCTCGTATGTATATAGAGAGGACAGAGGAGCTGGATACCAGGCTAGATAAAGCATACAGAGTGCATGCGAATTACATCACGAAGCTTTTCAAGTGCGCTTTGGCCAAGCACACCCTATACCCTTCTCGATATTAAAGTGTGTTTCCCTCTTTTACGAACAGAGGTTTGACGATAGAGACTTACCCCTGAAGCAAAGGTCGGGTCGTGGATATAGTAATGGTCGGGATTTTTACTGGCCTCTACTTAAGTAAAAAAAAGTCCAGACCACTACTGTCACTACTATCTCCGCGACACTATCTCTGCTTTGACTTGAAGTTTGAGAATACATCATAAAAACAATGGACCGCCTGCTTTACGTTCAAATAACAAATGCAATCCGCGTATTTTGAAGATAACATTTCTAAAAAGTTTTTATTTAAAATTAGGTACATACAAGGTTAAGGAGGGCATGTATTTGGTGTATAGGGTGGGGTGGGTGGTCCCCCAAACTAGGACCGCCTACGAATTACGCCTAATTATGGAAGCCAATTATGAAACACTTATCATCTCGTTACGAATTATGGGGATGAAAAGGACCGTTCTTCACGAATCACGGTAAGCTGAATCAGCTTGGCACGAATGCAGCACCCCTCTACACACACACTTACACAAGTTACAGGAGACAAAGTGCCTTTGTATTGTAAAGGCGGAAAAATGTCCAATGTAGCTAACGTAAGTAGTGACTGTTGCACTTGCAGGAGACCACCAAGGAAAAGATCAAGAACCGGATCCCTTTTAAAATCCGCAGAGGGAGAGGAAAGTGTTTCAGAGTCCTGTTTTCACGTGGACCTGCGGGACTCTAAATCTAATGGAACTTTCTTCATACGGTAGCCATTCTCATGATATCCTGATCTCTTCCAGGCCTCTACTCTTTTGGCATGCGAGTGTCAAAAGTGAGTTTCCAAAATGTACACCTAGTACCTTTGGAAAAACAAACACTGCATATTAGGCCTAAGAAAATGCTGTCTTTTCTACTCCCAGGACATTGGCATTTTCAACATGATATGCATTAGTTTTGATTTATATGCAGGATGTCAACCTATCATAGCTAATGGGGGTCAATCAATCAATCAATATCCACGGCCTTTATCAATTGTACAGAGTTCGATCGAACAAACGTGTTGGAAAATGAGTGTACGTTAGATCAAGGAGGTTAAAAAAGTATTTAGTTAGATCGACAATTTACTGGGAGTGGACTTCCAAAACACTGAGCTAGGTTCGGCATTTTTTCGAGGGTCAGTCGAAAACTGGAAAAAAGGAAACAAAACATTTTTCCTAGGCCTTGCAGTTTTACGTGTTTTCTCCACTGCAAAATACAGGTCAGACCTTGCAATGGACATCGTTAGTGATAATATTGTCATTCCTTGAAGCGCAGTTCATGATGTACAGAGTCTCTTGTTTTGGTAGGAAGTGAAGTATCAGTTTCACAGTAGCTGGAAATGCCCACTTGTGTTGACACTACTGCGGGGGGTCCTGTTCTCTAGGTTGATGAACTCAACACGACTCGTGTTAACAGATAGCGGGGCCTGTGATCGCACTAGGGGACGTTTGGACAGGGGATTGTACGGTTTACTTTTGCCAGAGATGATCTAATTGGTCAATTTGACGAGTTTCACAGCTTTCCTTAACTGTCGCTGAAGTCAATATTCGAAAAGGAAATGACGTATCAAAATGTCATTTAGAAAATGAAGGAGCGGTCGTATCTGTCTGATCTCATATTGATAGTACTAGTAATCAAATAAATCATTCTTTTGTTTGAAATACGGGATGTAACCTTAACGTTACGGTATTAAGAATAATTGTTTGTAAACTATAGAAATATGGGGCTGTTCTTGTCTGAAATTATAATAACATATTTTGGCACAATAATGTCTGTTAGTGACAGACAGGTGAAGGGTGACGTAGGTACCGCCCCCCCCCCTGGTGTCGCATTGAATACATTTGTACCTTAAAGCTCAGCAAATAGATCTAGCAGTTTACTTTAATCACGAATCAAATACAAAAAAAAAGACCTTTGGGCCCTTTTCTGTTGTCCGACGAACAAAAACCCAACTCGCCTGCTAACGTTAGATCACGTTAGGAACCTTACCCTCGTTCAGGGATAGATATCGTTTTAGGTAAGTATATGTATAAAAAAAAGACGATGTCCAAATATGATATCGAAAATTTCTCAAAGAACTAACATTTATTGGTTTTTGACTATGATAACATAGTATTTTAGCATTTGTGGTTGTTTCTGACAGAAAAAGAGCGTAAAAAAGTTGTCTGCTAGCTAGCCGCGTTCTGGGATAGATGTCTGTTTACTGAGTACAAGGCAAAACAAAAGGACTTAATACCAAAAAGATATGAGAAAGAATGATATGACACTATAAAACACACCAAAAGAATGAAAATCTCTTTGTTATTGTCCGTAAAAAACATCGTAGTTTGGCACTTTTTGTCAGCGTCTGGCAGAAAAACAAATGTCGTCTGCTAGCCGCGGTGCCTCACGGGAGTCCTTACTGCGCATGCGCAGTAGGTCCTGGCAACCGACCCAAACATCCAACATGGCGGCAACTCACACAGATTTGAGGAAGATTTAGGGCAATTTTGTACTTTTAAACCCTTCAAAAGTACCTCAAGGAACTGAAACATGCCTCCCAAGAGAGCCAAGAGTGGAGGCGGATCCGCCGGGCTGGCAAAATGGGAACAGGCCCTTCTTGAAGCCCAATTTGAAGAGGTAAAACGTTGTTCAGTTTTGTTTGTGCTGTTCAGGAAAGTTTGTTTTCTACTTAGACTACCTTTATTTTGCGCATATTGATCTATGATCTTTTGTGTTCTTTAGATTGGAACAAATTTGATCTATACTATATAGTAGTATTGTGCAATATTTTGTAATCTCTTCAACACACACAAAACACCATCTAACTGCATGTAGGCACTGTATAAACTATTATACAATCTAGCTTATTAGAAACCCAGTGAATGCATTGGATGGGGGGGGGGGGTTCTTTTGAAAGAGGAGCTAAATTCAGTGCATATTTTGAATTCTACGTAAAATATACACATCAAAATAACGGTCATATGTTCATGTGAAGTTGTGCATCTTTTGGCATAATGGACTGAATTGTAATATGAACTAGAAGTGCCTAATTCCAAGTAAGTTTTTGTTCCCCAACTACACCAATTTCATTCCCTGGGTGTTGAATTAGATATTATAATCCTGAACTGGATGATCAGCATAAAAAAAAGAAAAGAAATCTAAGTAAACTGTCAGTTCCAATGGTACACACAACATTTGTTAAGGAGTCAGTTTTAAGTTTTTACTCCCAGCCCTTGTTGTCATCTAGCCAGTGTACTATCCCTCGCAATAATCACTGGCTTCAACTTTCCATGCTTAGCAAGTTTAAAGATTGAGCCAGTGGTTACTATGGTGAGGTTCCCAGGATAGTATTTATCTTGGTAGACAGGGTTATTTAAAGATGAATGTACAATGTAGTCTGTAAAAGTCTCATAGCTTTTTAATCATAATCAAATACTGGATACTACTACTACTACTATGTAGGGGCAGTGGGTTATTTAATATCCAAGTTGTGTCTAGGGCATGGTATAGGAAGATGAAACCAATCTCTCCTCTTCTGGTCTCATTGATGAGTTTCTTCTTTCCATAGACTTCTATGTTATAATTCCTGGTTTAAATGGCCGCGTTCATAATGAAGCTACGTGAAATTTCAGCAGATTTTTCATTCTATGTCGAGCGCATTTACCCTATATCGTGGGAAAAAAATTGCCAACGTAAACTAAGCATAGGAACTTACTTTATAGCAAGTACAAACTACGATTAGTCAATCCCCCCAAAAGGCACTTTTTCGCTGCTAGTGTACAACTGCACCACTCAGATCCCACGACTGTGTACCTCCGACCTACATGTAGCGCGCGGCTGCAAAACTTTACCTGCTAATTTCTTTAGTTACAAACAAACTTTCACCAATCTAACTTTTGAGATCAGTTCCGCTGGCTGAAAGGGAATTTCTCACCGCTAAAAACATGCATCCGTGCAGCCGTTCATTTTTTGGCTCGGATCTCTTTTAGGGTACCCACTCGGAGACCTTCTAGTTCTACCATCTTTAACCCCCCCCCCCCCCCCCACAACCAAAGTCAGGTACTAGTACCCATTTTTCACCAGGGGTTGAACCTGTGACTTCTTACCTCGTGCCCGCTAGCCTGGCCACTCAGCCAATTGTATTTACCTTCACCGCTTAGTACTGATTTCAAAGAAATGTCTACGAAAGAAGAAACTTGATTGGTTTGGCCGTTTGGGGCTGTGTGGCCAAAGCCAACTTGACCAGTTCAATCCATCCCAGTTTAAGCAAAGTCTATAGGTCTCCTGGTGCTGTAGACAGGTCAATCTCTTAACAAAACATTAACACATTGATAATGCCCAACACAGTCAAGGCTGACCCACTTTAAAACACCTGTTTAAATAGCTTCACCCAACATGCCATGTCAGGTCATTCTACTAGCCTGGGATCAACGTCCTTGCTGGGATCCAGCCTAGGTCTGTCTCACTGCAGTGTGTTGTAAGGCTAATGGGGCCAAAACCAGCATAGCCAGGGATCATGTTATTCTTCTATCCATACATGGTTTATATTGATACACATTTGTCAGAACGAGGTGTCAGAGACGCTCATCCATCGTAAACAACGGGAGAACCACGACGACATGGTTTATGTCTAAATAATTGCCAAATCCAAACCCATTTGCAAAGAGAAATACTTTTTTTAGATAGCCTCACTGAGTTGATGAAATAACCTATAAAATAGTCATATTATTTTGGAGGGAAAATGTTATAGTTCAATCTGTATCCCCCTTTTAAGCAGTTTGTGCTTAATGATTTTTTGAATGAGAAAGTTGTGTTTTATATAATGATTGGTAGGCAGATTCCATCTCTCTCCTTCCAATGCCTTTAGCTTTACCAGTCCCCAACTGAAGTCAAGTACCCATTTTTACACCTGAGTGTAGTGAACAAAGTAGTCACAAGGACACAATTGGGACTACTACCAGGAATCAAACCTGTCACCTCTCAATATAGTGTCCAACTCCTAGCCTAACCACCAGGCAATTTAACGCTACCTTGACATATGATATGCATATCATATATGATATATTTGTCTGCCTAAATTCCACACAGATGTCGTGTTTAAAACAATCTGGTCATATTTGTTGTCAAATCAACATGACCTTCTATTTGACAGTAGCAGACTGTCTTTTCCTTTAGAAAACAACCTTAAATTTCTGACCGGCAGATTTCCAAAGGAACTTAAGACACCTCCCCTATTACTAGTATCTAGCTGTCTTGCACAATGTGGAACTGCATGCGAGTTTTAATCTTCAATCATATTTATCACACAATATACCGAAATGGGGATTTTGCTATAAGTTGTACCTTTAGGTAGAATCTGGTGCAACAATTTAAACATATAAAGTAAACAACGTCGTACATTGTAGATCATTGTACCAAGGGGTCATAAAAGAGTACCAGGTCTTGCATCAATTGCAGGTAATCGTAGGTAAATCATACCATTTAGGTAAGATTAGCAATCAGGGAAGTACTAGCTAGTACGATGAAGTATAGGGCTGAAATGGATCTTGAACAAGCATTTGTATTCAAAATTTTTCCATTGTCATATGATTTTTATTCCCCCCCATAGACAACTTCACTGAAGCCTTTTTTTCTACTGATGAAGTGAACAAAATTATACATTTCGACCATATTCTGATGACTTTGGTTACCCCTGATACAAATACAAATGTACTATCAATGTTGTTGAAAAATGGAGCAAGCAGATCACAGTAGCAACCAGAAAACAGCCCGTAGTACCAGTAGTAGTAGAGCCTACCTAAAAAAGAAGCATTAAAGCTTTTATGTGGCTATTCAGACGAGACACAAGTGAAAGGCCATATGATGCTGGAACAATTCATCGCTGATTTTACCTAGGAGTTATCTGTGATTGCATGCGATCACCGTGGGATTTACGGGGTATTACTATTATAAATGTAGGTACATTGTATGAAGAGAGTTTGACTATGGCATTAGTCACAATTTAGTGCCACATATAGAAGACATACATGTGTCATGTCAGACTGCACACTAAGTTGTAACCTGTCATCACAACCCAATTAGAGTTCAACTGGCAAGTCAGATGTCTTGTCTATACACCACAGTACAGTAACTCAGCACAGTCGGTACTTTGTTACAGGATACATACAGGTCCTAAACTGCACTGATTGAGAAGAAACACTTAATAGGGCAGGACTTGCGCAATAGGCAAATTTGAAAGACATTTACTGTTAAGTTCAGTTCAATTCGATGGAGCTTTACATGCAGTAGAGGGGAAAATAAGGGACTCTTTTTAGAGTTTACGGTGAGCACACAGATTGCATAACTGACTGAGAAATGTAATTTTCATGGTATTGGATGATTTTTGTCTAGCTGAGCATAAAACCAATGTCAATATTTTCAGATCTACAATAAGGTGTGATACAAGCATTTAAAGTACATGTACATGACTTTTGTATACCCTCAAATTTGTGTTGTGTGCTTTGTACACACAGATATATTGCACAAAAAGCCATTTATCAATAGCCAATAGTGTCAAGTGCAAAGATGCAATTCTACCTGATAGTTCCAAAGTAAAACTTTCATACCAAAATTAGATACTGCATTTGGCATATTTCAGGGACACATGATAACTGTTGAATTATTTTCATAGCCTCTTTCCTTTTCTTTCATCCTAAAATCTAACTGCGCAATTATAAAACATTCTAATGCCCTTAGAAATACACTTAAAAAAGACACCATGCAAAGTGGTACTCCATAATACATTTCGCACGTAGACTTCTTTTTTCTGCATCATGAAATATGATTGTTCAATGATAAAATACTATGAAATGTAAGAAAATGCACTTAAGAACGAACCTTGAGCAACCAAAGTGGTATTCCCTGAGACTGGAAGACTCTTGGTCCGGAAGTCTCGCTGCCCTCTAAAGGTCTTGAAGACAGCAGAGTTAAGACCTGTCTACATCCAAGTGTTGAGGCAGGAATGTCAACATTTTCCTTTTACCACATCTGGTTGTCAGATTGACAAGGTCACACTAGTCACACAGTGGTGGTCTCCTGTGTACAAGGGTGATGCCATTGGGTAGACAAGATTGGGGAGTGGAGATGGAGTGCTAATTTTTTGGCAGTTAAAGCCACGATAAGTACATTTTGTGGACAACATCTATGCCTGGATGAGTTTTTTCCTGATTTCATAAACAAAGCAAACATTTCACCCCCTCTAGCCTTTAATAAATCATTAGCTGATGCCACTTCTTAAAAATAGAACTATTAGAAATCATTAAAAGACTAAATTAACAATTTTTTTATACAAGTCTTGTTTGCTGTGATACAAAATTTGTTTTCTTGCTATAGTTATTGTTAGACAAAATTGTATTGTGATATCTATTTCAAGATTTCATTTTGAACTTGGCTACTTCTAGTTAATGTCCATTCTTTGGCTGAAGTGATTTTTAGATGGTCCACTTTTGCACGGGGAAATTTTGGAACAGTCCACTGTTGCATGTTGAAGGGATGGGGAGTGAAATGTGCTGCATTTGCTGGCAAATACACTGATCCCTATGACATGACCACACTATGAAACACTATACTGGACTATGCCATGGTGTAAATTGTTTCCATACTATGGTAGGTCAGTAGACTATCTTCAATACAGCCAGACAACAGTAAACCTAAGGCTAATTTCTACCGTGGATACTTCGAGCGCGGACACAAAATTGTCAAAGTGATTAAAAGGATATTCTACCGACAAAAAAATTTATGTAGCTATAGTTGTGTTATCAAAATGATACAACCAGAATGCTATTGCCATATGAAGATCAATATACACAGATTTCTAAAACATATTCTTTTATACTACAGTATGAAATGTTATCAGTAAATTTGTTTGGAATTTCATAGATTCATATTATGTAATCAAATTATGTTGGTATTGAAAAGGTTGGCTTACCTGTTATTACATATGAAAGGTTAAAAGCTATACAGGGTTCCCCTGTCTCTATATTTGTCAAAAGGATTTATGAGGGGTGAAATATCCAAATGACGTAAATGTGAGAGTGCGGGTCACCGAACTTGGCAGCCACTCATGATGGAAAATACGACATGAAGTGGTCAAACCGCAGACCGAAGACGAAGCTTGGCACTTAGCTATAGCTATGGCTCAAGTATTTTAGTCAAGCACACTGAGTCATCCTTGCTATTCTTGATAAGTGACTGTGTGTTGGGTTCTTTAATGTAACAGTTTGACACTTGAGGCTTATGTCTGAAGCTTCCTCATATACAATGGCACTCTCTCAATATATTCTATTATTACAAATTTGGGGGGGGGGGGGAGGAATTCCCTGCAAAAAATTGATCGCACTATTTTAATGATTTTACGACTGGCAGTTGGTAGTACAAATTATTGATCTGTGTCAAATGTATAGACAATAATGATCATGATGATAATGATAGAAAATAATCTACTTGTGCAACCTTCTTTATTCTTTGCTTTAGAAAAGAAAAGAATTTTGCTTATGGTAAAATCTTCCAATTTCTTTTTTTCATGAAAATGTTAGGGGAATTAAAAAAAAATCTTTTTAGGAACAAAAGGACATTAAAGGTAAACAAGCAGTTTGTTTTGTTAAAAAAATTCAAAGAAATTGTTTAGTATATGTTTATTTACATGTAACACTAGTACTTTTAGCCATTTCAACATCTGAATTCTTGGTTATCTTCTTATCTAAGCCAAAAGTTTTGACAAATTAGAAACCAAATGGACCATCCCCTGTGCTCATTACAAAAACCACAGGGGCCAATTAGAGTGCTTGTACTATCACAGCTGTGGGATCTGTGCTTGGTGGGTGATCCCTTTGACCTGGAAGTATGGAAGGTTCTCATTGGCTGCTGACCTTCACCAGTAACCTTCCCAGCAGGCCATGTGGCCATCAATATAAACTTGCCCTTAATAAATCAGACAACTGAATAACCATAATATCCTGATCAAGTATAAAGAAAGTCAATAAAAAACAAAAGAATGCTTTAAAGTAATCTCCAAGTAGATCCACGGTGGCATAATATAGTATCAATCCCACAGTTTAACTCCCTTTGGCTATACTCCTTGTCCAGCTTTGATCCTATCTTATGGCACCATAGGATCTGCTTGGAGATTAGCTTTAAAGAACTTAGAAAGAATAGAAAGAAAAACTATATGCAGTATCAATTTTGTGCTGGATCAAAAGTAAAAGAAGTTTGCAATTCCCTGTTAATTAAACCAACAATTTACTCTAAAATTTTTAGTAAAAATCTTGCATTTTGTATAGTTTCAGTTTCAGTATGATTACAGTTTTACCAACTTTTCTAACTTGTTTTCAACTCTTGATTCAATCTTGATACTAGTAATCATCTAACTGTATTGCTTCTCTGTTGGTTATTGTTTCTGTAGGAAGAGTGGAAGCCGAATGTTACGCTTGTCGTGGGAAACAAGATGGAGGACTACCGACACGTGGACGCCCTCCACGCGGTCGTGGGAATCCCTCAGCGGAAGCTCTTCAGTACTGTCTCAAAGGCTGACCTCTTTGAACAGGTAAACTCAAGGAAAAATACATTTTCTTGTAGTACACCTCCTTGAAGTAGGTTTTTGAAATGCTTTCTTTAATTATATTTCAATGAGACAAAACTGTAGTTGGCAACTTTAGGCCAGCTCCTATGTCATCTAAAATTAAAGAAGAACACCTTCCATTCAGCAAATTTTCATGATTTAATTAATATGATGCAGCTACATTGTATATCCTACAACTTTCCCACATACAAATTATTATAGTAGTAATTTGGCCTAAGTGCCTTTATGACATTCTTACAATGTGGGTACATATATCATTGCAGTAAAAGTTTTCAATTCTGAAGGACATTTACTTTAAAAGATAAAAAGTGTACTTTTGATAACTTTCAACAAACAGGTGCAGCTATTGTGGGATTGTTTGTTTGCCTTTTCAAGCTAAAAACTTTTATCAAATCCTCTGTTTACTTTTTTCCCTGATGCTTGATACTTTTCCTGAAAAAAATAATTGAAACAACAACTCTAGTTTGTTTGGCCTTGCAGGTCAGAGAAACATAATTAAGTTTTCGAATATTCGGCTTAAAAACACTATCTTAAACATGTCCTTTGTACCATTGTCTGACAGGTGAAAGAACTTGGGAATCCAAAGGCCAAGAAAGGCAAGGAGACTCCCCAGTTCTATGAGATCTGTGAGTCAGTGAAGCCCATGTTAGATGAGGGACTGGATGTGCCCATACTGGTCCTGGCCAACCTGATCAAGTTCAAGCTGCTGGACATCAAGGTCAACGACCTCAAGAGGAGAGAGGCAGAGAAAAAGGTATGGCAGATACTGGTGGCAGATACTGTAAGTCAGGAAATTTTAGCAAGGGTTTTATTTCAGCATTCTTGGTTTGAATCAAGTTTTTTTTCTAGCCAATAAAATAAGTATCGAAATTATTGTGCTTGCTATAACTATATGTATAAGTAATAGATATATCCAAGTTTGATTTCCATTTAAATTCTCAACTTTAGCGCACAAGATTTTACAGTACTGAAAAAAACAAAACATTTAACAAAACCTTTGACCATTATATATGGCCTACACAGGCTTGATATAAACGTATACACTTTCAATAACTGTTACAATTTGAGTCCTAAACATTTAATTTATAAAAGTTTCTAGGTTCAAATACCCAGTAGGCCTCAGAGTGCATTTGGGAAGGACACTTTACACCTAAAGGTCTTGACTAAGGTGAAAATGAACCCTTGTAGTTGTACTGGTAGTTTGAGTTGAAACATACATGTGTGTCCTCTGGGATCGGACACTAAGCCGGAGGTCCCATGTTTGAGGAGAGCCATTCCTCTAGCATGTAATTTAAAACCTGTCACACTTATTAACAAGACCTTATGATCTACTACTAAAAAATCACCACCATAGCATGTCCAGAACACCAAATATCACAACTTGAAGTTTTGCTTTGGAAAGCCCTAAGGGGGCCGGTAGAACTTGGCCTAATTGTTTTCGAGACTTCTATCCAAGTTCCAATATCATATTCCATCTACAGCTTCTCTAGTTATGTTGTTCATACATGTAGACATGTGCTGCACACAAACAGCACCAAAAACACAACCATCTTGGTGAAGGTAATACTAGTAAGTGTGAATCATACTTTACAGTCTAAAACGTAGGGTACAAACCACTTGGAGGTCATATACTCGTTGTACTGGATGCTTCTGGATACTGGATTGATACTGGATACTATTATACGAAGTAAACAAGCAAACAAACAAAGCCGTACCTTATTGGGCAGGAGATCCTAATAGTATATTTCACATGTAGGTGTTGAACTTTTCCTTCCTTGTCTGTGTCAGTCTGACAGCTACCAGTAACAATACTCCTACTCCACATGTATCTCTCAACACACATACATGTAACACTACTGTACAATGCTCACTACTGTAAATCTAGTAACATTTGCGTTAGCTTTATTTTCATGGTGGCCTCTCCAATGTAAAATTCTGACACTTAAATGATATATATGTTGCATATCATATAAGTCTTTTGATTTTCAGAGGAGAAGTTTTCAACTTTGTAAACCTCCTTCCCAGTCATGAGGTAAAATAAAACCTGTGAAAATAGATGATTTTACGGTAAATCCCTAGCTCCGATGACAGGTCAGGTGTGTTGTGTCTAGCGGTAGTCTTACCCTCCCCTAAGTTTTATCTGAAACTAGATGCGATGTTAAGGACAAAGGTCAATGTCAAGATTGCTGGAAGTATTTCTGTGTAAGCAGAGTCAAGGTCACTTGGTGACTGCAACATGTTAAAGTCGGAATGAGGCTGATAAAATGCTGTAAAGTCTGAAAGTTTACTGGTGATTTTATTTTCGCAATTACTTCAGTCTGTATTGCAAAATCTTTACACTTGAATACCGTAAATGCACTTAAATGTTTGATAAAGGTTGTTTTATGTTTGCAATTTTTGCAGTGGCCACTTTACTGCATTTCCATTACATTATGTGAAAACAATATATGGTGCTGCCGCGAACTCAAAACTATGGCAAATACATCATTTTCACGCTCCCACGAAATTAAATCCTTGCAAAGTTAAATGCATTCAAATTTAAATTATACAAAAATGTAGTACATTTATCCATTTCTATCTTATCACTCAAGTACTAAAATTAGCTATAGATCAGAAAATTAACCCCTTCTTTTGTGACATTAGGTGTCCACAAAGATTGAAGATTTTACAGTACTGCAGTATTGTCTGGAATGTTACAGTAGGCTCCTGTCAAGTAATCACCTACCTCCTTGTAAGACAAAACAGTTGCTTGCAGGAACACAGACTTTAAGAGTCAAAGATTAAGGAACAAGAGTTAGTGTCAAGAAAGGCCATGTTGTACCTAAAATCATGGTGAGCTGAGACAACATTCTTAAGTTATTCATTTTTGGAATTTTTAACCAAATCAGCCCCTGCAGTTCCAATCAAGCTGCTAGGGGTCCGAAAGGCTACAGAACTTACTGTAAATGCATTTAAGTTCACAGGGATTTAATTTTGCGGTAGCGAAAAAAGGACTTTTCACGGTGGTTTTAATTTTGCGGTAACACCATAGACTGCAGTCTAATACCTTAATAGAAAAACATGAATCCACTGCGAACATTTCTGCATTTACAGTACTCTCTTTCCCAATACCTATCAACCACTGAAAATCACAGTACAGCATGTCCAGAACACAAGATATGATATTTCTAAAAAGTTCTGTTGCAGTACGTTTAAAAGCTGCTAGGGGGGCCCCATTATGGTGTTTGACTTTTATTTTCCTGACCCCTACCCACCTACCAATCAACATCAGGAATCCGATCCAACCAAGAATTTTGAAGTTATGCTGTTCACAGACAGACACAAAAACACACCAAAAACAATTATTACAGTTCTTTGCTAAGGTAACGGTTGTTTACCAACCCCCATGTACTTTTGGCACAGAGTCGGCCTTTTTAAAACTGGAACCACACTAAGTTAGGGTAGACAGTAATCTGTGGGGAGTTTGTTATGAATGAGTTGAAAGTCCAGCCTTGATGTGTTGTGGTGATGTTTGGTGTTACTGGCATGGTGACAGTCCCCAGACACCCTGTACACTCAACATTGGATTAACTTGAACTTGAAGGATAACTTTTAAAACAACTTCAAAGGAGAAACATATGGAGTTGTTTTAAGTTAAAACTTTAAAGCTGAGGTAAAGTATATACTTTTGATACTTAGACTTTACATGTTTATTTATGTAGACTCTGAGGCAAGTTAGAATTTTTAAAATACAAATAGAAAACATGATTTTTTTTCCTGATCTTGCCAATTTTTTTTTAATATCTGACAATTTCTTGAATTGATACAAGGCCATTAGGTTATATTGAGACAATGTAGAATATACTTGAAGAGATTAAAATGAAAGTGATCTTTTTTCTTTATGAAATTGTTTCAAGTTAACATATTTAAAGAATTCTCAAAAGGTAACTGCAGAAGATAGGGCGTTAGGTGCATAGTTTGAAGGAAGTTGAAATAAGAAGCAGGCTTGCAAATTTTGCATTTGACCACAAAATGTTTAGATTTTGTTTTTCTAATCTTGTCCATTAATTAAAGAAATGTCTTGATATTTTTCTGAAGGCTGCAGAAGACAAGGCCAAAGGCAAGACTCCAGGTAAAGATGGGAAGAGGCCCAGGAGTAAGTCTCCTGCGAAAGGGAAAGGGAAGAAGACCCCAGAACCTCCCGCTGTCAAGAAGGACACCAAACTGAAGAGGAGAGGGGAGGAGGATGAGGAGAACAAATACATAGGTAAGACTGATGGACCAATCCTGACTGTCTATCTTAATTAACAGTTCAACCAATGAGGGGATGGTAATTAGCAGTTCAACCAATGAGAGATTGTCTGTATGTCCATCAACTGTTTTGCATTTCTCTGTCTTGACAGGTGGTCTGAGCTATGTGCCAATATAATAATATGTAAAAGATATTTAGCATTAAAAAAAAAGTACTTCTTTTGTGTTATGTCATGTTACAAAGTTTAGTCCATGAAAAGAAAAGTATATTTTGGAAATGGAACAGAATGATGTTAATGTATAAAATGGCATTCCATTGTTTTCAATGCTGCTCATTCTGTGGATTGCAGAGTTAGTTATAGGTAAGATATCAGTTCTTTATCAATGCTTATTATATATTTCCTTACCTTTTCAATGTTTGCACCAATTGAATACAACATAATGAATAATCTTCCAGCTGACTTAAGCACTTCATGAATGATAACCCTCATAATGTGAAAACAAAGTTGGGACATCATTAGCTAGTATTTTTTTTCTATAGACCTGGCATTATTCTTGAATACTCTTCTTTATGCTATGTATTCGATATTAAACAGTTGTTGCAAACTGGTTGGGACTGATATGCAAATCAGTTCCCGAGCATGCAAATTAGCATTAAAACAGTTGTCATCATTGGTATATCCAGATGATGAGCCAGACGACGGACCACAGCACTACATGTTAGTGCACGGCTTCCACCAACCACAGCTGGTCATGGCGCTGGCGGACGTGGGAGTCAACGTGGACGCGCTGCTCAAAATCACGTCAGAGGACTATACCATCTTCCAAACCCCCGACTCGGGGGGAGGGGAGGGGTCACCAAGGGAGGAGCAGAAAAAAGGTAGGATTTCTTTGAGAAGAACACACACCACTACCAGTGGACTAGCCTCCTGCTGTAGTGATTTCATTGTGTGGCTCAGGGCTGAGGAAACAGAGATGGGCACCGCCCTATGTGCCATCAGGCGTGGGAAGGGTTTAACTAACTAACTCCCTGAAAAGGGACTCAAGTAGTAAAAAAAGTTTCACTCAACATCATTTGTTCAATGTTTGGCCATGTTGATTTAAATGACATTGTATGGATGACATCGAACGAGTGTATAAATTTTAAGGCTTATGCTAAAAAAGTTTTCGAGCATGCTGAAAAGCAAAATGAGCATATATATGCCATAATTCTGGTATCAGGTATCAAAAAAAGGTATCATAGAACAATCATAGAATGCCAAAGTAAATTCCAAAGCCAAATGACAAACCTATACAATTGTCTGTTATACTGACGTGTTTAGTAATTTGTTCAACCGTCTTCAATTTCATACTGAAGGTATCTTTTGGGGTGGGCCAAACTTTTCTTTTTTCATTTGCATGCTCGTATCAGTTCTGGGTTCCCAGAGAACGTTATCAATGTATGAAGATCAACCCGGCCTGAATTGCATGAAAAAATAAAATAAAATCTGACTTACATGTAAGTGCAAATACTATGAAACTTTTGGGAAAGTAAAAGTAGAAGTTCAAACAATTTATATTTTGCATGATTATCAGTTCAATAATTTCATAAAAGTCTTAAATGTCTTTCATGAACCTTTAAGATGAACAAATATGATAATATGATAATCATGTCTATTATGAACCTTAAGATGAAGCTAAAGAGCTAGATGTTTTGTAACAGTTGTAGACCCTGTAAGTTCAACTTGGTAACCTTATTTGCCTTGTTCATTGTTTAAAATACATGATATTGTGTTTACTACAACAGGGGTGCCTAAGCATTTGCACGATCCCTATGAAATTCGTACGAATATTATGTGATACACACGAATCACTATGCGAAAACGCACGAATATTATGAAATTCGCACGAATCACTATGCGAAATCGTACGAATTTTATGAAATTCGCACGAATCACTATGTGACACACACGAGCCTTATGTGATTTGCACGATCCTTATGCGAAATTGCGCAACCACTGGCGGGGTCACGTGACAAACGGAGCGGGATTTTCAAGATGGCGGCTTCGCCGCTTCGGCGACTGAAAATACGATGTAACACGCCGAAATGAAGCTAAACAGTAGCTCACAGGCTATCAAATACATCTTTGCGACGGTAAATGTCCATTCCATGCCTTGAAATATAAATACCTCGGGTAGAAACGCTCAAAATCATGCCTCCTCCCGGCCGCCGTTTTTGCATAAGGATCGTGCAAATCACATAAGGCTCGTGTGTGTCACATAGTGATTCGTGCGAATTTCATAAAATTCGTACGATTTCGCATAGTGATTCGTGCGAATTTCATAATATTCGTGCGTTTTCGCATAGTGATTCGTGTGTATCACATAATATTCGTACGAATTTCATAGGGTTCGTGCAAATGCTTAGGCACCCCTGTACAATGAAAAATGAAATATCAGATAAACTTACTGTCCTGTCATAAATTACTGTCCAGATGATCACCTGTCAATATCAACATGTACCTGTCAATATCAACATGTACCTGTCAATATCAAATTATGTACCTGTCAATACCAACATGTACTCTGCTGTCAATGAAATTTCTTGTACTCTGTATGAAATTACTGTGTATATTAGCATGAAAGTTCATCTGTGTTGGTATATGACATTATGGATAAACTAAACTTTAACTAACCAACACATTTTGGGTAATTCCCAATCAATTTAGTGTTGGTCAGTTAAAGTTTAGTTTATCTATACTGTGTATATTTTTTTATGTATGAATAACTGTATACATGAAAATGTGTATACATAAAAAAAGCATGCCAAATGAAATTGAACAAAGTGGGCCATAACAGAAGAAAGGCCTCTCCAATTTAACTTGAAAATCTTTTCTTGTGGAATAAATTGTTTGCAAAAATATCTGCGAAACACAAAAATGAATTTGTGTGGCCTGAGCAACCTGATTCGAATACAGCTGTGTGAATTTTCTTATGATTACATTCCAGATGAACAGGTGGAGCCTGTAGCAGGTGCGCAGGAAGGTATGCGTGGGCAGGTGTCGGTTTGGTTGATGTGTGCTCTCGACCTGAGAGTTGTGTTTGTTTGTTTGTTCTGCTGTGCATGTGTGCTGAAATATCCCTTACAGAAAGTATTGAAAGTGGGGTTAAGGACTCTAATGTTAAAGCGGGTTATGTAAATTGAGCTGTTTTGAGTTTACGTCAATTGTAGCCAGCTTTAATTCAACACGAGCATGCTGTCTGTAGTTTTAATTAGTACGTTTAAAAACGTGGAGTTTTGTTGGTCACATTTCTTCTATCTATCATGTTACAGTTTGTACTAACATCCAGAATTCATCATTAAGCATTCTCAAAAGTTACTAACTCGAACACCAGATTGCCCCATTAGTCACAATTATGCAGCGTCCATGGTTTAGTCAGTGTTTGCAGACTCAGTTTTGCCAAAAGTTTCCTTTGAACACAAATTAAAGGACAATCCGATGAACCTGTTCCCAAAACTAGGTTTCACATGAACTAATTGAAGTGTTCAATTTACTGTGAAGCAGTGGCAGCCTTCTGATTAATTTTTAGGCATGATGACAACCCCCCATAATCCCACCCCCATACAGACCCTCAATTATGCACAGAATGCTGAGAAGTGACACATGATTGCTTTTTCACATCCATGATTGCTGAGTTGTTGTGTGGTGGGCTGGTGTGTCTTTTATAATAACTAACTAACAAGCACCAAAACTTTCAGGCCATCAAGCATGCGGTCAAATGGAGATGGAGTGTAGTCATTCTTTCGTCCTTTCTTTTCCTCTCTCTTTCTTTCCCTTAGATTCAATCTCTTATTCTTCCCCCTTCTTTCCTAAGTCTCCATCTAGTCTTTACTTACTACTAGATTATTTCCATCTTTATGAGGATATGCATGGGGAGTTCTTCTAATGCCTGTCCCTGAATTCAGCATGTATAATAATAATATTATGCTAAAATCAAGGAAGGTAATTGGAACAGAATTTATTCACCTTGTTTATCATTATTATATGAAAAAATGCTATGAATTACATTGAATAAGACGGGTTTTCATTCGAACTACAGGAAATAAAAAAGGCTGCCTACATGTCATGTATGCATACCCTCCTTTCTCTTTAATCTTCCATCTTTCCATCTTTCACTAGTCTAAAGAATGCCTCTTTTCTTCCCTCTATCCTTTAGCACTTCCACCCACGTAGCAGTGCCAGTCCTTACTAACATACTAACCCCCACTAACCCCGGGGCTGTCTGTATTCTCAGTCCATTTCTCTCCGCCAGCCCAACAAGACATCGAGCGACAGCAGCGACAGAAAGCGGAGGACGAGCTGAAGCGGTTCTGGAAGTTCCTGGACCCGGTGTTGCGGCGTGCGCCGGCGGGGTCCCGGCTACACGACATGGCGCGGCTGGAGTACGTGGTGGTGAACACGCTCCATCCCTCGGACTGGGAGGATCCAGACAAGACGGTGGGCATCTCTGGGAATTTTTCATTACCTTAAAGTTTGAAACTTTTGTTCTCAGCAATTTTTAACTGATAAGCTAATGGTCTAGGAAAAAATGTTGAATGTGTTTCCTGGAGGGTTATCCAACCAACCCATTATAAAAGTGCCAACCTTTGTCTTTTTTGTGTGTGTCAGCTACTGGCAAATGGTTCTAAGATTTTCTCTGACATCTAGATGGAGAAATTCAAAACAGTAGTAAACATTGAACTTCTTTGTTATGAGTCAAAATCAATTAAATCAATCTTTTCATGCTTGTACAATGTATATCTGTCCTAGCCTGGGTACCATCCGGAAAGTACATGACGTAGTTCGCCCCGGCGTTCATTAAATACCATATACAGTCACTTCTAGCTCTGACATTCATTATACACTATATACAGTCACTTCATTGTGTTTTCCTCTCGGAATGCGGACCATCTTAACGTCTGAAATCGTCCAAATTTTGGACAAAGGCGTTGATTGGTCCCCACATATGAGCGAATTAAGGAATGGGTTCAAGCGATCGGTCGAACAGGCGTTCCAACACCGGACAAGCCCTTTGTCTGCTTGTGGGAGGGCCTGTTGTCATCGAACGAGCGCTCTAGAACCTATTCCTTGATTTGCTCATTAATTGCCGTTAGCAGCAAACGGTTTGAATGTGCAGGTCTCCAGATGGATAGCAGAAGCGAAAATAGGAGGCACTACTATCCGGATGGTACCCAGGCTATATCTGTCCATAATGATTTTGAAAAAGCCAATGCAGCAGCTATACAAGTCATTTTAAACTAAACCTTACTCCTCTGTTAAACTGCACACAGCTGTCCATAAAGGACAGGAGGGTCAGGAAGGTAGTACTGGATATATTGTGTTATTCATTAAGAAATGTATTTCAAGTCTGCTGGTGGAAATTTTCATATCTAAATCTATAACAATAAGATTTGTACAGATTCAGTGTTGTGGCCTCCTACACGTAGCAATGATTCTGCTATTCTATTCTAAATACTGCATGGTTTTGCTCAGTCTAATGCTAAAATGTGTAAACAACTTAACTAAGTCCCTGTATCACCAAATTTTATAGCTGCTTCAGTCTATGAAACAAAAACTATTTAATAGTCAAAGAAGTACTGTAAATGCATTTAAGTTCGCAGGGATTTAATTTCGCGGTAGTGGGAAAAATGACTTTTCGCGGTGGTTTTAAGTTCACCGTAAAACCATAGACTGCAGTCTAAAATACTATAACAGAAAAATGTTCGCGGTGGTTTTAAGTTCCCGGTGAAGTGGTCACCGCAAAAACTGCGAACATTAATCCACCGCGAACATTTCTGCATTTACAGTACTTTCTGCTTGATCTTTATCTTTCTATACAACACCATGATTGATGTAATCTATACCCTAATGTTGTATATTACCAAGAACACAGATATTATTTCGTACTAGCTAATTGTATTTATTTTTTGCTTCCATTCAGCTTGCTTTCGGCACGGCGGTGTTTGAGGACGTTGCCTGTAAAATTTACGACATGTACGACTGGAGGCGCCAGTTTCAGCATTACCTGAGCAACATGAAGCTGTTACATGTCCCCCTGTATGGGGAGGCACCTCCTGTACCTGCACAGCCTACTGACTCAAAGGTACAGAACAGTAACAGACTGTAGTAATGTTATAGTTCACCTTTACTGTCAGTAACATGAAGCTGTTACATGTCCCCCTGTACGGGGAGGCACCTCCGGTACCTACACAGCCAACTGACTCAAAGGTACAGAACAGTAACTGTAGTAATGTTATAGTTCACCTTTACTGTCAGTAACGATTGACTGTAAAACTTGGCCGAATAATACTATAGACTCTATTCTACTTTGCTGTTGTTATTTTCCTCGACCGGTAAGCCCCAAAAAGTCTGAATGCCTGTTATTATAGCCTGTTCATGGCCAATGGGTCCAACATCCAGTCCACAGAAATTTTTACAAGTCCATTTTTTCTTGACCGGTCCATTGAGAAAAAACGGTTTTGTACCGGCTGGAGCAATGTGTAGAATTCAATAAACAACATTTCTTGTATCCCCTAGTTGTCAGCCCAGGCCCCTACTCCAGGCATCCCAGAGCTGGATGTACCAGCGGGGCCCCCTGACGTGGACATGCGGTACTACAGTGAGCTGATGAACACTGTACCACAGGAGAGTGTGAGCATCCCACTCATCATGCACTGTATGCTGGAGCAGGTAAGGATAGACTCCCTCCCTGTATCAACACTGATCAATCCCTAGGCCACTTTTTTTATATATTTTTAACTGTGGAAAATACATTTTTTAGACCCTAATGCTGTAGTGAAAAATGAATAGCCCCTAAAATTCTTGAACAGTGATGATTGTGTACAAAATATATAATTGGTCTGTAGTTGTCATTAAACAGGATAAAATTATGTCAGAGTCATTACAGTGCTATCACATTTTTACTTCCATTAAGAAGGTTAAGTTTGTTTTTGGTGCCATTTGCAAATTAATATGAAGTCAACATGGATGGATCAGTACTCAAAGTTGTCCTTTGTTTTGCCCAGACCTAACAACACACTGTAATATAATTGTATCTGGTACAAATTTATGTTATTAGGTTTGAGTAAAACAAAAGACAAGTCTCCGGGCAGCTTTCTATAGTACTGCAGCAGAACTTCAAGTTTTAATACTTGCCTCTCTCTTTATCAATATTCATTCCTTCCATAATTTATGGACTTGCCTGCCTTGCTTTCCCAAAAGTTTAAATTACATGATTTTTTTTGTCAGCTGATTAAATTTTGGTTTCATTGAAATCCAGGTCAGTGCGACAGAAGAGGACCGCGAGCCGCCCAGCGAGCGTCCCGTGCCTCCCCGACAGGACGGCGTGGACCCTAACCTGGCCGCACATATGGGCGGGGCGGCGGTCAAACTGGCGCTGTCTGAGGAAGAACAAATGGTAAACACATCTCACTGCAAGCTTCGTCATGTTGGTCAATAATTGTTCATTTCGACAGTTGAGTTAAATGTAACGTTGGTTCACCTTTATCCTCGGGGGTAACCTATATCCATTGTGTTGCCAAATAGAGTATCCAGAGATGATCAAGTCGATGGAAGGTAGTTTCAAATTGTACTATTTTCAGAATATTGCAGTTTGAAACCACCATCTGTCGACTTGATTTCCCTAAAAACATTGTTCTTAAAAACAACGGATACAGGTTACCCTACGGATAAAGGTGAACTAGCGTTACATAGATTTGAGTTCTTGGCTCCTGTGGAAGAAATACAAAACTAGGGTCAAAGGCCACTGGCAGGCTTTTTGAAATAACAAGCTTTTCTTGGAGTTTTAGCTGAACAATCCTGTTTTCTTTGCATGGTGTTTTTAGATGTGCTTCAATTAGAGGCACTGCTTTTTGAGATTTACTATTTCATAATTATGATCCTTCAAAAGCTCAGTTCAACAGTCAAAGCTAGGGGGAAACATAGGACATAATAAAGGCATGGTTGTTCTGCCAAAATGCGAATATCTTTCTCATTATTCTGTATCGTCGGAAGCAGGATTTTAATGGTCCCCTGAAACACACCTAGCAGAAGAAGAGATATCCCCTGTGTGTATCTTCCCTTATTTCCATAGTCAGAGGGTTCCTACTATTTGTTTTGAAGGATATATCTGAAAGGTTTCCTTATTGCCAATTAGAAACTGTGATTCCAATGTGTTTCTCATGAGTTTCATGGTAATCAATCACTCCTAGGAGGAGAGTATAGCAGACAGCAGGCTGGCAGGTCCTGGTGTTTCTGTGGGTGGAGCAATTGGTCATGGATATTAGCTATGTTTTCATTGTGTTTCACCAACTTGGTTTTACATGTGTATCCTTCAGCCATACATTGGAATCACAATAGAAAAGTGTCCCAGTATGTGTCCATTGTATGACTGAGCTTTGTGAATACATGTACCTATTACAATGATCTTGAACTTCTCCTCCCACAGGCTCTTGACGGTGAACTTGACTTGGCTGCCAAACCTGTAGAGGACAAGAACCATCAGCGCCCCCTGCTGCTGCAGTACGGTGACGGTGTGTCGCTGCGTACGCACCACCTGAAGCAGGTGGACGGGTTCCAGCCGCAGGTGCAGGAGCTGAAGATGGTGCACCTGCTGCCCGTGGCGCGGCTGTGTGAACTCCCGCCCCCGTCCACACGGGTCAGTAAGGAACGTGCCGCCCGTCTGCAGGAACTACTGCACTTCTGTGCTACAGGTACTACATGTACATGGACATTCTGTAATACTACAGTAAGCTAACAGTAACTACTACAGTAACTAACGTCCCACTACACATGGGTCAGTAAGGAACGTGCTGCACGTCTGCAGGAACTACTGCACTTCTGTGGTACAGGTACACTAATACTGTACATCCTGCTATTTTTGCAGGGACTTTATTTTGGATATTTAGTGGTGTTCTAAGTTCACAGTTGACCTAAGTCTGTAGTATAGTAACTGTTATTTTACAACGAGAACGTATCATTCATACTGTCATGAATTCACAGTGGACAGGTTACTGTCATGATGACAAAACGGCAAAAAGAAAACCACTGCAAAAATTCCAAGATTTACGATACAAATCCATGCCTATGGACTCCCTTTTTTCAAGACATTAATCAGAAACACAACAATGATTTCCATAGTTAAGAAAAGTTAAGAAAATTAAGTTAATCAGTTAAGAAAAGTTTACTAAGTTAATCAGTTAATCAGTTAAGAAAAGATGCAATTTTTGATACAGCCATTACCTATGCTGTAAATCGTGCATTGTACATTTGGCCCACTTGTCCAATGATATTATCATGGCACAATTTTGGTGATATTTTTACCCAGTACAATGTATATGTACTTCTTCTTTTCCCCATTGACTCAAAAATCAAGAATTCTATCCATTAAGGCTTCTTAATAGAAGTAAACTCTGTTCTTTTCAGGCAACTTGAGTCTGTCTGAGATCGACCGTGCCTTCAAACAGTTTGTGTTTGAGAGTATGGTTGGCAGCACCACTGACAAGAGTGGGATGGTGCTGGAGCCCCCTCTAGCAGATGAGGATGGTACTGCACCTGAGGTGGAGCTGGATGTGCCCTGGGATGACCCCTTCCCCTTCTACCAGGAACTGAAGAAGAGTGGGCTTCTCAAGGTTAAGAAACAACTGGATAAAGAGACAAGCAAAGAAACAGGTAAACTGCATTGCTAACAAAATGTTAAAAAGTTTAAAAGTTAATGCTAATTATTAGTCAGGTAGTGGCTTCCCAAAACTCAGTTTTAACCATCAAGTATGAATTGTATTATCTTAGGGCATACAGAAGACTTGATTTTTAAAAAAATCATACTTTAGCAACTTTATGTTAATGTTAACCAGTGAGAAATGCTAATTTGTATACGCACATACATGTACATGTATGTGTCTGTGTGTGTGTGTGTGTGTGAGTGTGTGTGTGTGTGTGTGTGTATGTGACTTGAATATTTTGTATGTGATCATATATTCATGTGTGTGATTGCATAAGGTGTGTGTGTGTTCACATGTGTGTGTGTGTGTGTGTGAGTTCATGAGGTGTGTGTGTGTGTGTTTATATGTGTGCGTGCATGTGCGAGTGCATGTGTGCCTGTGCATTCTCAGAGTTTAATTGCACTTAGTACATTGAAATGAAGACCATCTCCCAATGTTTCCTACAGCAGTAGAGCCAGGTAACCAGGATGCCCCCCAGCCTGGCACACCCGTGGAGGAGGGAGAACAGCAGCCGGGTAGCCGGCCCACCAGCGGCCGGTCCAGGTCTTCCCGCCCAACCTCCGCCAGACATGGGTCAGCTGGGTCCAACAAGTCTGGTAAGGACTCGCATTTATTGATGAGTTTCCTTCCTTCCATCCTTCCTTTAACCTTTCCTTCCATCCTTGCTTTTGTCCTTCCTTTCTTTCATCTACCCATTCATCCATGTATTTTTCCTATTCCTTCCTTTCTTCCATCTATTTGCCTTTATCTATCATTCGTTATGTCCTTCTTTCTGTCCTTCCTTTCTTCCATGTACCCTTCCATCTATTATTTATTTATTTTTTCTATCCATTTGTCAATCTATTAAAGTATTATTCTATCCTTCCTCCCATGCATTTCTTCCTTCTATCCTTTCTTTCACAAATTATTCTATCTTCTATTTATCTTTTCTTCATTTTATCTATCTTTGTTTTCATTAATTTCTTCCTTCTATCATTCCCCTCATATTATTTCCTCCATCCTTCCATCTTTCTTCTATCTGTCCTCTCTTCCTTTTATCTATCCTTCCGTTTGCTTTCTTTTTTCTTCTTTCATACTCATGACTACAATTTAGGTACAGTGGAAGCCAGTTAATAGCACCTCGGATAAACGCACACTTCTGGTAATTGCCCGAATCCCCAAATCCCAAACCGTCTCCCATTCACTCCATTGTTAGTGACTTCGCTTATCTGCACAACAAAAATCACCAACGCCGGATAATTGCACGAAAATTTGTCAAACATCCTCAACAAATTGACTGAAAATGCGTGCTAAAAATCGTCAGACACTGTACATATAAGCCGAAAACGGCCTTTGTGAAGTCGGTATCCTGACAACATGTATGAAATTTTTATTGGGATCAAAAGAAAGCGATATTGTGGGGTCGGCACCATGAAGAGATGCCCGCCCGCTAAAGGTCGTCAAAGCCCGCATTTCGATTTGGCAGACAACTTGCTGTGACATACTCAACGAAAACTGTTCTCTATCTGTCCATTGTCTAATTACTGTAATTAGGGTCGCGGGGAAATACTTATGCAGTGGTTTTATGCTCTTGGCAGCCAGTCGGAAACAACACAGCGACTCGGGGCCTACAGACGGACATAACACTCAACTTCGGCGGTGCAATGCTTTAGTTTCGTGATCAGGAAGCTACATAATGTATACAGTAACTTACTTTTAGTTTCGATTCCAAGTGTATTGCTGTACGGTGTTTCGTGAAGACATGACGTCCGGAGCACAACAGGTACAGCACTACTGTAACACGTAAATAAACTGTGCGTTGTACTACCTCCCATACCACCTCTTGGCCCCTCCGACCGTTGTGATGCAGTCCAAATGACCAACTCCGCATTATCGCACACGCCGGATAATTGCACAGAATTCGCTGGCAAATTGAGTGTGCAATTAAGCGGCCTCCACTGTATTTATTTGAGAGCAACAATTGATGACATAATTTAAAGTGTCATAAGATACATGACATTTTGCATTGTTTATTTTGTCTTCTAGGTAAGGAACAGTCTCTATCTCAAGAAATACCAGATGAAAACAAAGCACAAGAAGAATCCAAAGAAGCAGAACAGAAGTCCCAAGAGGAACAAGAAGAAGAGGACCAATCAGATCACGTGACAGTGAACCTGATAGAAGCCACACAGAAGCGACAGCTGGACGACTGGTGCTTTGCTGAACACTTTGAGCCAGAGGTTCTGATTCAGGTATGCTCACAAGTTTTCATAGTTCTGTAGTCCGGGGGACCTTTTCAGCTTCCAGAAGTGTCCTATATGGCAGAGGCTGTAGTCTCCTATACTAGGACTGCTTTATAGTTGTTGCTGTAGGGTTGATGTGAATGTGGGTTTTAACATTGTCAATAGAGGCTCAGACTAAGGCCATATAGACTCTCAGACAGATGCCTACTGCATACGTAGGTATTTTCACAGTATTACTATTATAATAATGGTTGTCAAAGAAACCTGTCCTTGTCAACTATCAATGTAACAAAGCCTAGTGGAGATAATGCAGCATTTGTGCCATTTTCTGTGACAGCAATTGTCAATCCATCATCATGTGCATCATTAGTTGTCCTCGTCATTGTCAATGCAGTAAAGTCACTTTGTCCTTACTGCCATATTCATTGCCATGAGATTTGGCATCAATGTGGCATCATGGAAAATAATGTGGCATTAAAGTACCTGACCAGACTGTCCAGCATTACACAATCCTACCCCTCTTTGGTCTATGCAGGTCCTGGATGAAGCCAAGTTCAAGTACTCCCACATGGACAGTTACTACCACAAGCGGGACCACTCCATGATGATGGTGTTCCACAACCCCCTGGGTCCTGATCTGCATAACCACACAGCCTGGAACACTTACCTCCACTCTGATGTGGGCTTCAGGTTAGTACAAACATCTGCACAACCACACAGCCTGGAACACTTACCTCCACTCTGATGTGGGCTTCAGGTTAGTACAAACATCTGCACAACCACACAGCCTGGAACACTTACCTCCACTCTGATGTGGGCTTCAGGTTAGTACAAACATCTGCACAACCACACAGCCTGGAACACTTACCTCCACTCTGATGTGGGCTTCAGGTTAGTACAAACATCTGCACAACCACACAGCCTGGAACACTTACCTCCACTCTGATGTGGGCTTCAGGTTAGTACAAACGTCTGCCTGGAACACTTACCTCCACTCTGATGTGGGCTTTAGGTTTTTACACAATCACACAGCCTGGAACACTTACCTCCACTCTGATGTGGGCTTCAGGTTAGTACACTGAACCACACAGCCTGGAACACTTACCTCCACTCTGATGTGGGCTTCAGGTTAGTACACTGAACCACACAGCCTGGAACACTTACCTCCACTCTGATGTGGGCTTCAAGTTAGTACAAACATCTGCCTGGAACACTTACCTCCACTCTGATGTGGGCTTCAGGTTAGTACAAACATCCACACATCCACACAGCCTGGAACTCTTACCTCCACTCTGATGTGGGCTTCAAGTTAGTACAAACATCCACACAACCACACAGCCTGGAACACTTACCTCCACTTAGATGAGGGCTTAGAGAGAGAGAGAGAAAGAGAGAGAAAGAAGAGAGAAAAATAGATCAGAAAGAAAGAAAAAACTTCACAGATTTTTTGTCACATCAAATCTTCGAATTGTACTTTGAACCAATATTCTAAAGATAAAGTAACTGTTCAAAATGTAAATGAATGAAATGAGGTCCAATTTTCAGCATCCTCATACCTGTTTAAGAGAAAATCTGTGTACTGAACCAAATTTTCATCAAATTTGCACAGAAACTACTTGGAACACGTGACAGAGAACATCTCAGACTGGGTCCGTGTGGAGGAAGCCAAGTTCCAGGCAGAGTTGCTGGCAAAGGAGCTGGCTCTACAGAAGACCCCTGTCACAACCCCCGACACCTCACGTCCCTCCAGCTCCAAGAGCCAGAGGAAGAGATCCCAGTCACCCAAGAAGAAGTCCAGGTCCCCATCAGGTAACTGCAGTTTGTGTATAAGTCACTAGATGGTGCTGACTGTATCAGCATTTGCTATCTCCATTCCGGTACATGTATGATGATGTAAAGCAATTCAGTTGTTGGACAAGTGGGCCAGTTGAATTTTCTAAAGCCATACTCCTAGCCATAATAGATGTTAGACTAAGTGATTCTACCCTTGCCTTCTTCCCCTAATAGATCCCAGCTATCTCACCTTCGGGTCATTCATTAGCAATGGCTGACAGTGTATGGACTATACCACACTTAACTTTCAGGAAGGGGTCGTCTTCTTGTTATGCTGCAGTACCTAGAAATTCTGCTTGGGGACCCAAATTGACCAAAGTCTTGTTGGGACTTCAATAAATACATATATTACATGACACATCTTAGAATTATGATTCCTTCAAAAGGAAAAGGTGCAAACACACAAAATAACATATATATCCTACGTAGTACATGTGCATGTACATAAAGAGTACATGCACCCTCGTTTGAGGTGAGCCTTCTGCTGTCTTGTAGGTACCTGTAACAATTATTAATATATACAATGACACAGAGGATTGTTTGTTTAAGGTAAGAGATCCAAGAGGGGGTCGGCCAAGTCTCCAGAGAGACCCTCGTCTGCTGCGAGACCGCTGCACGTGCGGGAGAACTCACTGAAGGCCTGGAAGGAGGAACAGGACATCCTCAAAGCTGAGGAGGAGAGAAAGGCACGGGAGAAGGAGGAGAAAAGGGCCAAGTCTGCCAGCAAGAAGGTATGATAGTCAATTTTTTTAGTTTGCCTGCTTCTAGTATTCTAGCTTGCTCATAAGTTTATCATTGTGCCAGGGTCATCTACTCTCTCTTTGCAGGCAGGGATTGAATTGTAAGAAGCTTACAATATGCTATTGGCTAAATTGCAATGATCACAAGGGGCTGCCATTTGGTGCTAGCTCAGGTGACCTTGATGTTACAGTAATGTAAATGCAGAAATGTTTGCGGTAGTTTTATGTTCACGTTTTTTTGTGGTGGCCACTTCACAGCTAACTTAAAACCATTGCAAAAATTTTTCTATTATAGTATGTGACTACAGTCTATGGCGCAACCGGGAACTTAAAACCATGGCAAACACTCCTTTTTCCAACTACTGTGAAAGTAAATCTCTGCGAACTTAAATGCATAATTACAGTAATTGCCACAGATGCAGACAAAACATGCTGTAGGTTTTGAACCACTCAAACTAAAATCCTGAAGACCAGTCTTTACGATATACAATGTACATTCCAAGGGCATAAGTTTACTGGCACATAAAGGGATTCAAACCCAAGACTTCCAAGTTACTGGCCAAACACCCTGCCGTTATGCCACACGACCCCACTCAATACAGTAATGATAACTTGCAAACGTTGAATTTTTCTCTGTATTTCCAGGCTAGCCGAGAGCGAGGCAGCTCAGCTGGCAGCACCAAGAGTAAGAGCAGGGAGAAGACGTCGGACAAGAAGTCTCGAGGAGAGGACAAGGAAGACAAGGATAAGACACAGGAGCCGGTACCTGAGATACAGGAACCAACTGAACCTGAAGTCATCTTACCTGTAAGTTGTATTATGATTGTCTTTATTACATCTGTGATGTTTCATTTTCAGTATGTCTGTTTATTTTCTTGTATGTATATAGTTACTTAGTTATTTGAATGTAGTAGATAGGCTGGTTTATATATGCCAGGCACATTGGGGACACTGACAGGAAGTTAGGTCAAAGGTCCCTGAAAGGGTGGTTATTTCATTTCCTGTACTCTGCTACATCAGGAAAAATGCATCAGACCAAAGCAACAATGATGAATAACTTACATTCATCCATCTAGTACTATAACCTGCATGAAGTTGCAATGAAGCCAGTGTTCATAGTCCTATTGGTTTTTCTTTTCAATATTTGCTCAAACTTTGTTGTTTTTGCTTCCACAGTTCACCGGTTACGATGTCGGTAACGAGCTGGTCCATGCAGCGGGGGAATCAGTTACACTGTTCCCGTGTGACGGCGGAATTATCAGGACTGAGAAAAACTCGTTTGTACAAGGTCAGTTTTCTACTCCGTACATATTTTGATTTCTCTCATCTTACAAAAGTGGCAGATATAGATTTGAATGAAGTACTGTGTTGCAAATTTTCCTCGTTGCAATATTAGAAAAAAATGTCTGTGACTGCACATGATGCTTTTGTTAGACATGAATACATCTATCATTATAAGACATTGGTAGACATTTAAGAATTTACTTTTGTCAAGTTTGCTGAATCCAAATGACATGAACATTGAAAAAAATGCATTTCATAACTGATCTGCTAGATGGCGTCGCTGTGAGGACGTCTGTGCTGAAGGATGGCCACCTGTTTGTGATCCACATCCTGGACCCCAGACAGAAGGGAGATGTAGACAACACTGGGGAGGAGTCAGTCAAGGAGAAGGCAGATCTGGAAAAGTCTGAGAAAGAAGGTAAGGACTAAGCATAAGACACAGAAAACAAAGACTCCCAGACTTTAGGTTTGTCTGTTTCTGTATGCGTATGTCTGTCCATAGTTACATGTACTTGACTACACTGTCAGTGAGTGGGAAAATGACTTGCCAGAGTGGCAGGTAGCAGAGGTCAGAGGTGGTAGAACTATATCAATAATCAGATATGACAGTGCAGGTCATTGGGGTCAATGGAAGAGGCTACTAATTCATGGGGAGGGACTGTATTTGGTCTGTCTTCTTGTCTGTATTTTCATACTCAGATAATGTTTGAATGAATTGACTTAAGTTGTAATATTTAATAGAATGTATCTTAAATAATTTTCTTCAGAAGGAAGCCCGTCCCCTCGAGCTGGTACCCCAGACAAGAAGGATGAGTCTGCCCCCCTCCCCCTGTCCAGGTTCGGCTCCTTCACAGCTGTGCTGAAGGACGGCATGTGTCTGTCTCTCAGTAACCATGGGCCTTCTGGGAAACCAAAGATGCCAGGTAAGCACTTTCAGACTATGAAGGGCTAATATTAGTAATGACCCACCCCCAGGTGTATAAGGTGTATACACTATACACTGAGTAAAATCACAGAGTGAGCAACACATACATTTTTGGTCAAAAGGACATGTAAACCAAACAAGTTACATGATAAACAAGTCTATTATCAGTGAGATACTTGATTCTTAGGCACTTGTTCTTTGAGATTCTAGACCAAGCAAAATTCTTAAACAACCTTTGTTTTAATTTTTAAAACTTTTAAGCAAATTTTGTTGATATCTAAAATGTCTTACAACTTTAAATCCTCAAAAGACTTTGCAGTGTTTTATTCACAGTAACCACAGTCAAAACCTAATCATGCATATTTTTTTCTTTAAAAATTAAAAAAAAAAAACATAGCAAAAGTCTTTTTCTCCTTTGTGCTGCAAAAAATATGCACAAGTTTCAGTATGTTTTACTTCTTCTTTTTCAGATGATATGTCAGCAAAAGAGGTGGACATCATGACCAACATCCCCCCAGCCTCCACCCCGACCCCTCCTCCCCCCTCCCCCTCCAGAGCCAAGTCCCCACGGGCCAAGTCACCCAAGGGGAAGCCTAAGTCCCCCAAGGGGAAAAGGAAGGAACCCCAGGTGGAGGAAAAGCCTCCAGAACCGGTAAGAGACTGCTTTTAATCATTTTTGGCCATACCTCAGGTGTGTAGCCATTTTCATTTCAGATCTCCAGATCATCCACTGATTTAGGTGATTGTCTAGTAAACTGCAACAGCCTTTACCATCCAATTGTTGCTGGTAATCTCTTTTAGTCTTTACCATCTCTTTTGACACTTGTGCGTATAGCTGTATGTGCTCTATACAATTTATTTTTGTTATTTAGAGAATATAAGATACATTGGATTCCATAGATACTAGAATTACAACTGTTACAATTTACAGTAACTGTTGTACAATATTTCATATCGATCTGTGTGGTACAAAAATACTATAAGACTTCAAGTTGATATACCCGGTATGCACAAGAGTGATAGCCCCCTGATAAACTGTTGAACTTTTGTAATGTTGTTTGTGATGTTACATACATTTTGTGACATGCACTCTTAAATTTAAGAATTTTGCATTTTATTGTATTATGTGTCACTTTCCAACACTTTTGTATTCTCCTTTGATTACCAATTTGTTAGAATTTTGTCTCACATAACAGAATATTTCACAGTTGTACATTTTTCTAGCAGTCACAGTTTGATTGAGGAAATTTTGTGCATGTTTTAGTATGTCTTGATGACAGTAAAGAATACTCAAATTTATTGACCTTTTCCCACCTAAGCCACCCGCAATTCACCTGGATAGAATTAAGGACATTGTGAAATTCCTACGACTGAAGGTATTTCTCAGCTACAGCTGTGGTATTTATAACAACACCTTGCACACCTTTGGTTGTTAAAATTGGTGATCCATGTGCTGGATAAGACTGTAAGAAAAAATGTTCCCAGTTACCTGACTGAACCTAGCAAAATTCTGCCAATCATAGCTTTATTGGTCACCCGCTAGCTGTGGCAAGGGACATAAAATTTTTGACCTCCTCTCCTATCTAATAATAAAAATGTTGCAGAATCATGTACTCCTCATTTTGGTGCCTTTTAGTTTTACAATTATTGTATGTTTAGAATATGATTGTGTTGGTGTGAATACAGTGTGTCCTGGTGTCATACAATATTTGTTGATCCTTTTCACTTCGGTTGGAATCTAAAATAATATATGAATTTTCCTGCCAACCCTAATCATTTCTTGGAAACGCATAATGTTTTTCCTAGGCCCAAGATAGAAATTGAAATTCAAACAGTACAATAGAATGAATCCCTGGGGCACAGTGGTACACCCCACTCTACAACCTTACATCCTTGTGACTGATTGGACTGTACCATTTCCCCACCCCAGGAGGAGCCCCCACCCGAGCCAGAGGAGCCTGAAGAAGCACCCATCCCCCCCTTCCAGCAGCTGTTTGTGTCCTGTCCAGATGGACTCAACATTAGGTACTTCCTGGAGAAGGACATAGGTGGGTAGTGTGAGTGAGTGGACTCAACATTAGGTACTTCCTGGAGAAGGACATAGGTGGGTAGTGTGAGTGAGTGGACTCAACATTAGGTACTTCCTGGAGAAGGACATAGGTGGGTAGTGTGAGTGAATGGACTCAACATTAGGTACTTCCTGGAGAAGGACATAGGTGGGTAGTGTGAGTGAATGGACTCAACATTATTTAGGTACTTCCTGGAGAAGGACATAGGTGGGTAGAGTTAGTGAATGGACTCAACATTAGGTACTTCCTGGAGAAGGACATAGGTGGGTAGTGTGAGTGAATGGACTCAACATTATTTAGGTACTTCCTGGAGAAGGACATAGGTGGGTAGAGTTAGTGAATGGACTCAACATTAGGTACTTCTAGGAGAAGGACATAGGTGGGTAGTGTGAGTGAATGGACTCAACATTAGGTACTTCTAGGAGAAGGACATAGGTGGGTAGAGTTAGTGAATGGACTCAACATTAGGTACTTCCTGGAGAAGGACATAGGTGGGTAGAGTGAGTGAGTGAACAGGAAATATTACTAATAGGTAAATAATTCAGTGATAAGACAAATTAATACTGAATTAGTTTATTAGCAAATTACTTTGCAAAATCCGCCATGTAGTTGAGAAAATTGCATGGTGACCTCAAGCAAAATATTAAGGGCAACATCAATTCTAACATCTGAGTCCTGTTTTCAACTTCTCAACTGTAGTGCACTTAAGGTATGCGTTAGTTGCATTCAAATTATTCTATTGAAGCCAATGTGATAACAGGAAAACTTTGAAATTTGTATTTTTTGTTTGAGGTTATCAGTTTTGGCAAATATGTATAGTGCATTTTGATTTGAAACGTGTGTTCACGTATGGGAATGACATGCATTTTAAATGAAATACAACGAGATATTGCATCACCTTTGGTCCCAATCCTCCCCCTTGTAGGATCACCCTATATGGACAAAGGTATCTTTGCTGATATTACATACTGTTTTGTGTTTGATATATATAACAAATATTAACTAATTTATTTTACGCTGACCAACCAGGCATCAAGCCGGAGACGGTAGCAGAGATAGGTCGCTCCAGGCTCCTGGTTCGCCAGACGTACCCGTTCAAGACCCGCGGGCTGCAGAAGGTGGAGGACCTGCGGAAGAAGCCAGCCATGCAGGAGGTGTCAAGATGTGTCAACAGTGATGGGACAGTGGTCAAGGTGTTACACGACGGAAGCACACAGGTAATGTAAATGACCGTATTGTCTCCAATAAAGTACTCATCCCTCCTCCACTTTGAACAGACATTGAACTCGATAAATTCAAATTTATGATGTTTTTTCCTCAAGTTATATTGCATAAAACAACCTGGGGTTGCAACTGAGACATAAAATCACTGAGAATGAACTGCTAGAAGAAATCTATTTAAACTAAAAAAAAAACAACTGTTAAACAATTGTCAAAGTCACTAACTCAATAGGATTGCATGCAAATGCTACTGTTATGTGAAGCATGTTTAGACAGTTTTTTTGGGTAAGACAACACCAAGACAACACCAATGTGTATTTTTGCTTTATTTTAGGCTCTTTTACCATTTATCCATGCAAAGACCTCAAATAAAGTATGCATCCCAACTTTGGCAACAACTTGTAGCAACTTTTCATTTTTCAAATATTTTAAAAGTGCATGCTTTATTCGAAATGCGTTATTTTTTAACTGTACTTGTACAAATTTGAACATCAGATTCTACAAAATCTTTTGCATCACAACGCCCCTAAAATTCTGTTTATGTTTCTATTTGTACATGAAATCCTAGCTACAGGCATGATTAGTTTAGCCTTAATGTTATCAACCCATGACCAGATGTTTAAGACACATACACAGCACCAATATCTCCATGTACAATGTAATTCTCCCATTGGATGGCATTTCAGCACCTGGCTATAATCTGATGTATTGTTGTATTTCCAGGTTCTGTTTGCTGATGGGACTATCAGTGAGAACCCCGGGGCAGGGCCCATCGGTCCCTACGGCAGCAGGAGCAACTCCCCCTCCCGACCCCCCCAGTCCCCCACTCAGGAACCCCCTGAGGACGGGAAGGAGACTCCTTCCAAGAAGAAAGGTGTGTTTATTGTTTTAATAAATCTTAAAGTCATTCTCTTATTTCCTAAGAAAATATATTCCTGTAATACTTTGTGTCCAATCTTGTTGCAAATTTAATGTCCAATGTCATGACTTCAAATTCTACTACTTACACAACTTTTGAAATTCAATGCAATGCAGTACATGGATGCCCTCTATCAATTTTGGGTTGAACTGCAGGTGATATATTTTTTTCTCATTTCCTTTTCCCCACCAGCTGCTAAAGGTGGCAGGAAGTCCATCACTACACTACAGGAGCCTGAGCCTGTGGTTGTAGCACCGCCAGTCGACGAGAAAGCCAATCAGTGGGTCACAACCTCGTCGAGCGGGGAAAGAGTGGCGACAAAAGGCGATGGAACGCCGTTTGACGTGAAGCCGGCACTGCTGTGTCAGGCCAGCGATCCTGAATCCGGAGCTGTAAGTGAACAATCTGGCATATACAGCTTTTACATGTTGTTTCTTCCTGGCCATTACATTTCCCAAGGATAGACAATTTCTGACCTGCAGTACTGACAAAAGAAGCTAGGTGGCAGCAATGAGTGGTCCATTTCTTGTTTTTCTAACTGCCCTGTTCTGTACAGGTTGTGGTGACCCGGGAGGACAAGGTGATCAGTGTACACCGCCCTGACGACAGCGTAGTTGTGGAACATCGTGACGGAACCAGAATCACCACGTTCTACAAGGACGTCATCCGTGCCGTTCCCGTGGATGAGAACGAAACTGGTGCATAACATTTTATTAAACAGAGAAACTCAATGTTTGATTTTTTGTTATCATAAATCTTGGTTGTGGCTAAGCCCTAATCTATGAGATGGTTGTTTCTCACCGAGAAGGACCCCTACTCTTTTTGATAAGTGTGGTGGGTTCTTTAATATGGTCATGCTGTGTGTCTCTCCTGAAACACATAAACTCCATTTAACGTCCTTTTCATTTAACGTCCTGTTCACAAGACAGCCCGTCAGCAAAGCTACATGTAGACAATCATTTTCACTTAAATGAAGTGAGGAAAGTCGTTTCAAGTGCATTTCACAAGACATACCAGGGGTTTAAAACCCAGGATCTTGGGGTTCTGGTCAAAACACCAATTCTGCTGCACAATTCTACTTTTGACACAAGAAAACTTTAATTTGATACTTATGACGATTGTTAATGTTTCAGGTGAGAGTCCCCGTATGGAGACAGCCCGTGTGAAGCACACTAAGGTAGAGTGTGTGGGGTACGCTACTCTGCTGTTCAACAGTCTGGACGGCTCCTGTATGACTGTGTTTGGGAACGGCACCAGTCTCATGACTAATCTCAACGGAACATACCAGGTCAGTATACTGTTTAGCACTTACCGTATATTCTCGAATAAAGTACGCACCCCAATTAAAGTACGCACCCCTGATTTGGGGCAAGTCTTAGACAGATCTGTGGGACTGAAAGGTAAAATGGAAAAACTCAAATAAAGTACGCACCCCTTCTCCACCAATTTTGGACAGACCTTGAACTGGTTAAATTCAAATTTATGTTGTTTTCCTCAGGTTATTTTGCATGAAATAACCTGGGGTTACACTGTCGTTGTCTCTTTAAACTTGTGGATTGCCTAACTGCAACTTGTAAAAATCACTGAGAATGAACTGGCAGAAGAACTCTGCTAGTACATCGAACTGGGAAAACCAGTTGTACAACTGTCAAAGTCACTAACTCAAAAGGATTGTATGCAAATGCCAGTCATATGTAAATTATATTTAGACAACACCAAGACAACTCCAATGTGTATGTTTTGAAACCTTCCTGGAAGTGTAGCTACAACTGGCTTTATTTTAGGCTCTTTTACCATTTATCCATGCAATAACCTCAAATAAAGTACGCACCCAGACTTTGGCAACAACTTGTAGCACCTTTTCAGTTTTGAAAAATTTAAAAAGTGCGTACTTTATTCGAGAATATACGGTACTGTAAGTCATGATAGTTTTGCAGATTTCAACATCAGGCCATGATAACAACTTGTAGAGTGTTAACCAGGATTCTTTTTTGCAAATACTGTGGTTCCTAATTTTTTTAACACTCAGTGTACTTTTTATGTCAAACTTCATGGTTTTCACAGTGACGACTCTAATGTGAACTAATATCATTACCGATAACAGATAAATTGCTTTATTTTCTTTACGCGCACCAACTGCCACAGTGAACATTTAGTTCTGAGAACAATTTACATTGTCTCAGACCGAGAAAACACAGTGAATTACAGTATTAATTTTTTTTTCTAATTTGTTAGGATTCTTTAAAAATATCGCTAACTACATGATAAACTGTTTTTTTAAAGTAGCATTCATCACTTGCAATAATGTTTAAGTCAAATAACACCTTTTCAAACTTCAATCCCAACACAGCTGTATCACGGGGACGGAGGGCGACTGGACATGGACGCGGACGGCACCACGGTCTACGCGCCGCGGCCCGACAATGACCTTGGGCGTGGCGGGGAGGAGGAGATGGCCCTGGGTTCGTACGTGATGCGGCACAACACGGAGATGTGCTGTGAGATGGTGGATCTACAGGGGAATGTGTTCCAGGTGGCAGTGGACGGAACAACTTCAGGTCATTCTTCTTTTATCAGGTTATTGTAATGTGAGGCCACGTTGATTCAATTATTGATTCATACATATAGAATACAAGACGGTGTATTCCGTATCACCCGAGGTACCAGCCCAACCGCGGGAAGGATCAGCCGAAGGCCGGAGGGTGATCCGACCCGTGGGAGGGCTGGGGCCGAGGGTGATGCGGAATACACCGTGTTGTATTTCATTTATGTCATACCCACCTGAGAAAACACATATTTCGATGCAAAATGCACCAGAAGATTGTAACAGCAGCAATTCAAACGTCCGAATCCGGTATTCAAATTTTCAACCATGCTGTATTCGGCCCATTTGAAATAGTTCCATTTCCTCGAAGGAAGCCTGTGTGATACAACTTTTCAACCTGTGTGATATGGAAAGTTATCGAATATTTTTGCATCACAGGTATGACATAAACATCATTATACAAGTTACATCCGACTAGTATTCATTTTCATGTTTAATCGTACTTGATCTACATGTATGAAATAACCAGAGGGGCGAGTAGAACAGAAAGAAACAAACATGTCCCCTACCCGGAATCGAACCGGGGTCGACAGATCACAAATCACGAACGCTATCACCGTCGCCACAAAAGCACTAGTGCTATTGGGCAAGGACGATAGGCAGTACTTGAACACCACTGTTACATGTACTTGCTTAATTCACATGCAATATTGGGCATGCATTGCATTGTACTAGTCCCTCTCCTTGGTGCTGAAAGATATTCATGCCAACATGTAGTCATTTTTTGTTTTCTATTACATAATGTCCATTGATATTATATATTTTTGTAATTTAAGGTATTAGGAGCACATATGGATGTCACAATGTGAGACAACAGGAAGATCAATAACACTGACCATACATGTAGGTGGTCCTATGACAGGGACACCTCACATATCATAATGCTTCTGATAAGGTTCAATAAAGGGACCAGACCCCAGGTTTGTCCCCCTCAGGAGAGACAAGGCAAGCAGAGAGTGTGTGTCTCATTCTATTCTCCCCTACACTTGATGGCTAGCGGTGACATAAATTCACTCATTTGAAGATGCTGTGGAAAGTGCCTTTCCCAAGAGCACAATATCAGCGGCATTATGAGATTGAAACCAAGGACGTCTTGATTCTGGGAAAAGTACGACCCCACTAATAAGTCATTCTGATATTTCATTGCAGTGATTCGAGCAGGCCAGTATGGAGAGGAGGAGGGAGAGGAGGAGGAGGATGAGAGTTTCCAGAAGAGGAGGAAGCTGATACAGTATGGGGAACACTGTCCCAGGTTCTTCATCATTCATGCTAATGGCAGTGGAACTGAGCTGCTCAGGTATTACACTGTTTTATACTGCTCAGGTATTACACTGTTTATACTGCTCAGGTATTACACTGTTTATACTGCTCAGGTATTACACTGTTTATACTGCTCAGGTATTACTGTGTTCCTCAGTCTGTATTCAGGAATAATTAGTGGGGAAGAACAATTTCTTTAATCCATTACTTTGATTCAGGATTGATAAGACTTGTCCATGAATGAACTTTGGCTTTGATAATCCTGAAGAATCACTTGACAATCCTGGAACCCATTCTGTCATATTCTCCAGTCTGTTCAATGAATACTTTCATGCAAATTATTCTTTCCCATCCGATGACCATTGAAATATTTGGTCCTTACTTCCTGCAATATTTTGGGAGTCAAATACATGTATTTCTCAAAAGCTATGTAGTAGGGGCCTAACTACTGAATGCTTGTCCAAACTCCATCCCTATACTTGGAGTCCATCCCTATACAATGAGAACCCTTGCCTGTATTTTAGACATGTCTTCATATGCCAGTTGTCATTTCTCTGTCAAGGAATTCCTGCACTAATCTACATTAAATTTTGTATATTGAAGTGACAGTAAATGAAGCTAGAGTAGGATTCATACCAAGCTGACACTTGAAAACAGGACCAATTGTCTGGGAACTACATGTATATCTGAGTGATTATTACAGCAGCAAATAGGAGTCATTGTTTCTGTCCATCCCAGGCCCAAGGACGTAGCTGAGTACCTGTCCATGGCAGCCAGGGATCCTACGTGTGCCCTGATCCAGGATCCACTCCCAGAGTACCCCGGTGTCACCGGCATCACCGTCCTCAAGCCACACACCAGCGGCATCAGCCAATCATGGCTCAAGAAACTGGACGAGGAAGTCATCATGCCCAAGGGGTTGAAGTCGCGGGACTTGAAGACCATGTCAGTGTCCGCAGAGAAGACGCCGGGACCGTCGTTTGGTACCAACGTGGGGAAGGGTTTGAGCGTGGGGTCCGTGATGTCATCTCCCAGACCCGTGCCAGTCTTACACTGTCCCGACACACTGGAGATCAGACAGCTGGTGCAGGTATGTTTCACTCAAGGAATATTCCCACTTCTGACACCATATGCACTGTCTATTTAACTTATTGTGGAATCCCAGTTCCGACACAAAAGGTTTTTGAAGTGTGGAGCAGATAGAAAACAAGTCCTTCTTTGCCACTATATGGTGTAGGTCTGTAATAATAGTAGTACCTCCTATGGTTTGCTGGATGAGTGTGTACAAGGGCACATTCAAATTTGATCAGTATACAATGTGGCTAGAATTTCCTCCATCTGATAGTAATGTGATAGTAATCTCATTCTATATTCATAATCTGCATATGTACTATGTTTAATACTTGTTTTAGTAATTAGGATGTTAAGTTTGTTTCTTCTTTTTTCTTTGCCATACATTGTACCGTGTACGATCGTTGCGCAATAAAGTTCTTCTTCTAGTAATTTTGTCACTAAATGATATTTGAATTCTAAATAGCTGTCTGTATAATATGAGTACAATTGTACTGCACTAAATTCATTTTATTGATTTGATTGATTGGTTGCTATTACAATGTATAATATTGTGACAGAAGGCTACAATGACAAATTGTTGAAACCATGAGCCATAGAGTCCATCTCAAGAATCTTTTAAGTAACAAGTTTAAAAAACTGTTATCCCACTTGTTGTTTTTGATAGTATAAACCAGTGAGTGAGGACCTGAGAAAGAGGCTGCAGCTGGGGTTGAAGGCGTACGCGGAGCACGTGTTGGAGCGGGAACAGACGAGCGCCGCGCTGATGGTACAGGACCCACGGACAGAGGAGGAGAAGATTCACGCTGCCGACCTCGCTTCACAGACGGTACATCATCGTGTTGACTGTGTAAAGTGTGCATATAGAATACAACATGGTGTATTCCGTATCACCCAAGGTACCAGCCTGACCGCGGGTCGGATCGCCCGACGGCCGGAAGGTGATCCGACCCGCTGGAGGGCTGGGACCATGAAAACCCACCTGTGAAAACCCCTGACTGTTTTGATGTGAAATGCGCCAGAAGTTGAACAAATTTGGTGCCCTCAAACAAAAAGTGTTGCAACAGCAATGTTCCAACGTCCGAATTAGGTATTCAAACTTTCGATGGCACCGCACTCGGCCCACTCAAAACAGTTTGATTTATTCGAATGGAGTCTGTGTGATACGCCTTTCGAACCAGTCTGATACGGAAGTTATAGCCCAGTCCAGAACACCCCCATTGAACGTTTTCGCGTCACAGGTATGACATAATAGATGTTTCAGTATTGAAACACTAGAGGCGAGTAGAACAGTTTTAACCTCAAGCTTGCACCCGGGATTCAAACCTGCGACCTATCGCACCAGACCAAGCTCCCCAAACCAAGCAGCCAACCGATTTGGCCCAAAACCTGACAGGTGTTTGGCATGGTCGGTTGGCGTTGCTTGAACCCCACTGTTACACTACTCCCTCTTTTCTTTTCAAGATTCGTCCTCAAATCTCGGAGTACATGGTCTAGTAATAAGGATTTGCCGTTCTTATCGTCAAGGTCTGGGTTGGTTTCCTGGTGCGGGAACCAGTGAAACACTAGAGGCGAGTAGAACAGTTTTAACCCCAAGCTTGCTTCAAACCCGCGACTTATTGCGCCGGACTTGGGCAACCAAGCTCCATAAACCAAACACCCAACTGATTGGCCAAAAACCTGACAGGCGTTTGGCATGGTCGGTTGGCTTTGCATGAACCCCACTGTTACAGTATTTCTAGAATTAGCCATCATGTTGTTGTCAGTGTGCTCACCTCGCATTAGTGCGTCAACAACATTGTTTAGCTACAGTTAAACTTATTTAGAATTACTTTGAAATCACTAACATTTTGTTTTCGTGCTTTTTGTTACAGATTTTTGGACAGGCACAGGAAACTGAACACCATGAGAGTGCAGATAAAAAAGTCACAGTGATGGAGGGTAAGTTTGGACACAAGAAGCCACCATGCTTGATTTTACCATGCTTAAGGACTGAGGGAGGTCATAATCACTGAGATACTGTAGCTCAGTTATAGTAGTGATAAGTAAACTGAAGTTTGTTGCCATTGTATGGAAATTTTTGAAATCCTGTAGTAAACTTTGTAAGTTTGACTTGATATTAGTACAGCAATAAAGTGTAAATTGAAATCTTGTAATGCAGACAAGTTATTTATAAAATGTATACATGTATGTCGTCAGGTGATGTTACTACTGCGTATGAGAAAGCAGTGGAGGTGCCTCCACCTGAACCTCCACCTACACCCAGGAACAAACGTACACAGGACGACTGGGACAGGGACAGGTAATGTCTTCTTTTATCTTATTTGAACTCACCCATAATCATAACTATTATGAATGAATAACTATATACAATATTACATTTTATGTCTTAAACTTTGTACTCATCCCAGCATCTTAACAGATCTCAACAGATTCTTCTCTGAACTTTTGTTTAATGCATTAAATTTTTCTGCATCAATTTTGTGTACCTGTGGTTTTATTTCAGTACTTAGAACTAGTAGTACTTTTCAACATTTCATATGTTTTTGCTGTTTATGAATATCAAGTTCTTTAAATTTTAATGTTGTGTTTTATTCTTTCTCACCAGACGAGAGCTAGCAGAGGAGCAGGAAGGTAGAAATGCCCTGAAGAACAAAGACGTTCCACCTTACTTTGAAAGTGAGATGGGGAAACACTTCCTCATGAGCCAGGTGGGAAATTTTACATTTTGATCAATTCATAAATTTATCTTGATTTGTTATCATGATAAGTCAGAAGCTTGTGTATTTTCTCTTTTAATGTTCCCAATCTTGTCAAAGTGCACGTCTACGTATACAGTATTGAGCAAGTCACAGATTGAGACTGAAACATATAGTTGAAAAGAAAAACTTATTGAGTTTGCGCCCCTTCTCAAATGATCAGGAATGTATTAGAAATATACAGTAATGCCTGATTTTTTTCAATTTCATGGTTTTCATGGTGATGACTTTAACATGAACTAATCATTAAAATAACTGATAACATAGAATTCGTCTTGTTGATGTTAACAAATAATTCGTTCACCGTGAACATTTAGTTCCGAGAATAAGTTAAAGTTTCTCATACTGTACCATGAAATTTTGGTACTGAGAAGACAAAGTGAAAAACAGTGGTGAAGGATGCCTGCTCTGTTCCATATATTTAGAACAATTTGTCTCTCTCCAGGCTCCTGACATGGACGCTCTCACGAGGGAGCTGGCACACGACCCACGGCGTGACGGGTCACAGGTCATCCGCAGTAACCCCGACAGTCCCATCAGCATGGGGGAGAGTCCGCAGGGCTCCAGCGGTCATCTGGTCAGGGTTCAAGGTCAGCTGTCTAAGTCTCTAGTGTGGCAACCTTTGTAGTCACCAGAGATGAGTGTCCAGGTCCAAAAAAAAAAACGGACCTGAAAAAATTCTGTGGAGAGGATTTTGGACCTATTTGAAAATGAACAGATTTTATGATTACATATTTTTGGGATTACCTGTGGAAGAAAGTAACAAAAGCAGAATTTATAGTCATAACTACCAAGTTTAACAGTCAATAAGTACAAAGGAAGTTAACCTTGTAGGATTTTATAGGTGTTTTCGATAAATAAAACATGCAGGTTAAAGATGTTCAGAGAAAAGAATGCATTTCCATATGTCATATAAAATAAGCTACTGTAACAGCACACACTGGTGTAAATTTGCACACAAAAGAAAGGACAAAGATCAAGTAGGATTTTTCAAGTCTTGTCAGAACTGATACATCACAAGGATTGAATTTAGAATTGAATTTCCAAAAGTTTGCATAATTGAGGTACATAGTATGCTTACTGTTAGACAGAACCTTGTAATTGTTCACGGTGTAATTTTTTAGTGGTTTTTGGTAGTACTCAACTTCCGTCCATTTGCTATTTTTACAGAGACCTTTTCCACGACCCCACCTGGAGAGAACACACCTGTCACCACTGAGGACTCACCATCGCTCGGTAAGTCAAGTAGGAGGCAAAATCATGCATGCTTGAACTCGTGAAACATCTTGTTATATAATTGCATGTACTTGTGATTTGACTTGAAAACATTGCTAGGGGCAATGTTATTATATGGTAACACCTATTTTTGTGTTGATTCTTAGATTTAAAAATTATGAAAATTGTTTCCATTCATTTAATGGTCTAACAGTAACAGGAAAACTGTGCACTAGGTCTTATAGAATAATAGCGTATTACGTTCAGAGTTGTAATGATTCACCCTCAAACACCTGAGATGATAAAACTCTTCTTCTACTATTCTGAATAGCATAAAATGTATCATTGGTTTAACTGCTGTAATCTATTTCTTTAACAGGTTTAAGAGTGACCTCTACAACTCCCAGCCTCCGACCAACGAACCCCACCCCAGCGCATGCCAGTGGCACCGGGACCCCCACCCCCCTCAGGCCTAAAAACCCCACCCCCCAGCATGCAGCTGGTGTGACGCTATCTGCCAGACCAGGTACAGTATGACCATGATATTCAAATGAATTAAGTTGCAGTATGGTGTTTGTCTCAAAGATTTCTAGGTCCCAGTCCTTTGATTTAGCTGCTCTCAGATTGATGTTTTGCCCTTGCATGAGAAAGGCACTTGACACAAATTGTTTTCACTTCAAAGGTAAACATGAGACATGATATATAAATAACCTAATATCAAAATGTAGTAGAACATAGCAAAGTGAAGCTCTTTGTATTCCTCTGATTCCAGAAAAGAAACACAATCATATATTGGCAACACACCTGGCTTTAAAATATCTTTATGTCAATGATCACAGTGCCTAAGTCACATGTATGTTCCCTATGTTTCTGTCTCTATGTTTCTAACTCTATGGTACTGTCTTGCAACTATAGCCTTTGAGCAAGAAGATGTATTGACTAGAATATTTATTCATTGTTGTACAGGGAACCCAACACCCACGCAGGACTCCAACTCCCAGGGTAGTGTTCCATCAGAGACCCCCTCTGCCTCCCTGTCTGTCCGCCCCACCACCATCCCAGAACATCCGGAACCCTCCCCAGGTGGGAAAGGTGTGCACCAATAACCCTGCTGTGCTATACTTCACTAATTAAAAATGCAAATAGGGACACCAATATGGTGGTGAACAAAGAGATAAACAAATTTGTTTAGAAATGTGCTTATATAGCATGAGAGCAGTCATCATCATCAGTCACTGTATTTTGCACCTTAGGCCACACCAATCTAATTTCCTGGTTCACAGATTTTTTCATAAACAATATGGAGCGAGAGGGCGAAATAAAAATAAAAATAAATTGTTAAATGGTTGGGGTAAAGGTAAGGGATAATCCAAAACATAAAGAATAAAAGGTTTTCAGCTTGAAAAAGTACAAAAGACTATTACTGTACAGTAACAGCACCTGTTCATTGAAAATTACAAAAGTAGTGTCAGTTTTTATGTTTGCTACACCAGAAAGTTGGTGAATGGTTTCATTTATGGTGAAAATTTACTGAGTGGTAATTTTTATTTTCATCTTTTTTTCCAAAAAATAGGAGCGAGCGAATCCGTTAACCAAGAAATTAAATTGGTGTGGCCTTAGTAACAGTCTTTGAAGAGTCCTGTAGCTGCATTCAGTCTTTCTTCATCTTTCTCCACTGTGCTCTGCATCCTGCAAGCCTCCTTAGGTCTTAAGAGTTTCTTAAAGTTGTAGGAAGGGCTTGCCCTCTGTATAATGTAAAATCAAGAACTACTAAATAATATAAATTTGTTTTCTTCGATAACAGACTTTGCTGCTGTTACTGTGCGATTATCATTTTAATTATATGTCTATCATAAGTCTTCACTTTTCCATTCACAGAGATCTTGGAGAATTCTGGTCAGTTTACCTCGCGGTCTAATCAGGTGGCCTCGTCTGACGGTGAGCTGGTCACGACTCGCAGTCTACTGCTGGACGTCAACAACCAGCCGCGTAAGGACACGGTCAGACTGCCCCGCGCTCTGGACGGAGGGAAACCTGGATCATTACCCAATCAAAAGGTACAGATTCTCAAACAAGTTTTTTACTCCGATTCCCATTATTTTGCAGATTCGAAGGAAACTGGATGTAGGAAAAATGTGAGAGAGCATTTGATATAATATCTCTATACAAAAGCAGCATATTTTGCTGCACAATATTCATTGCTGTTTAAAAGGAGGATGCAATTCAAGGAGACCAGAAGTTCTATTTTTTTTCATATACAAGTTAAGTCATACAAAAAATCTTGGAGAAAACCATTCTTCTCTTGACAACTTTTGAAAATATCTCAATTACATTGACCGCTAAACAAAACAAGCATTCCTAATGTGGAAGAGTTTATTTTCAACCTATTGTCATAATTTTACCGTGCTATCCTAAAAATACATGTAGCTTCTTATGATAGAAAAAGTCTGAATGAGAATTGTCTGTTATTATGATTTTGATACCTTTTTTATTCACTGGGAAATGCCACTATGACAATACATTGACTTTTGTTTCAAGCTTCAATGTATATATTACCCATTTTTGTAAAAATCAACTTAGTAAACTGATACAAAATTTTGTATTTCTGTCCTTCCCTCAGTTTTCCCTGGTTGAGGAGCCCGTACGTAGGAAGGTCCAGACATCGTCTGTAGCAGGAGCTTCCTCCAAGGGTGTGAGACAGATGGGAGCTCTGCGGGGGCTCATGGCAGTACCAGACGTAAGATCATTTTGTATGACACCTGTCAATAACACTCTGGTTAAGGTTCCTCATGTGCAACAAGTTGCATTGTGAAAGTTAAAGAAAGATACATCAACAAAACATGTTTGGATGTGCACATGTGCTAAATGTATAACATAAGAAATGTTCATATCATTAAGTTTAAGTGGTCTTCAATCTTCATTGCACAATTCACTTCTCAGCTTATTTTTGTAAAAAGTTACATGTTGGAAAATGGTCTGGACTTTCTTGAGTATACATTACTTTGCCAGTTAAACTTTGTGAAACAAAGTTTTCTTAGCTTCAAAACACCTGAAACATAGAACAGGCCTGTGATAGCCTCTGACATAATCAACACGAGTGATCACAATGATTTCATGGTGATGCAGTGGTAGAGAAAAACAGGTGGTTGGCAAAAGATTGCTTTAAATATTAACCAGTAATTTGATCTGCTTAAAAATAATTTAATATCAATTTTCAATCCAATCTACTGACGTCCTGGTAGGCACCAGCCTGCAAATACCCCGGGTATAAACAACACCAGCAATCACTCGTGTACCCTGTGAATATTCTGGATTTTTAATTTAGTATCTCTATGTATGGAATAATAAATAACAACACCAGTGTTGCGCAAAGATCTTACATATCTTACATATTCTATACAACCATCCCTTCCTACAGGATGTAGATTTCGGAGTGTTGCGGGAGGGCAACACCTACGTGTACATGGTACAGCTGAAGAATGTGGGCGTGGACAGCTGCAGGTTCAAGGTCAAACAGCCCCCACCCTCCACGGGACTCCGTGTCCTCTACAACCCTGGACCAGTAAGTAGGGAATGCAGCACCAAGATGTTAGAAATTTGTTTGACTGAAGCAGACGATCTGATTGTGATGCTTGAATTTTTTGTTAGTTAAAGTAATTCACCTGGTGAATCAGTTATCTGCTAATGTAGGAAGGGTACAATTCTGCGTACAAGTAGAAAAGTACATTCTAAGAAAACTACAGTTTTTACAACGAACGTAAACGATGTCGAACAGCATCGTTGGCGTTCGTTCCACAGGTGTGGTATTCGAACGCGTTTTTGAACACGTTCGCACAGTTGAATAAAGTGAAGTTGAGTTTTGCGATCCAATGTGTACAGTCGTGTTCTTCGTTTTTCCGTTCGAACGCGTTCGAATACCACACCTGTGGAACGAACGCCAACGTCGCTGTTCGACGTCGTTTACGTTCGCTGTAAAAACTGTAGTTTTCTTAGAATGTACTTTTCTACTTGTACGCAGAATTGTACCCTTCCTACACTAACAACTTGCATATTCAACCAAGCATGCTGGGTCAAATGTATACTCTCCTGCATAAGTCTGCTGTGTTCTTTTAATATGTTTGGAATTTTCAAGCCATGAGCCCATTGTCTTTACACGCTTGTACTTCCTCATCAAAGGCAAGATGCAACTCTTTGCCAGTCATGCACAAATCGTGGCACAAACCTTTCTCTACATGGAGTTTGAACCAGATGTGGCAAAGTAGCACAGTCAGCAGACCACTCAACCAAATTGTGCTAATAAAAGTTTGTCAGAAAAAATTCTACTAGACAGTCTAGATTAATGCAGCATTATCAATCCCCAATATATGCACACTTCAGATATGTCAGTGTATCCAGGTGTTCAAGACATAATTGAAAGGTGACATACAGTGTTAGCATGCCCACCAGAATTATGAGATTTGAGATTATATTTTGTAAAGTATGTGTTCAGAGTTGATGAAAAATAATGCTTCCCCCCCCCCCAGATTGCGGCCGGCATGAAGGCGGACCTGAGTCTGGAAATCTACGCCATCGCTGTGGGAGCGGAGGGTGAGAAGGGCGTCGGTCAGATCGCCCATCACATCGAGATCACCACGGAAACAGACCTGATGTACCTCCCCGTCACTGCAAATATCCTTTCATACATATCTCAATAATAACTATTATATAACATAGTTGTATGACAATAGTTCTGAATATCATTACTCATCTTTTATTAATCAAATTGTCAAAATCTGAATAAAGTATTAAATGTTCTACGATTTTAGTGGTAGCATACAATAATAAATTACTTTTTGTGGCTACATTCCCATTTAATGGGTATATAGTTCAAAATATAGATATTGTTTTAGGCCTAGGAAAAAAATGCTATGTTTCCTGTTTCAGTCCTAAAAAATTGTTGGGTAGGGATTATCTCTTTCTTTTGCTTGTATTCTTTTTAGGCTGGCCAAAATGCTAGTGATACATATTACAATACAGTTGAACAAAATAAACTGAAATACATGAGGACACTTGTCTTTCAATGTCAAACTTTAATTTTGTGCATAGTAGATACATTAAGTATCCTTCATTAGATAGGACAAGCAGTGTTTTTACTTCAAAGCAGGCCAGTGAGTAAAAATTCTAACTGGAAGATATGTGACTCAACTGGCTACCAAAAAAGTCTAGGTTTGGCAAATATAGGGAAACAGGGAACACAACCTTTACAGAAATATTTGTCAAATATCTCATTTGTCCAAAAATTTTAACAGACTGAGTTTACTTTTAAGTTTCCTTAACACTTCTTACCTATCCTAACCGCTGCGGAGCACGATAACCGCAGCCTGGGCAGCCCGCGGGGAGGGAAGGCTCCCGCCGCGAAACTCATCTCCACAAAACCTCCGTCTGGACAGGGCATACTGCGGCCTCGACGGGACATTCTCATTGGTCAGTTCACATCACATACGTACACCGCTCTTTTTGAATATTGACAGTTATATTGTCAATAGGTAAGCCTGAAAGAACATTTGCTAAATGTAGACTGAAATGTAAATACAGTCACTGTGTATATTTCTTTGAAAGTAATGTGTATACTGTACGATCGTAATGATTTTTGTCCTTCCAACCATTAGCCATTTGTCTAAAGTAACCACTCCCCCTCACCAAGTCAAGGTTAACCTTGCCTCATCATCAACCATTTTCCTTGTCCCTTGATGTGTTTGTTGTTGAGACCAGATTTGATTATATTAGTAGGAAAGTCATGTACTAAGAGATATTGAAATGTAGCATAATAGTATTAATACAATCTAATTGTAAATGGCTCTACCAAAGGCCACGCCAATTCATTTTCTTGGATCTCGGACAGAAGTCATCATTAAGTAGAGGGCAAGGATCAAAACTTCAATATGACTGTATTTACTCAATAAAACTGAGTGCTCCAAGGTATAAACCTGGCCCTCAGGCATATTTTTGATTCTGTTTTTCATTAATTTTTTTTTTTTTTGTCCTACAACCAACAAATTGAATTGATTTTACCTAAGGCGATGTCAATTTGATTATATGGATGACATCCGTGCATGCATCAATTTTCGGCCATTTACAAATATAAAATAAAAAGTTTTCAACCTGGAATGATACTCATACAAACTGTACAAAAAAGACTTCAAAATAATGCCATGGATTGCAAAAATGAATATTGGAAAACATATATTAATGTCACAGAGGTCAAAGATGTGTTAAAGAACAAAAATGAAGAATCTATAGATTGTTTGGTATACTATATTCTGTGTGTTCAGTCATTTGTTCAACCTTCCTGACAACAGATTTCAATATAAAGGCAACTTTTTGGGGGGTCAAACTTTTTTTATTTGCACGCTCACATTACTTTTTGGATCCCTAGGTCATCCATATAATCAAATCAACATGGCCTTATATGATGAAAGAAAATTGCACCAAATTCAGCCAGATACAATGTTTCTAACAAACACTGCCTTTTTTTTTACAGAAGGACTTCCAACCATGGGCTGACCACCTTCAGGAGAGAAGTCACATCCCAGTCTCTATGCAACGTTTCAATTCTCATCAATGGTCTTTGTAGATAATTTGTGACCATTTAGTATTGGGTGTTAAAGATATGGAGTGTAAATATTAAACGATGGAAAATATATTGTCCTTGTATTTTGAAAATGAAGAACTAGTTGCCTTGTGGTATGGTGTTTGAAATTGTCACTGTAATAAAATATATTTGTATTCACATTTTCAATAGTTGCCATCTACATGACTGGTATATAGTTTTCCACCCGTACAAAAGTTGATGTAAGTGCCTTATGAGATAAAAACTTCTCACAATGGAAAGCTTGCTGAATAAAGCACACGTTTGTTTCATACACTGTCAGTTTCTTCAATTACATATAGAACAGACACACAGTCAGGCTCCAGTATAAAATGGATGGATGGATGGATGGATAGATGGATAGATGGAAGGATGAATGAATAAATATCTATAAGGTGTGGGCTTATAAGACACCAAGATATAGTATAAATGAACAGAGGATATTATAACGGGGGATACATAATCAATAACTATAAACAAATTAAGTAACAAAATAGATGTCAAAACGTCATCACTCACTCTGAGACATAAATCAAAACTATCAAACCAAGATGTGAAAATACTTACATATGATCCAAATAGATTACTATTTATAGAGGGCGAGTCGAAAAGTGATGAAGTGACTTAAAATTTTGTACAAATCTAAAGGCGTATCTCCTCTTGAGATTGAACCATCCAAATTTGGTTTTCATCATTTTAAGAGCAACTGAGTTGATTTTAACCCTATTCAGACCGGGGGGGGGCTTTTGAGGCCCGCGCTAACTTTGATGTCCTATAACGCCAGAACGGCTTACGCTAGAGCCACCAAATTTGATGAGTTTTCCTAAAATATTGTTGGCAACAATTTCACGAAGTTTGACAAATTTTCCATTTTTCCGTGTTGCCATGGCAACCGTTTGTTGACAGGCTGTTTTGCCAAAAATCACTATTTTTGGTTCTAACAATGTATTTTTCACATTTATTTGCTATATTACTGCTATTTTGTTACATAAATAAAATCTTATATTATCTAGCATATCTTTCATAATTATATATGCATAAATTATGCTAATTTGATGACGTCATCAGCCCAAAATCCAAGATGGCGGACCGTATGGCCAGATCAAGAACAACGAGCTAATTATCCCTTAAAATTTATAACTTCCTGGTATTTTTTCATCAAAAACCATAAAAATGAATGAATTGAGTCTATTTCCATTGCCCTTTGTGATTATTTTTTGCAAAAAAAGTATTTTTGAAAATTCAAGGTGGTGGATATAATATGGCGGAGCCCAACTGGTATCTTAGATGTGCATGACGTCATTTTATGACGTCATTATGACGTCATTGATGTTGCTATTGGCAACGCAAGTCGTGATAAACATTATTATTCTGTTATCTGCACTTGTTATTACATTTTTGTAGAATAACTTGAAGTTTTCTGAGAATACCCTTTTTTCATGGGTCCGGCCAATATAATCAAATTGATGACGTCATAATTACGTCAACTTACGTCAACGTAACGTCAAACGTCAAATACTTGTCAGATATTATGTCGATATCATGTCCTGAAAATTTGGTGGCCTTACGGCACGTCGTTTTAGAGTTATAGGGCTTCAAAGTGGAGGGCCTCAAAAGCCCCCCCCCGGTCCAGGGATGACCAAAAAAGCCCGGTCTGAATAGGGTTAAGATGACCACACCCTTGACAGCTTGTCAGACGTTCAGTTCCTGAAAATCTGATGCACTTACAATTACTGTAGCATGCTAAACTTACGCACTATAGGTTGCATGCTGATTTTTATTTTTAAACTCCCAATATTACATGTATCTCATTTACAGCTGCTAGGATTGAGTAAGTTGTGATATAGAGCAACTTGGATAGCCGAATTCGTGAGTTGTTGATTAAAAATGTTTGTAGACTACATTTCCATTAACCAAAAAGAACGAAACTTTTTTTTAATTTTTTCATTGCCAAAATGTGTGCTAAGTTTGACTTCTTTTAGCTAATGGGAAAATAAGCTACTGTAACAGAAAATTTTAATCAACACACCGCAAATCCCATGACCCTCATACCTCTGTCACTCTTGGTGAAATCGATATGACGACGATTCTGCGGCAATCGCCCGAGCCTCGCTTATAATAATAACTTTATTGCACAACAATTGTACAAGGTACAAAGTATGGCTTATATGTTACAGGGACGGTTTTCAGGTGAAACGTACCCGCAACCCTCTGTCGATCTTCAATATGGCCGACCTTCCTTCGATACGCCTGTAGATCGTGGATAATATGATCTAATATGACAGGGTTATAACGACCGCTTATACCTCACTCTACATTCGTACACCAGGAACGAAAAAAAGAAGAAAAAACTGATCGGATTTCAAAGTTGAAAATAAGCATGTGGCTTATAGAGAAATGCAGCTTGTTACATATAGTCCTACAATAGCCCGGTTGGGCAAAATTGTACAATAAAGGTCTTCATTCATTCATTCATTCAATAGCCAAAAAATGGGTTAAGGACATTCTTAATTTCACGTTAACTGGATCTCACCTTTCTTCTGACGGAATGCTAAGGGTGTGGTCATCTTGAAATCAGCTCAGTCACTCATAATAGGGTTGGGGGGTTGGTTCGAGATCGCTGTGGCACCCTCCGGGCCTTATAGTTGCCATTGGGGAGGGATTGTGTGCCAATGTAGCTGTGAAGTTGTGAACAAAGATAATTTGGGAACACAGGCTGGTAACAAAATTAAGCGAAATGGTGCCATGCTTCGTCCTCAGGTTAAAGTCGACTGCAAAAAAAGAAAAGGTTGTCTCCGCATGTGGCACGACTTGCGTCACGTGTCAAAGCAGTTGTGGTAATTACTTTTTTTCACAATAGGTATCAAGTAACAAGACCTTCAATATGTAAACATGAATAGGCCAGTGAAAAAGCACTCATTTCAAAATATTGGAATTTGAAACTACCACCAGTCGACTTGATGTCCCAAAGAATCATGTGTTTAAGATACAACCCCACAGATAACGGTAAACTAGCGTTATATGTAAATATATATTGTGATAAAAAATCGGATGTTATGAAAACCAACAAGCTACCATGTAAACATGTTTGTTATCTTAACTTTGAATCCATAAACAAGGTATCAAATAAACGCCGGTGAACATTAAGTTCTTGTCATAACACGACACATATTCACACCAATAGATGTCTTTCTCCATTGAGTTCCATTGTTGACAACTAGGTCCGATTGCCACTGGTTTAACTTTAAGCTGTCGAAAGCAGTTGCAGTCCTCCATCCGACTACAATGAGAAAGAAGGAAAGACAGAATAATTATCTACGCTAAGAAAATAAAGTCACTGCCCTCATGATGTCGAAAAGGCTTTGGGACCTTTAACTTTGACCTAACCAATTAAAGATGTCTTATTAAAGTTTTAGGACCTACCTTGTCTACGAGGGCCTCTCGTACACAACCAACTGGATGACCAACTGAGGCTCTGGTCTCAGTGTAACGCATGAAACAACGTTTAAAGTTTATATAAAGTCTAAAGTCTACAGCATCATTACTAATCTGTTGAAACTGCATTATGTGAACAAAAGGTCTTTTAGCGTATGGTTGACCGAAAAAAAAGCAAAGAATGGTATTTGGTGTCTCCGTGAGTGGCACTAGTTCACTCATTGTCAATAAACAGGCCTTATAGATTTGTAAAGGTGGAAATCAATGTAGTCTTCAACAACTGCATTATAACCCCGTCGTGTGTAAACATGTGCGAACATGTTTGATCACGTCGACCGATGATGATGCATTATAAACGCCAGACTTTGAATGCAGGACGTTTTAATTATAGGATTAAAAACCCTTCCATTTTACAACACGTCCTCACAAATTGAATTTAGGATGTGTTTACGATGCCTTAACAAGTGGTTGCTTGGCATTGAACCTGATTAACAGAAATATGTGGCTCTCCTCCCAGACAACTAATGTCCAAGGAATCGACTTCTAATGAATACATTGTTGCTTTCAGCTGAAAGCCTTGCCGACACTAACGTCCTTTTGTTCACGTTATATAGTTACAACAGATAAATAATTACGTTTTAAACGTTGTTTCATACATTGTACGTTGCACAAAGACCAGACGTCAAACAGTCAGCACTTAGTCCGTGAAGAGAAGCTCTCATAGACAAGGTAAGTCCTGGAAAGTCATCCTTAAATGGACAGGTAAACTTAACGTTTACCTGTCCATTTAAAGTTCCCAAAGCCTTTTTGAAGTCATGAGGGCAGTAGACCATACTGTCATAGACCCATCTCTCTCCTTCCACCGCCTATCACATTTTACCCCCTTACCAAAGACAGATCCCTGGACGGAGTGGGAAAAGTTGCATGCCTTTCCTATGCTACACAAGCCCTACCCAGGAATGTAGTCTTCGGAACGGGGCTGGGTTGTGTTTTTTTGGGGGGGGGGGGGGGGCATTCGTCCGCGATTTTCAACGTTGGCTATGTTCTCTTGTGCCGGGAAAGGGAGTTTGCCGAGAAATGGAGTTTGCTGTGGAAGGGAGTTTGTCGCGATAGCGAGTCTTTGCCCGTCAAAGACTCGCTATCACGGCAAGCTCCCTTCCACAGCAAACTCCCGTCCACAATAACCAACGTTGAAAATCGCGGACCAACGCCCCCCCCCCCCAAAAAAAAACCCACCCAGCTACGTTCCGAAGACTGCAGCAGAGTCTAGGAATGTTATGGATAACCTTTGCTTTACATTATGTAAACTTTATAGTAATAGCCAATAATTTGCGTTGATTCGTGTGGTACAGGGTAAACTAATAAACCACAGGGTACAATACCTTTGGCAAGTACAAAAGGTAAAGGTACAGGTGACCGGTAGTCCCAATGCTTTTTAAGGCCCTAGGAGGTGTAGGTTGACATCCACTGGGTCTAGATCACTGTATTGGGAAGCAGAGCCCAATCCTCTCCTCCCAACACATTTTACCTCCCCAATCGAAGTCAGGTACCTATTTTTACACCTGAGTGGAGTGAAGAAAGTCATGTTAAGTGCCTTTCCTAAGGACACAAGATCGGTTGATATGACAGGACTCGAACTTTTGGATCTGAGCCGAACACTCTGTCGTTACTCTACACGACCGCACACTTTTGCAAGTTATCAAAGTTAACAAAGTCACCTCACTATTAACATTGTATCTTTTATTCTTAGCGGAGCAACGGCCAACATGGGAAACTGGACGTACAGCAAGGCCGTCGTTCTTCTGTACTTTGCGGTCATGTGGCGAAGCCCGAATGTGTACGGATTAACTAAGCAGGAAGCGGCCCAGTTGAAAAGTCAGTAGGTCGTCCTTAGTGTTATAAAGTTATTTATATACATAATCAATGTCCGTCTACAGCAACAGCTTCCACTGTTTGAAAAGGCAGATTTCCACGACTTCCCAACTTTGTGCACAGAGGTAAAACCTGAGGTGTCCTCACCGTGGGACGCGTTTCCACGGAATGCCTGTTCCCCCGTGCCTGACGTTGCAAACGTGCGCACAAGAGGACACGCGAAGACTTGAAGCGTCCCCACTGTTTCACACCTCCCATGTCGACATGTTGTGAGGGATTATCGTTAGCAAAGCGGAAATCTGCCTTTTCGTGCAGTGTTTGTTCCTCAGACTGCCAAACTATGCAACTCTCTAGCTCTCGATGATTTACACAATCTTCAAGCCTTCAGAAACAGTGTTCACCACTAGGTTTATCTCCTAGCAAAATATTTTCCATCATTAACTTTAATTTCACCTTACATTAAACAAATCCGCTGAAGAATGTCTTACTTGTAATAAGATTCTAACCTTATTCTTTACGACATTCACTAGGTCTGATGTTAGAGGTGAAGGCTAAGATTGACGGGGCGACTGAGCAGGTTGCCCATACCCGGCAACACTCCTTGTCACAGAGATTCGTCTTCACCCCGCAGCATGGTAAGAATCCTGAGTGTCATGTCGATTTTTAGGTTTAGGCCACAGCAAGTAAATCTTATGGATGGCATCCTACGCAGAGTGCAAAAGTAATGAGATAGGGCGAAAAAAAAGATGGGTAAAAAACAAAACAAGATGGATACATTTTCAAAATAGACACCATAAACGTCGTAACAAGAATTGAAGTAACAAAACGTGGCATTACAACTAACAACTTCGAAGGCATTCATTCCTGTATTAAAGATGTGAACTAGTGTTGTAAAGGTGATACTAGTGGGGTGCACTTGTATCACCTGCCAGGATGGCAACTACAGTCATGGCTTCCATATTGTAGTGGCACTTTTACAACAACCCAACAAGTTTCCCTTCTGCAGCTATAGTAATGGCTACCTCCCTAGTGTCACTTCTACAAGTATAATTGTTAGGCTACAACACAACATGTCTGCCTATTTTGGTCCATCTGACCATCCCCGAAAAGGAAAAAAAAATATTGTTTTTTTCTGAAATCAGGCGAACATTAATGCGCGCGCTGATGCCATCCATAAAATTTACTTGATGCGGCCTTACCTTCAGGTTTATAGTAAGTTTGTAGTGACACGGTGTTTTTCCTCCGTTTTCTATCCTACTTCTCCGAACAAATAAGGACAATGACCTGGACCAGACGGCTGTCACAATGGTTACTGGTAATGAATTCGAAGCAGACACCCTGTGGTGTTTAATCACATTATGTAGCAAATATATTAGGACAGTGCAAGGGGGGTGGGGGTGTCAGAATGTGCTTGTGTAAGAATAAAAGAGCAGTAGTTTGTTAGGTTAAGTTTGACCATGTGAAGGTGAACATTAATAGATGCATTTGCTGTCAAATGTTACCTTCACCTTTCTAGCTTTTAAAGACATTTTCTGTCGATTTATCTAAGGTCCGGTTTTAGCTCAGAACAAGCACTCTTTCTGTAGTGTCTGCATACATGTGGCAGCAAACATGGATGTAACACACTACTTTCAGAAATGGGGATGTTGGCGTTTCTGTCGGCAAATATATTCCAATCCAGATCTCCACCTATTCGTAGAACCGGCGAGTCGACCAGATTACAATCTCTACCCTGACATATTCATGACATTGCATAACGGTTTCTGCTGATTTAGGGCGTGGTCACATAGGTCGTGCGATCGTCGTACGATCACTAACTTCGGGCATTTTGAAGGACAAAAATGTACGTCTCCTGCAAAGGTCAACTGTCTTGGTACACAAAGTGCTGTTTTGAATCCATGTCGGTGGTTGGTTCTGTCATACCCCTGTCACGTTTGGCGAAAATCGATCGGACGACGATTCTGCGGCAATCGCCCTAGCCTCTCTTATAATAATAACCTTATTGCGCAACAATTGTACCAGGTACAAAGTATGGCTCATATGTGACAGGGACGGTTTTCAGGTGAAAAATACGCCCAACCCTCTGTCGATCTTAAATAAGGCCGATCTTCCATCGATACGCCCGAAGATCGTGGATAATTTTACAGGGGTATAATACTGACATTATTTATTCTCGGACATTGGTATAGACACAGCCTACGCCTGTGGTGAGAGTGGCACCTTGCAGCTGGCATGTGAGCAAGGAAAAACGATCCTGATCTTGGACGCCAACTACGGCCGCACGTCGACCGACCACGTCTGCCGATGTTCCACCTGTCGTACCGACTGTCGGGCAGCCAGCAGCCTGTCAGTGGTGCGGAGAGCATGCCAGGGCAAACAACAGTGCGCCGTGCGGGCCGCTTACACCGTTTTCGGCGTAGACCCCTGCTGGGGTGTACAGAAGTACCTGGAGGCGTCATACAGCTGTATCACAGGTGGGCACACGCATTGACCCTGCATGAACTTTCGCTCTACTATATTTTTTGCACCATGTATAAATGAGATATGTCGATGTAATCTGTATCTCTGTTATGTTATGTTATAGTATATAATCGGTCTACAGGACGATTCGAGCTGGCCATGAATAAATAAAGGGTCAGACAATAACAAAAACACATAGAAAATACATCATCGATCATCACGGGGCAAGTTGCCCGGACCAGGTCCTTTCTCTCCTTCCAGACATCTCTGTTCCCGCGCGCTTTCGTGTGTATGTGCGTGTGTATGCCTGTGTGTTTGTGGACAACACATTTGTATGTTCCATCGTTAGGTAGTGGACAACCTCCAGTCAACCGTATTAAAAAACTTATGCCATATCTTCAGCAGAGACACTGGATTCACATGTTCTCGTTTATAGACCCAGCGGAGAATCTGTACACCATCCCAACAAATTTCCGAAGACTTGAATGGAAGTTCATCTGTGACGGTAGTCAACATTATGTTACACTTTTAAGACTAAATAAAGCGCTTACCAACAAGCTCTCGATCAGTCCTCTGATCCATTTCAAGTTGAAATGACGCAGAGCCTAAGTCACACATCCAGAACGGAAGTGTGACGTCAGTAAAGGGTCAAAGGATGTGTGGCGTAGGCTCTGGGTCATTTCAACTTGAGAAGGATCAGAGGACTGATCGATAGCTTGTTGGTAAGCGCTTTAATTTGTGCACGGATATATGGTCTTAAAATTGTAACATAAATTTCCGAAGATGTTGCAAAAGTATTTACGATTGCCTTGAGTTTGTCCACTACTACGTTACCTAAATGTACTCCCCATCGGTGTTTTCTTGCAGAAGGTAACGTCGCCCTCGGTAAGACAACAACAGCAAGCTCTCATCCATCCCATTGGGGGCCCGGAAAGGCTGTGGACGGCTCCAGAGGGACGCACGTTTCCTGGTACAACCAGTGCCTCCACACGAATCGGGTGTATCAGCCGTGGTGGAAGGTGGACCTGGGGGATGGGGATCCCCACACGGTTAACCGGGTCAGCGTTCTGAACAGGGGCGACTGCTGCGGTTAGTTTATTTTTGTTTGTTTGTTGTTTGTTTGCTTACCCGTGAAACTACCTTATGGCGTAATACACCGTATTTGTACTAAATGTAACTTACTTGATTCACCCACGTGCACACCGGGAATGAAGGACCCATACTCTTTTCGATAGGTGTGGTTATAGGTGCTTTCACGTGTTTAGGGGGTTTAGGTTACGTCGTCAAACACGGACCTCAATTTAACGTGATATCCAAGTCCCTTACCGAAGCTAGGTACTTGGTTGAGTACCCGAGTAAAGTAAGGATTTTCGTCTTAAGTGCCTTTCCCTAGAGGGCACAACGTCAGAGTATATAAGAGAACTGAAATCCAGGACCTCTGGACTTAAAGACAAACACCCTACCGTTACGCTACGCGACGACACATTCTAAATAAACACTAGAAAGCCTTTCCGTTTACGTTAAACAGACATGAAGCTAAGGAGTGCATGCCCCACACACATTGACTTCTTAAAGAATTGTATTTGTAGGAGAGCGGCTGCGAAACTTCCAGGTGCGAGTTGGCCCGAACGAAAACTTCGCCCAGAATGACCAGTGTGGGGAGACTTACACCGCAAGTCCAGCCAATGGAGCTACCGTCGTGGTGTACTGCAACCAGCCGATGTCCGGTCGTTATGTGTCCATTCAGGTGATCATCATCATCATCGTCGTCATCATCATCATCACCATCACCTCATCATCATCATCGTTGCCACATACTAGTACCAGTGTTCCCCGAAGCGGGTCGTCATTTGTTCTCCACACTTTTCTGTATACCTCTCATCCCATCCCAGCAAGGTCTCACTCCACAGTTCTCCTCCATGTCATGATTTTTTTTCCCTTGGGCACCAGTTCAGTACCACCCTGAGAAGTCGTAGCCTCGGCATTCGTTATATACCCCTGTCACATTATCCACGATCTTTGGGCGTATGGATGGAAGATCGGCCATATTTAAAAAAAATATTGTGCAATGAAGTTATTATTATAAGAGAGGCTCGGGCGATTGCCGCAGAATCGTCGTCCGATCGGTTTTCGCCAAATGTGACAGGGGTATGACAGAACCAACCACCGACATGGATCCAAAACAGCACTTTGTGTACCAAGACAGTTGACCTTTGCAGGAGACGTACATTTTTGTCACATTCACCAAATGTGACAGAGGTACAACCACTACTTCGTCTATTGAGTCAGTTATTCTTGTGACTCTTAGTGAGCAATTGAGCTGGTCTCAATCATGATGTTTCTAACCTAGTACAAAGAGATGCTGTTACAGTTGCAGTGTAACACCTAACCTTGGAGTGGCCTTTGGGTCACATCTTGAAATGACCTTCAGGTCATGTTACGTGTTGACCATTTATTAAAAAAGAAAATACCTAGCCAACACATTCTTGCTTTCTGTATGAGTGTAGAGAGTTAAGATTGGCCGGTGTGGTTTCTAACTGTGTTGTTACCATCTCATTCAGGTGATGGGCCGGTCCGAAAATCTGCAGATTTGCGAGGTAGAGGTCTTCGCTGAAACAGGTAAAAATAAAAATGGGGGAAAATGGCGGCGTACGTTCAATTTTGCCAATTCAGCCGTAGATCCGGGCTTTTATGCAACGGTTCTTTACGGTTTTTTTTACACGAGTTATATGTCACCAACAAATATTCAAGATTGCTGTTGAATCATGCTCGTCTTGTGCCATGAGCACGTGTGGTTATTATCTACAAATCTGGCGATGTGACAGTGTGTTCGTCCCACGACGAGCTGCCTACCCCAAAAAAGAACAGAAAACTTTTGGTCTTGTTTTCTAAAAATGTGTTGAACACGTGGATGTCTGAAGTGTGCATACCTCGGACATAACTGTAGATGCACCAGTAGTTCTCCTTAAGTTCATCGCTGATGATTTATTTGGCGGTATTGTGATTAGTGGCGGTATTATGATAATGGATATTATATACAGGGCATCCAAGAAACACTTCTGACAATTCGTTATGTTCAACTTTACTCAGGGTTAACTCCGCCTTATCCAACTATAATATATTTATTTGCAAATTCATGCCCGTAGGCTAATTGCAATGATACAGACAGTGAAAAGTAACAAGTGTCTATTCTAAATACACACACGTCAGCTATCTATGTACATGCTTCTACTTCTTTACTGGGTGGTTTGACTTCTTCTTTGGAGGCAGTGGCTGATGAAAAGTCCCACTTCTTTAATGATTAGTGGGTTCTGTGATTTTAACAGAAATATAGTTTTTTTGAGGTCTACTAACTGGTGAAAAGTTGGAAATAATGTTTTGATTGTGTCAAAAAGGTTGTTTCTTTCGTCCTCATAATGGGGGCAGTTACATATAAAATGTATTTCATCTTCTACTGCATCCGTCGCACAGTATTTACACAATCTATCTTGAACTGGCACTTTTTTATAACGACCCTTTTCTATCTCTAGTGAGTGAGCACTGATTCTTATCTTACATACATTGGATCTCTTGTCAGCGTCGTTCTGGTATAGATAGGTTTCCATGGCATATTCGGTTTTGATATGTTTGTAAAATCTTAGTTTGCCGTTATCTTTAGACAATTGCTGGAAAAAGGTTTGGACATACACGTCTGACAGTCTTTTCCTTAACAATGTACAAATATGTTTGTTGTCTATTCTAGAGTGAGCATAGTTCCATAGATAGGAATAACCATTATCATCAAGTATTTGTTTTACATGTTGGAGCCAAGTTTTCTTATGATTGTTTAAAGGTACATTTTGTTGACAGAGTAGTGCGTCTATTTGTAAAGGGTGTGTAGAGTAATCTAACTGTTTAAGGCGTAGCCAGTACTTAACCATGCGGATTGCTATATCTATGCCTGTTGGATAGACTCCGAGTTCTGCTCTACATGCGGAGTTACAGGAATTCCTGTGCACGCCAAGAATATTTTTACAAAAGCGGGTTTGGATATTTTCCACTGGGCAGTTATCTTTTCCACAGTCTATACCCCAAATCTCACTACCATATAACATTATGGGCTTAATACACGTATTGAATAGCTTAAGTAGAGTCTTGAGGGACATCGTTGAAAGAGTGAGAGGTTTGAGGCCGAATACAGCTTTACGTGCCTTTAGAGACAGATTCTTTTTAGCTAAGGAATAAGTACCTGACGAGGACAACGTCAGGCCTAGGTAGGGGTAGGAGTTTGCGATTTCGATGTTATCTACGCCAAATAAGAAATTTATGTTCTTGAGGAGTCTCCCTGATTTGTTAAAGATCACGGCTTTAGTTTTCTTTAGGTTCACCTGCAGTTTCCATTTTTCGCAGAAGGAATGAAGCCTGTCAAGGGCACATTGTAAGCCGGTTTCAGACTCTGAAAGTAGTACTACATCATCTGCGTAAAGTAGACAAGAAACGAGGAGGTGGTGTAGGGAGGGTGGGTCGCAGTCGGGGGTATCTAAATCTTTAACTAAATCATCTATAAATAAGCTGAAAAGAGTAGGACTGAGGTTGCATCCTTGCCTTACACCTCTGTCAGTTGTAAACAGTGGTGTAAGGCCGGTAGGAGTTTTAACACATGTCATCGGATTAGAGTACATGGATTTAATCAATTTGTAGAACTTGCCGCCTATGCCCAGGTTAAGTAGTTTGTAACGTAGACCTTCTCTCCAGACGCAGTCAAAAGCTTTTCTGAAGTCTATAAAGCAGGTGTAGAGGCGTCTGTTGGTGTTGGTGTATTTTGATATCAGTGTGTCAATAACAAAGATGTTGTCGTTAGTTCCGAAATTCTATAAATAACTGTCATATATTTGATGTTGTTCTTAAAATCATTATACAGACATGTCGTTTTTTATTATTGGCAGTCTTATTTGAGTAGCCTTAAGTTTGTGTACCCGAGCTTTATGTTCCTATCATTTGCTTCTTTCATGTCGTTATTATAACCTTTTGTTATTTAGTCTTATTCTTATTGTCCTTAGACCAAGGCAAGACCAACAATACAACCTAACGGGAAGAACAAGAGTAGAAAATCATTTCGGAATGATTGCACGATCTCTGTACCAACACCACCAATACAGCTTGTATCCTGATTCAAGGACAAGAGTGGAAAATCCATTTGGCAATGACCGAAATACTCCTTTCCTCACACAGAAAGCGATAGCCGTGAGTACATCAGCCTGGGTTGCTGGAGGGACGAAATTGACCGCGCCATTCCGACACTCGAGGGGACAGATGTACGACTAGATGGTGTGAACTACTGGACACGCAACAACCCCATAGAGAAGTGTTACCAGGTAGCACTTTCTCGTGGTTTCCCCATGTTTGCTGTACAGGCAGGCGGCTGGTGTGCTGGGTCTGCTAATGGGCTCAACACCTTCAACAGGTACGGACCTTCTACGGCCTGTGCAGCGGACGGCGAAGGAGGGCGTTTGGGAAACGAGGTCTACAAGATTACAGGTCAGGAAGTAAAGATTACGTTGTCAAAATAATGTTGATGTGCGTCTATTTTACCACTTACATGTATGCTCAAGTCAGTTTATTTGCTGCCTGTTCACTTAGGCATAAATTATGAACATTCCCGCCAATCACTATTATGGAATTATAGCATTTTGTCATTGATTATGCAAAGTAGGACTGCAGTTGCATAATTTTCCATCTATATATATTAAATGTTCTTCTCCTTCTCATTTACATTTGTCGCATGTTTGAATATCATGGAACGGGACGGGTGTATACAAATTGCCAATTAATTATGCATATTAGATTATGATTTGCATAATTACCATCTAATAATGTCAAGTATGGCTTAAGCTATCTACAAACCAAAATCTATGACCATCCACCCACCCCTCCTTGAGTTATTCTCTATCAAATTCTGAAACTAAACGGGCTCCTGAGGTTAAAAAACGCTTGGGTCCCAAACCCCTATTACTTTTACCTACAGGTATATGGCAATGAAAATTCCTTTCCATGGCGACGGAGTTATGGCTTACCTCTCTGCCTCTCTCCACCAAACACTCATTTATTTTTAACATTGTGGGTTACATCCTGCTTCTGAACACCATTTCTCAGTTTTACACGACGATCAGTCAAAAATTGCTGCGATGTATTGTGTGACAAAGATAATGATTCAGTATTTACTCCCTCCTTATTCAGCTTAAGGGGATAGAGACCAGCAGAACTGACGGCTACTGCTCTCCACAACGTAACATGGAAGAAGTGCAGTGGAAAATGGACAGAGCTGTTAACAATACAATGGAGAAAACAGACATCTGATTGGCATGTGTGTGCATTTGTGTGTGTGATATTTTGACAAAACCTTCAAACTTTAGATGAGACAAAAAAGTTTTACAAAGAAATACTTGGTTTTCTCACATTTGTATGTTTTGCACATAAATCGCAAAATCCTTTCCCATATATAGTATTGATGTGTTTTAAGAAGTATTTGTAATAATCTGTTTATCTATTATGTATGGACTCAAGGAAAATGGTTTACTTTCTCTGCTTGATGTGAAAGTTGTTATGTTGTTAGATACAATCTTTTTGGCTTTGCTCAGATTTGACTCAAAGGAGAGAAATAATATATGTGACTCTTTACTTCAATGTCAGATACTGTTTCAACACTTGTTGGTGTATAGAGCACACTGCATTCTAAGATTTTCAAAACATGTACATGCCGTCATGCCCTAAATCATACCTCCATGTCATCTCATGATACACCTACCATTCACACGTGTAGATATCGTGACCTCTTTTCTGAATTAGAAGCTTGTTGTAACTTTGATATTGTTTGCAAGTTTAAAACGAAGAGCGTACATTGTACACTTGTACCATACTGTGCATGCATTCTCTCACTAGTTGTCACGTTGTGAGTTTTTAAGGTTTAATAAAGGCACAGCAACAACTTTGTTACACAACTTGAAAGCTCATTAATGTTGGTAGAAGTCATTCTTGAAATAGTTGAACTATAATTTCCAACATTATAATTTCCAATTCCAAAAATTGGACTCACCCAAATTTTTGACTGCACAGCATCAGTCTCTGTCAAGGAAGAGAGACTGAGAGATCGCTTAAGACCAGGTTCCTTGAGCGCAAACGCAAGAGTTCAACAACCTCAAAAGTTTCCCAACATATTCACATAGAATCACCGGGTCATTCGGCTTCACAAAGTTGAAATCTTGGACACAGAAACAGACTTTATCGCTAGAGGGACTAAAGAAGTCATCTACATCAGAGCTTTACGAACATCCGATATATAGAGACGGTGGGCGCCATAGACTTCCTGCAACATATAATCCACTGAGTCACGTGTTCTATATATATATATATATATATATATATATATATATCTTCATAAAGTGAGGTCACGATAGCAGTGGATTGTCCATTCCTTTTTTTCTTTATTGAAATATACATATAACAATACAAAATAAAGGGACAAGGACGAAGTGACGGTGGACTCAAGCTGCACCCAACTTATTTTAGCGCCGCCACTTATACAAGAATTAAAAATAATATAATACGCAAGACTATAATAAATTAATAATTACAAATATATTTACAGTGAGCGTGGTTTGTTCATTCCTTGACAAAGACTGATGCTGTACAGTCGAAAATTTCGATGAGTATAATTTTTGTGTTGGAAATTACAGTTCAACTATTTCAAGAATTTCGTTACATTCTCATGCTAAAGTTCATTCATAAAGTTCCAAAAACATATATACACCAGGGATGCGTATCGGTACTGGTAGAGTAAATCATTTAAGCACAGGTCTAAACTAACGGAACATCAATGTACTCTAAACAGGCTTACACTCACAGTAGAATTTATGCCTTAAGGTCACAACTGAACAAAAAGTTATTAATAAAACAAGGGTTTTATTTTCATATGTACTTTCCAACCCAGCTGACCATTATTGGTTTAAAACTTCATTCTGTGTGCAACAGTTTTGAAATAGGAGCGAATGGCCATAACTACATTTGTAAAGTAATGGTAAAGGTCCCATCGCCTTTGGGGCATTGGATCGATAATCCACAAGGGGTAAATTTTTGTACGAATTTAACATTTTCGGGGTATATCAAAAGACACAAATATACCGGTAAGAGCCTACACTACGTGCGTTGACCCCAAGGTATGTCCCTGAACCTATATTTGAATAAGTCAGATAAGAGTGTTGTTCAACCGTGGATTGTTTGCTATCCAAAGTCAAGCCATGTATTACGTAAGCCGTTTGTTTGACTGCGTGGGACAAAACCTTATTTGCAACCATTCACCTTTAGTTTTGTGCACATTTTGGTGCTTATGAAGTGGTGTTGGTCAAGGAAACGTTGCACTTGTCTTCAGAATAATGAAGTCGTTGTTGTCCATTTACCTCTGCTCGGCTGTAGTTAGCCTAGCTACGTCACAAGCAATCTGGAACCAAGCTGTAGCTGACGCTACGGTACAGTTAAACGTGCTGGCCTCTGTGTTCAGATCACATGGACTTCTTCAGAAGAAAATTGCAGACGACATTCTCGGTTTTAGTACCGTGAACTGGACGGATGTCTCCCTTCCCGCCCAACCTACCGGCAACATCAGCCAGCAGTGTCAGAAAGATGTTGCACAGTACGAAGCAGACTTGCTCAAAGGGAAGAATTACGCTCTTCAAAGTAAGTGAAGTCTACATCATCAAATATTTTTGCGTTTTGACTGGTATTTCTCTTACAGTATAGCTTCACATAGTACCCCTTGACTGACTGCCTTCAGCACATTCTAATAGCTAGAAAAAAAACTTTCCAACGTGCAAAACCTTGGAAAAATGTCAGTTTATTTTAAAGCACTTGTTTGTCATATCATAGACCGTGTATATCATGTGCACATGCCCGAGCGGCCGAGAGACTCGACTACCGGTTCCCAGCTCGAGGGCCATGGATTGCATTTCCCGGCACTCCTGGATAGACCTTTAGTCTGTGAGAAAGACACTTAACAAGACTATCCAGGTGCAAAATGGACACCTGACTTCGGTTGGGGAGGTAAAAGGTAGCGGAAGAGAAGGAATTAGCTTCACCATTACAGTGTCGTGTCGTAGACAACAAACAACCCACTGCCCCTATGGCCTCAAAAAAGGCTCAGTGGCTACCTTTCAAAGTTCACAAACTTCACATGTCACATGTACCTCAGGCATTTTCCTAAAACAGTAAATGTTAATTGGATTCTACTCCAAAATCGCAAAGAAATAATCTAAAGGGACTGAGACCATTCCAACAAACTGATTTAACTTGTCACTCAAATGGAACAGCGTCAACAGACGCAGAATGTATACAGACCTGATCTTTGTACCTTTGGTTCCAATAGTCGAGAAGTCATTTAGGGTCATGACGTCATGCAGTGGTTAGGGCAGATTGATTCAGTTAGGTGGATAACATCCCCGGGGACGTTATTAACGTTATAACTTGTTATTTATCTGCATTATGACCAAGAATAACGCCACCAATAGCTACAGACATGCAATTTCTTTAGACACAACTGCATGGTCTTGCACACAAAATTACAGATACTCAAGGAATTTGATATGGATTTTGTGAATCGAACGTTCAGACATATATAGTCATGTTTTATATTGCATAGTTATTTGCAAAATGCTTGAATAACAGCCCTACTCTCTCTGTGTTCCTCGCTCCCCTTTCTCTTCTCTCTCTCCCCTCTCTTTCCCGTCTTTGTAACTCTCTCTCCTCCCTTCCCTAACCGTCTCCCTTTCCCTCTCTTCTCTCTCCCCTCTTGGTAACTCTATTCCCTCTATCTCCTACCCCCTCTCTGTGTCTTTTAAACATTTTTTTCTAACTCTAAACTTTTTTCACTCTCTCTCCCTCTCTCTTTCTCCCCCTCTTCCTCTTTATCTCTCTCCCTCCTCTCTCTCTACTCTCCCTCATTTTCTCTCCTCCCTCTCTCTCTCACTCATTCTCTCTCTGCTCCCACCCCCCTCTCTCTTACAGTGCTGGACTCAGGCGGAAAACCACCCAGTGGAATCTTGAACGGGAACCTGTTCTGGCTGGGTAGCTACTCGCAGTGCGTGAACATCACGAGGAAAGGCTTCAACATCACCTTCGACGGGAAGTTCTACCTGACCACGCTGGTACCTGTACCAAGAGCACAGCAATCTCAACAACTTACAGAAGTAAGCAGCACAGCTTGACCTTATGTGACATTTTTTTAAAAATTATGTGGCGTTATGTGAAAGTTTAAGTGACAGCCATCACTCTTCCTAACATGTTTTACACAATCCAGTGACGCTGAAGAAGAGTGATGGATGTCACTCAAACGTCCTGAAGTGATTTTCAAATTTTATCCAGTTGTAGACTGAGATTGAATTGTCTTTAAATATTGTTTACCTTAGATATCTAATCTTCATAAATACAGCAATGCATGGATATGGCTCGTAACATTCATTTTGCCTGTTGTTGAATGCTGTGTGAGCATACCTTTACACTAAGATCTATGCTGAAGCATGGTGCTAGTAAGAGTGACCTATATTGATTGTTCACTTGTCCGTCTTTTCCTTTCGGGTGCACTCCACTTCACAGTCGTAAACTCAATCAATCAATCAATCTTTATTGCGCAAAAACTGAAACGGATACAATGTATGGCAAATTCTAGGGCAGTACGTATATAAGAAATCAGGACAATCTACGCAATAGCTAATTGAACAATAGTAAAGAGTTCTATATAACAATGCGAACTCTTCGTGTCGTTATTTTGCAGGGTGTGCCCATCTTGCCCGGTTCGCCACTAAACTTGATAGTCGGCGTCTGTGTGCCCAGCTCCTGCAGTCAACATGACGTTATTCAGAGACTAGATGGGAGTAAGTAGGCCAACAATGATCAATGTACCTTCGAATTCGCTAAGCTAGGTAGATGCATTCAAGTTTGCGGGATTTAATTTCGCGGTAGCGAGAACAAGGACTTTTCGCGGTGGTTTTAAGTTCGCGGTAGCACCATGCACTGTAGTCTCTAACTGCCATTAAAATATGTTCGCAGTGGTTTTAAATTCGCGGTGAAGTGGCCACCGCGAAAACCGCGAACATAAAACCACCGCGAACATTTCTGCATTTACTTACAGTATGCCACTGGACTGCGCCATGTTACGCCAGACATTCGCAAGTTGACGCCGAAATTGCGAATTTTCTCAAATGTTATGATTCACTATTAAAAAAATCGCAGATGAGCGCAATTAGTGACGCGATATTACAAAAAGTCACTACTGAAAATCTCTTTTTAGTCATTGCACATACCATTTTAATTCAGTAACAACTCGGCGATTTCCAACAAAATTATGTTGTATCCATCTTTGTTGTGGGAATTGATTGCCGAAAGAAATTGAAAATGTAACATTCTGGGTTCGGCCAATGTGACACAAACCAGACACATGTAGATACGCGTTTAAAACAACAGGGAACGGAACGTACGGAAAATATGTGGTACATATACATTACGTAACGTGCATATAAACGTGTATACTTACTACTTACGTAAGTCGAGTCCATCCGGCCTCGAGTTGAGATGGCAGCCCAGGCGTCCCTGTTAATCATTGCACTTTGTATGCATTTAATTTAATTCACTGCAAAGAACGGAAATGTGTACGCGTGGCTCTTTTCTATCATGCATTCAAACAATGACAATTCGTCTTTTTGTTTCAGGTATCTACTGGCGTTTCCTTGTCCAACACGGAATAATGCAGGTGACGTCAGCCTATTCACAGGAATCCCCACCTATCCAGAGCGTCACCATTGCTGCAATGTGAGCCAGTATACTTTGGCGACGCTCTCAGGAAGCGAGCCTAATAGTATAATAGTGTGTGCAGTTTGCAGTAATTTTAGGAATAGTACGCAACCATCAATTTACCTGTCTGGGAATGCGATTTTTTTTTAGCATTCAAAGAAACTGCCTGTAGATAACGTATTAGAAAGAGGGACGAATCCGTAGGACGCGATCACATAGGTCATGCGATCATCTTACGATCGCTAACTTCGGGCATTTGGATGTACGTTTCCTGCAACTGTCTTGGTACACAAATGCTGTTTTGGATCCATGACTGTGGCTGGCTTTGCCACAGCCTGCTTGGAAATCCTATGGCATCAAAATTGCACGACGATCACACGACCTATGTGACTGCGCCCGTAAGTAAACTGTTCTAGAAAGAGGGACGAAGCCGGAAGGAAACTATTCTAGAAAAAGGGACGAATTCGGAAGAAAACTGTACTAGAAAGAGGGACAGTTACATTTCAGATGTCGATAGATATACACGTGCATTGTACGTGGAAACTTTGCACAATTGACCACTTTTCCTTGCGTCGTACAATGCTGCAATGAGGGCCAATACTTTTCTTTGCATTCGGCTTACAATAGCTTGAAATTGACTATATGGATACCTATATCCTTTTTCTACACACCGACATATCCCTCTCCTCTGTTCTTTGTTCAGCTGCATCTGTGGTGTTATTCTGTTCCTCCTCGCAAGTGGCACCATTTATGACGTCATCATTCACCAACCAAGACTGTTGTTGGTCAAAACTAAGAAGGTAAAGTAATGTATGCCTAAAAAAATTCCCCTCCCAAGCTGACTCACGCCTTCGAAATACGACCCTTAGTGTGGATATTTGCAGATAAATTTGCTGTAGATATCTCATTCTTTTGCAGATTCAGTTTATTTATTTCACTAGGACATACATATCGCATACTGGTGGTTTTCAATGATTCTTGGGGGGGGGGGGGTAGAGAACACTGACATAGAATAACATGGCATCAGAATGAGAACAAAAAAGGTCGACTTACATAAATAAACGTTTAAGATTAAAAGGAATTTCAATTAATCAAGATTACTTACAATAATAACCATGCGTGATCGCCCTGAACTCAGATCATTATAACTGAAATTTGAACGGTAAATCAACCTAAATATAAAGTAAAGGAGTTGGCATATCAATTTATAGAGAGTTAGTGCAACATATGTGGCATAAGAAAGTCCTGTAAAAAGACAAGCACATTCTGGCTCCTTGACTGTACATAACACAGCTATAAGAGGAGAGATTCCAGCTGTAAATCATTGTAATGACACCTAATAGTAATGATACTATTTCTTATACAATTTTGAAGGAGAGTGAACCACAAGACCATGACATTGCCATGGACGTTTCCGCACCCGACGAGAAAACGCCGCTGGTGAACAAGACCCCACGTGACCTGACTTCAGCTCCAACAGAAGGTAGACTTTTTTTAACTTTCCAAACATTTGAACATATTTTTGAAGCAAAATATGCCAGGCAATATTTTAGCAATGTTAACGTCGAATCTAGTAAAGCGACTTAACAATGTCTTAAATATTCTTATGATATCAAACATGATTAGCAGTAAGTCTGTTGTGAAAAAAAACAAACGTTATACTATACTGTTGGAATTATGACGACATTATGACGTCATCTGAGTTTTGTAAAATTACATTAAGGAAAAGGTCAATCTAACTAACCAAAAAAAGACTTACCGGAATTTTCAAATCAATGAATTAGTCTTCTTTCCAATCTCTCGGGAATCTTGTAACGTTAGCAACGGATCAAAGGTTGTTGGAAGTCGGGATCGTCCCTCGTCCGGGTTGAGAGAAGAGTATACATGTGATTGATTGATTGATTGATATCAGCAGTGTGGTTTTATATTAACTGTCCTTCAACTGTTCCATCAACCACAGGTATGACCGGCCGTATCCTCCTGTGCTTCTCCCTCTACACCAACATCGGGAAGCTCCTCAGCACCAAACAGGCGCCCGGCAGCATCAAGTGTCTGCACGGCATCCGCTTCATCAGTATGAGCTGGGTCATCCTGGGGCACACCTACTATTTTGGAACTTTCGGCCTGGCACTAAAAGCAGGTATGTAATGTTATTATTGGAGCACCTAATGTTAACTGAATAATTTCTTGATAGATATCTTCATTTTCGTTATAGTTATAGTTATTATTATTATTATCTTATTATTGTTCAAGTTAGTACTGAAGAGTTCAAGCTGCGTATCCGGACAGATCTATTTCATTCACTCACAACAGGAAGGTTCCCTACTCTTTTCAATAAGTTTGGTGGGACCTCCAGAGGTGACCCTAACCGAAGCTAGATACTCATGATCATTTACACCTGAGTGAAGTGAGGAAAGTCGTGTAAGAGCAAAAGGTCGATGATATATTATTGGATTTGAACCTAGGACCTCTATGTTACGGACCAAAGTCCTTGACGTTTGCGCCAGACGCCCCTCCATTTGTAATCAAATTGAATCTGCACTTCCAGACAACTTGCTGGAATCTTCTGAGATCATGCAATCATTTACGTTTCAAGCCATCAGAAGTGCCACCGTTTCCGTAGACTCTTTCTTCCTCCTCAGGTAAGGTAATTTTCTTTACTCGATGGTTATCACGTGACAGAATTATATTTTGGCGACACTCTCAGGGAGCCAGCCTAACAGAACAACAGTGTGTGTAGTTTGCAAGAATATTAGGAACCGTGCGCGCAGATATCATTTTGCCTGTCCGGGCATACGTAATTCTTTCTTAGCATTCAAAGAAATGTCTGTAGATAACGTCTCAGAAAGAGGAACGAATTCGGAAGGAAATTTTTTAAGAATTAGAAAGATGGACGAATCGATAAGGGGAATGGTCTTGAAAGATTCCTGAAGGAGGGACGAATCCAGAAGGACACTGTTCTAGAAAGAGGGACATATCCGGGACGTATATATATTCTTAATTACCCACAGATTAACTCTTATAGCTTTGGAACACAGGAAAGAAAGTTCACCTCTTTTTAAACCATCTCTTCCAGTGGGCTCCTGATGTCATATCTTCTACTAAGGCAGATTGGAAAGAGCATAGAGAAAGGAGAATCCGTTCCGTATGGGATGTTGTATTTCCACAGATATTGGAGGTAAGCATATTCCAAAGACTTTCTTAAACACATGCATGAAATTATGTTTACATAAATAGCACACGTAAAAAGTACACGTTCGTTTATATATTGAAGAAGCATTGTTGTTACAATAAGACTTAAAACAGCTTAGTTCACTTGTGTTGGTAGAAGTCTTTCTAGATTAAATTTGAACTTCAATATCCAAGTTGAACTTCAATATCCAACACAAAGAAATGGACAAAGCAAAAGTTTTGGCTGCTCCACTCTAGGCATCGTGTCTGTTTTCAATCACTGTCATGCCGATGTCCTTATGCCCCTGTCGCATTATCGACATATGGATGGAAGATAGGCCATATGTTTAAGATCGACAGAGGGTAAATGCAATGCGCGTATTTTTCACCTGAAAACCATCCCTGTCACATATAAGCCATACTTTGTAACTTGTACAATTGTTGTGCAATAAAGTTATTATTATAAGCGAGGCTCGGGCGATTGCCACAGAATCGTCGTCCGATTGATTTTCGCCAAATGTGACAGAGGTATTAGGACGGGACGTGTAGCCGGAGTCTATTGTTCACCGTGCTTGTCAAATTGCGAAAAGACCTCGTGAACCTGTAAATACTGTACATATAGCGTCTGTTATGGCCAGTAGAAGATAAGCTCTTCAGTGAGCTAAACTGAATAGAAATCACTTTGTCTTTCTTTGCCTACCTCAGGTTAACACCCACCTACCTGTTCGTCCTGATGCTGTGGACGTGGGTACTTCCCTACATGTTCTCCGGTCCCTTCTGGCCACCAGCTCCCATTGATCCAAACTGTGGACAAAACTGGTGGACAAACCTTCTGTATATCAACAACGTGGTCAACAATGATAAAATGGTACGCATATCTTTGTTTTGATGGCATACAAATACCAATCATAAAAACTTCCTGTTTTTGATCGGATAAGTATGACTGAATTATAATAAATAAACTTTTTATTGCTTAACAATCTTGAAGGTTGATGTGATAAACTGTTACAACATTATGCAAATGAGGACCTCATTGCTGTTATAAGTGAGAAACACTCATAAATATCAGTCACAAAGGCTAAGACTATTTAGTGGAGGTATGGGGTCTTGGAAGTTTTGGGTATTGCGTATATTTTGTGCGAGTTGTCAAATCTAGAGATATGATCATATCTGATTATTTTGATACGGATATTGTACACCCTACCCAGTCTCTTAAAAGTGATTGTAGAAATGTAAATGGCTTCTCATTTATTTCATGTTTATTTTATATTTCTATCTTGAGTGTATGGGCTGGACCTGGTACTTGGCCAATGATATGCAGTTCTTCGTCATCGGAGTTCCTCTCGTCTATGCAGTGTACAGGTGTGCCTGATGGTTTTACCTCATTGTTTCGAAATCTTTAACTAAATATTGTCATTATTACAGACAAAGAGGTAACTTTTTGGTTATTCTGACTCAATTAAATACTACACTGATGCGCAAACACCGCTGAGGCCAATTTTATTTTATTTAATGATATGAATAGCATCCTTTTGGAACCTCAAAACTGATGCGAGCATGCAAAAAAATGTTTGGCAAAAACAAAAAGTTGCGCTCATTATGCCGGTGAAGTCTTGCCTACTGCGCAGGGGGGTAGCCGTATTCAAAAACCCCTAAGTACAACACGACCTGTTTAAACAATTCTCACTATTCAAACAAGCGTGCGAAAGTTTGGCCAAGAAAAAAAGTTGCACTCATTATGCCAGTGGTCAATAGGGTTGAACAAATGACTAAACGCATAGAATATGTATAACGAACCATAGATCTTCCCTTTATCTTGTAATTTCATATCTTCTTTGGAAATGGTAAGACGTTTCAGTAGCATCCACTACCTGTCTTCTTGGCACTGGGCAAGATTTGTTGTAAAACAGGCGACCATGTATTTGTCTTTGTCAGTTTTGATTTTCAGTTTCCATAGGTGATGTTGATATCAACTACTCGCTAGGATGCATCACCATTTTCTGACTTTGCTTTTGGATCTTGTCTTTATTGTTTACTGTTGGTAAATTTGTTTATTTCACAGATGGAAGAAACTGGGGATTTCTTTGTTGCTGACCCTCCTGTTGGCAAGCTTTATCACCACAGCGCTTATCTGTCTACATTATCATTTTACAACAGCGAGTGGGTAAGGTGTACCTACAGTGCCGACAGTACGAAGTGGAACGAAATGGAACAAAATTTCGTATCGGTTACGTTCCATTCAACCACGTTTCAGCATATTTGCATAATTTTGTCCTATTTTTAGTGTTTGTGAACTGTACAACCAAGCTGCTCAATGTCTGCTAAGTTCCCGAAACCATCTCAAGCTAGACCCTGTAAAGAGTATGTAGGGGCATCTACTTTCTATGTAGTATCAATTGTATATAATGTACCTTTGTGCCTTTTAAAATCCGTTTAATAAATATTTTTCTGTAAAAGACAGAAAAGCATATGACTAAATTCATGCCCCTTTGTGCTCGAAGCCTTCCTGTGCTTTAACTCAGTTTAGACGTAGTTTTGAATGGATAGAGGTTACAATCTACCTATCATACCGGACCTGTTACCTCCATGAGACACTGTACTATGTTGGTGTATTCTTTGTCTTTTAACACTGTTATAGATTTCATTGTCAAAGGCCATCATTTACCAAAGTTCGTTGTGATTTTACTTTTGTACGGATTTGGAAATCGCCGTTAGAAAAGATCATCTTTTGTCGACATTCGCATTCTTTCTACTTCTCCAGGGACCAAATTCACTACTATTTTGTGCCGTACTGTCGTATCGGACCGTACCTGGTAGGGGTCGCTGTTGGCTGGCTGCTGACTAAGATGAGAAGGAAAGAGACAAGAAACATGGTGAGTTCACTTATTGGTGCGCCCGTGAGCCTAAACACATGGTCAACGATATGTCGCAATTTTAAACTTTATATCCGTACACAAAATAAAGCGCTTATTTACCAACAAGCTTTTGATCAGTCTTCTGATCCCTATCAAGTTGAAATGACCCAGAGCCTAAGTCACACAACCGGCACGGAAGTGTGACGTCAGCAAAGGGTCAAAGGTGCTTGGATGTCGGTATCGGCCTAAGTCTCGGTTGAGGCAGCAAAACACAGTTTTCGGTCTATGGGGATTTCTATAGTTAAGGGCCTCAAGGTGACTGGCTTTGACGCGGAAAAAAATATAGTAGGGTGCACTGTTGGAATACCGAAAACGGTTCGGGGTACAAGCCACAAAATATTGTAAAACAACAAATCCTGTCGGCACATCGCCCTCTCACGCCCACTTTGAAACGCCGCTCTGCGGAGGTCACATAACTGCAGCCGACTCACACCAGAAGGGCAGTTGCGTAATGGTGCACATTTATACACGAAATAGAAAGCTTCCTCAATCCAAACCATACAGTCTCAGAGTCGACACCTTCCGTGACCACGCAGCACAGGTTATATCTGGCTGCCACTCAAATAAGGCTTTTTACTTCTCCTTCAACAATTTTATCCGTACTACTTTATGTACCCGCGTCATGGGGGTTCACGGATAAATACTGTGTTCTGCTAACTTGAGGGAAGGTTTGATGAGGGAAGGCTCTGATGTAAATGGCCTCTTTTACGGATATAAAGTTTGAAATTGCAATATAATGTTGATTACCGTCACAGATGAACTTACATTCAAGTACATGGTCAACGACTTTCACATCAATATTGCTGTGTCAAAAATGAATAGTTGACGTGGCTGTTTACGTAGATTTCCTCATTTGAGACATTTGAGATCTAACATCTGATAAATGTCACATGTCACATTTGACATCTGATGAATATATGTTCATAAAGTAATTTAATACTATACTATACAAACTATAGCAAAACCAACATTTTTACCATGCGAAGCAGTATTGTGCTACTTTGAGCTACGTGTAAAAGCGTCATATTTAACCTCAATTGAGAATGGACGCTTTACACTTTTTACCTTATTTTAATACCAAGAAGCTAGAAAAAACTATGGTTCTCGTATCAACATGTGTATATTGTTAAGTATGAATTTCTTGTGTCCTTTACTTCGCTAAATTGGGTAAAAATGTACACATATCAGATCACTTGACCTCTTTGTGGATCGTTGGAATACTATGAATAAACTGTCGATCCAACATACTCTTCCACCTAACTCTGTTCTCCAATTTGTCAAGAGAAGGGGAGGATCATTGAGTGTGACAGTTCATTAACCTCTGCCTTCTAAGACGAAGTTAAATCGAAGAATACAGTACATGCATCATCAGTTGATTAGACATTAATGTTATGTATTCTTTCATTTTGTATTGAGAATGTTCATGCAATTAGCCTTCGGGCATGACTTTGCAAATAAATGATAAAAAAAATAAACCCGCCGCATGTGCGAACATCCACACGAGCGGATCAAACCATTCCGGCCAAAATAGGGGTAGGGAATCTCCCGAGCAGCCCTCGTAACCCCTGCTTCGCCTATTGGGTCAGTTAGTCCTCACTCATAGTGAGCAATTGGGCTGGTCTCAATCATGATGTTTCTGACCTAGGGTGAAGAGTTGCTGTTACAGTTCCAACCATGTAACCCGTAACATTGAGTGGCCTTCAGGCCTTGTTACGTGGTGACCATTGAGTAAAAAAAATGACTCATTAATTGTACACCTCTTTTTACCAGACGTTGAGCCTGCTGATGCCCATCGGTTGGCTCGTTGCTGCTGCCTCTGCCCTGGCTGTACTGTACTCAACATACGGTCAGTACAGCGGGACAACTTTCCAGACGGAGTCGGAGAACGTGCTGTACCTGACTGTCCATCGTACCGTCTGGGCCATGGCGGTTGGCTGGATGGTTGTCGCATGCAATTATGGATACGGCGGTTAGTTGTAAACTGATTGTTTTGATGTATGTTTGAATCCAAGGAAACAACGGGAAACTATGTGACATTTGCAAAAGCAGGCGTGGGCACCGGTACAGAAAATTCAGGTACAGGGCATGTAAACAACGTTCACTGCCTCTTTACCTTGGACTGTAGAAACTATGAACTATAATGGCACGTTATTAGTTGGACCGATAAGCACCCAAACGTGTGAACGCCTGTCAATGGGTCTAAAATCCTGATTTTTCTGGCTCAGTTTATGTCCTGCCACTTACTACATTAAGTAATGGTGCACCACAGGGTGTCGGGAAGAGGCAAGTGCTAAAGGATCGAGAAACGTAGCAAAAATAATGTTTCCCTTCCATGAAAGTAAACATAACAAGCATGGAAGTTTATCTGATAGTAAATTACATTATAAGGTAAAACTATGCTCCAACTAAAAATATACACTCCCCTTCTCTTGCCTGGGACTGGGGAGGGGGCGACATCGGCATCCAACAACCTTTGATCTATTGCTTACGTCACACGTGTGGCAAGGCTCGTTTCCAGAGAGCTGATAAAAGCTGAGTAATTCAGTCGAAATTGCAGGGAGTCCAATGTTTTGGAGAAATAGTTTAACCTTTTCCATCAACATTTATCATAATAATCTTAATTGAACAGTTTCAAAAATATTACAGTTAAACTGGAAGTGAGGGCGATATTTTTAAATCTGTGAGCTGGGGTCATAAAGCGCAAGACAAAACAGCATATAATAGTACAAAACATCCTCCTAACGCCCGGTACCCAACGGCATTAGCCTATGGGGCCCTGCTATCTCATGCACTATCAGTGGTTATTATGATTGTCGCCACAAACCAGCTGTCAACCAATCAGAGAATATGGTTTTCCTGAGCTTTTTGTTGTCGCAAGCTGTCTCGCAAAGACCGCTGGGAAGCTATCGCTTGTATCAGCCAATCATGTTACGTATTACAGGACGTATTACATGGTTCCATCCTCCTACGCCCGATCCCCAACGGCCGACTGCCCATATAAGGGTAAGCTCATTAATATTTATAAGCAGGGCGACGAGGAACTGAAACTAACTGCGGGTAGGGCATGAGATAGCAGGGCCCCATTGGCTGAGTCAGCTAGCCGTTGGGGACCGTGCGTAGGAGGATGAGTACAAAATAGAAGCTTCACTCTATCATTCATTCAGTAGAGGCAGTCTGTTAATTGCAATTGGACCACTATTTCCCATTGACCGTTGTGATGTGCTTTGTTCACTACAGGAGTGGTGGACATCATCCTGTCCTGGGACGCCTGGGTGCCCCTAAGCAGGCTGACTTACTGTGCCTACCTTGTACATATCCTAGTCATGTACGCAGTACACCTAACCCGGGAGGTCCCCATTCACTACTCTACCTTCACTATAGTGAGTGGACATGTATACACTTCTGTCAAAGTGCTGTATATACCAAAGGGAAGTACAGTGAATGGTAAATATTCTGTATAAAAGCTCCTTGATAAATCAGAGCCCCAAGACAACATGTCAAAATGCAACGAGAGAAACCAACTTGACTTTTCAAGAAATACCTTATTTTCTCGATTTAAGTGCGCATTTGTGCATTTTTACAAATCTAAAAGGTGTCTCAAGTTGTTGTCAAAGTCTGGATGCGTACTTTATTGGAGGTTGTTCCTATCAAGTTTCAGCCCCTCATATTTGTTTGCAACTTATCCCAAATCGGGGTTGCGTAATTGAACTGAGTGCATACATTAACTGAGAATGTATTCAGAATTCAGAATGCCCTTGTTTCACTATTATTTAATAATTTACTAGTTGAGTTATATCGATGCATGATTGAATGAAACAGGACTTACACAACTTGTTGGAGGGCAGAAATCCTTATATGCAAGGCCAAGGCTACTGTAATGGAAATATCATGCAAAACATACAGGCATGACTCAGGAAGCTGATGCTTGAGGAAACAGGTCTGGAGGCCAACGAACTCCGATCAGTAATGCTGGACAGAAACGAGTGGAGACACAGGTGTCACCTCCAAGAGGATGAACTGAACTGAACTGAACTGAATGACTAAATAGACAACAAGTTAAAACAGACAAAACACATTTTTTTTACCGATGAAATCTGTCAAATCGCTCATATACAGCACCACGGCCAACGCGCGCAACTTCAGACGCTAACTGCCCGCTCTTCTTATAACTTTTAACCTTATACCTTTTTCAGATCTATTTCTTCTTGGGGCACTTGGCTGTGTCCTACGGTGTGGCGTTCCTGGTGTCTGTGGCAGTAGAAGCACCATTGTTGGGACTGGAGAAAATCATCTTCAAGAAATAGGACAAACATCATCAGTACAAAGCGTCTTGAACTAATTTAACTGAAATATCCGACACACAAAAAATGGACTTACCCAGATTTTCGACTTAACAGCATCAGTCTTTGTCAAGGAATGAACAAGCCACTGCTGCCGTGAGGTCCCGTCATGCAGAAAGAACACATGAATCAGTGAGCAGTGGTTGCAGGAAGTCTATGGCACCCACCGTCTCTGTTCAAGGATGGTTGTAAAGCTTTGATGTAGATGGCTTCTTTAATCCTTTTGAATTTGGTGAGTCTAATTTTTGTGTTGGATATTACAGTTGAATTAGATCAAGAATGACTTCTACCAAGTTGAATTAGAACTTTCAAGTTAAGTTTAAAGCTTATTTAGGACCTAGGGAATATTCGGAAGAATGTCCGTGAGACTTTCCCCTGACAAAACAGTTAAACATATAAAGCTATGCTATCAAAAAGAGCTGTGAATAAGTAAATGGTGGGGAAAGCCATGCAGTATCCTGATATATTCTGCTACTGTAATATCATAAGAAGAGAAATCGTGCCGTACGTAGCAAGGTGAAATGCACTGTGCCACCATATTCCGTATTAAGTAATGATGTTAGTTTAGTACACTACTGTAGATTGTAGCTTTATGTTACAATTGTAAGACTTTATATCCGTGCACAAAATGAAGCGCTTAAATTGTAACATAATGTTGACTACCGTCACAGATGAACTTAAATTCAAGTAGATTGTAGCTGTTAATGATACATGTTATTTGCCATACATTGTACCTGTTGCAATCGTTGTGCAATAAACTTGACTTGATATGACTATCATAAGGCGAAACTAATCCAGTTTGCTGATTCCCAGATTGAAAAAAAATGTTACAATTGAAAAAGCATAACAAAAACTAAGCCTAAGGATCAGCTTTAATGAGTAAAAACACTGGCATATTGAAGTTTTCCTCCTTGTCCTTTACTTTTCTGATAACTTTATTTCCATGTTCAAATGTATGAGAACCGATCAAACAAATTGAGGAGGCCTCATGTAGGCATAGTTAAGCAGTGGAAGAAAATGTGTTTCATCAGCAAAGACTTTAACTTAAAGTTTAAGAAGATCCAAATGCTTCACACAAAAACTCCGGAGCCCTTTATTTTACAGAAGGGTGTCTTGTGTGTGTGTTGACGTGTGGTAGAAGTTTCTGTAGAGAATTCACATATTATATCTTCAAAATTGATGTTTTATTAACTTATTTAAAAAACACATTAAAAGAACCAGAAATCCTAACAAGAGTCATAAAAACAGCTAATTGAATATTAGAAACGACAAAGATATACGCTTCAAGTGGATACAGAACTCTTATCGTCAACTACCTAAAGAAGTAAGAAAAAGCCATTTTTACGATTTTCATACTTGTTTTAATGAATACATACACTTTTTACTATATGGTATCATTGTATAAATTCCGTATAATTTGGATGTTTATTATTTGTGAATATTATCAATTCCGTGAAATTCGTATGAAGACTTGGGCACCGCTCTGATAGTGACCAAGGTGTTAACACAGGATAGAAAACATCATTACAACATTTAGTCCTCGATGTTGATTAATTACTAATTTGGTTGGAAAATGATAACGTCTTCTTGCATTCGCATTAAAGATCGGTTAATGAATCTTTTGTGTCTTTTTTGCTTTATTTTGTTTGATTTATTGTCGGAAAGTCTGTAAACTCAAATCGTAAGCTTTAAAATAGTCAATCGGGCATGTGGACACTCACCACGTGTCATTGATGCCTCGTAGCGATTTATATTATCCCTGCAGCAATAAGTGCTTTCTTCTGCAATATTGTCTTGAACTGCTAGGGGGCAATTTTGATCCATACGGCGGACCCTGATACCCAGATACAAGACTTTCTATGAATTCAAGAAGGTTGTATGGAATCTAGAAGGTCTACACGGAATGCATACGTGCTTTACACAAATCTTACAATCCACTGCTGTAAGAAATAGTAAAGCAACGGACATTACGGAGTTGATACTAATTCCAACGAATCCATACGAATTCTTACAATAAGTTAACATTGTAAAAATCCCATATAATTCGTATGTTTTGTAGTCATGGGTGGTCTGAATTGCAAGCCACTCCTTAGTCAAAAAGGTCTTGGCTCGCGTAACACAACCTCATTACAACATCACATCTAGTCCTCGATATTGACTGATTTGTTCGGAAAACAATAACATTTCTTTGCTTTTGCATGACATAATATATATTATTGATCTATTTCATTTAATTTGTAACAGACAGGAATGGAGGCTCCAATTGTAGGCGTTGTAATTGGAGCATGTGGAGAATCGCTATGTGTTGTTGAGACTCCCGTATCTTTGTTTCGCAACCATTATAGTGATTTCTTGTGCAATAACATCTTTTAATTCATGCATATGCAATACTCTGACATGAAGTTCAAGAGAATTTTACGAAATCAATAAGGGTTTAACGGAATAAATTTGCATTTTACGGAGCTCATACGATCCATTACTAAAGAAATAAGAAACGTGTGGAATTCATACGTGTTTTATGAAACATATACAATTAATACTAGACTATTGTAAAAAAAATCGTATAACTCGTATATTTCTTTTAAGTGGATCATATCAATTCCGTAAAATTCGTATGAATAATACTTAGGTACTGCTGTGATAATTGACATGGTGTTAGCACGGTATCGGTAACCTCATTATAATATTTCGTCCTCAATGTTGACCGGTAAGTCTCTTAATTTGTTTACGCTTGGGAAAATCGGTATTTATACTTTTTTCTATATCTGGTTTGTTTTATTCTGCTTGATTCATTATACAAAAGCCTGGAAACTAACTTTGCAAGCTTTGCAAATGTCATTGGGGCATGTGGACCTTCGCCACGTGTCACTGAGGCCCCCTAGCAATTCATGTCGTCTTTGCAGTTATTAGTTATTTCTTCTGCAATATTAACATGGACTGCTAGGAGGCATTTTTGTTCCATGCAACGCTCTGACATTGGCACTTAAGTATAGTATTGGAGAGAAGTTTGCGAAATTCATAGGGTTTTAAAGGGATACACATGTTTTCTTTCGGGTACAAGCCTGGAGTCCACTGACAATCCAAACACTGATGCGAGCGTGTGAATAAAAAAGTTTGACATAAAAAAAGTTGCCTCCATTATGAAATAAAAGTGGTCGGGGAGGTTGAACAAATGACTGAACACACATAATATGGTATACCAAACAATAGATTCTTCATTTCTGTTCTTCCACGTCTTCTTTGACCTTGTAATGTTCTATTACAGTAGTATACGTTTTCCGATATTTACATTTGCAAAGGCATATATTTGCTTGTTTTGAAGCTGATCTGTACGATTAAGAGTATGGTTGACTAAACCTTTTTTTTTGGCGACGCCTCAGGGGCGAGCCTAATGTTTATAGTGTGCGACCGTTTGACAGGAATTCTAGGAATTCCGCAGGCATGCGAGGAATTTTTCTACGGGTGAATTTTTCTACGGGTATTCCCTAGGGAATTTGTTTTTGTGTGTGACCTTTAGTCTGCTTATGGTATGGCGTATAATACGATGACGTGACCGATGTTATAAACCAGGAATTCATGTGTTAGATACTCGTTTCACCATCAAGTATACAGCACATTACATTTTTTAACAAATTACCCGATATTATGTATCGTTAGGGGAGAAAAGTGGGTCAGTCATATTTTTGGCTTGACCATTCGGCGTAATGATGTCGTGTATGTATGAGGATTGTTTTGTTTCGTTTGAAGGTTTTTATTTCATATCTTTCTGTTATATCATTTTGTATGGTAGTGTGACTCTTGATTCTTCCCTTTTTTCATATTGCTGTTATGTTCATTTGGTTCCCAAACCATCGCGACAAAGGGGTGTACTTGTCAGTCGATTCTCCCTGTAACCTGGGGGTTGTCATGCCGGCGTTCACCTGTGGGGACAGATTGTGAGAGAGGATTGATATGAAGAATTTTTTGCAATAGTGATACTAACTTAGCAACTTTTGTATGTCTGGATCGGTAAAGTGTTGTTATTCTGTCAGTTACAGACAGTCGGAAGTGATGTAAGGCATCAAAGTAATTCAGATATAATTTATAGCAAAAGTGATACGTATTGAATTACAACGCTTATATTGTCATGTCAAGTCAAAGTCCTTCCCGCTCCATGGTGCATAGGGCGGCGCCCATGTTCTTGCAGTAACCCTGGGCCAAACAACTGCAATTACTACAGCAGGGGGCTAGGACACTGGTTGTGGTGTGTGTTCAATCTCATACTCTTTCCCGAATGCTGAGTGCTAAGCTGAGAAATTAGCACAACCATTTAACACGTCATACCATATTCGGCCGGGGATCGAACTTACGACGTACCGAATGCATGGCGAACACTTTACCCACTCGTCTCATTGCACCGGCGGTAACGCTTGTGTAGACAGACCACAATACTCGGGAATCGGATGCTAACGTGTCGTTACTTTGACCGATGAGGTCTATTTCTCTTATAACCAAAGGGCACAAAAGTGCATTATCATGTAACTTTTGGTGTAGCTCGAGTTTTGAAACATTAAAGAAGTTACAGAAATAAAATGTACCGCCGTGAATAAGAAATAATGACACAACATATCCTTTCTCGGCTTGGCTTCGCACGAACGAAGGCACATCAAAATATCAATATACATGTCGGCCTAAAAGCCACAAGCGACGGCTATCGGGTCTAAAATGCAGTGCACTGTTACGTCGGGTGGCGTAAACCAGTGTACAGAATATTTCGTCCATCAAACAAGTAAAACGGCTGCATTTGCAAGAGATATCCAACTTCTACGTGTGGAAGGGAGGTAAAGGTGATTGGAAAAGCATCCTGTATACAACGGCTATATCATCACTAGCCTGTAATAAGACAGAATGAAATAAGTCACATGTACGCTCACCGCTATTAAACTGCTTGGTGGACAATGGGTGATCAGATTACCGGTACCGTTTTGGCTACAGTCAGAGTGACAAGACGGCGGGCGATCGGAGGACGGATGGGAGTATGGCAGTTCCGGCAATCGTCGGTTAATTGACGACTCGTGCTCAGCAGTATTACTAAAGCACAGTGGATACGTGCTTGACTGTACTAGTCCACAGACGATAAAGGGTGAGTGAAACGCACAGAAAAAGATGATTGAGAACGGGGACCCCGGTAACATATCGTATCTTTGACTTTAAGACCACGGGAAACAGATGAATATGACTAGGAGAAACAGAAGCGTTTGTTGTTTGTGCGGCGGCAAGGTGGCGAAAGGAATTCCACAAGAGGGCCTCATGGAGTGCTGATATCTCCGGCCGATCAGAGACAAAAGGGTTGTGCCTGGTTGTGCCGTAATCAACATGTGGTATGAGTAACAAACTGCCAAGAAGTTTCCACGTTGAAAGATATTCTCTAATCGAAATCACCAAACACTGGCGAAACAAGGTCACAGATGAAGACTAGTTCCTACACAACAATACGCTGTAAAAATGCCAAAACTATTATGCCGTAAATATGGGACTCATTTTTTATCCTGCTGAAACGTGATTTTGGCGGACTTTTTCGAAGTCCAAGGTCTCGGGCGGTTTGGGGTAAGATTTGGGCCCACGAGATTAAGGTTGGCTGTGTTACTCAACCCAAGCACACAGTCCCAAAAACCACCAGGTACGATTCACAACGTAACGCTCTCGGTTTATTTAGCTCTAGTCACTCTTAACAACTTGTGACGTATCTATTAAATGCACACAATACAAGCTATCATCAGCAAGGTACACTCACCGAAATTGAGTCGCTTGTGCATCTTCACTGTCCAGTTGAAGCGCCGCGTCCAACACGGCCGACCTAGTCCGCCGCGCCCTCACATGGTATCTCCCCATCTCCGCCTGACTAGATAGTCAGTGATCGATCTTTATTGGGAAGCAAACTGACGCTGTTCTGAGGGCTGCCATTGGTTGGAAAATGTACGTGTGCAGTTCCTATTTGTCAATGTTTACAGACTGACGTCAGCACGGTGACCAATCCCAAGACGATGTCCAGAGGACGGCCAGGGACCGCCCGTTTTGTTGTAACTATCCAAGCGGGGACGATAAAGACACAGCTTTCAAAACGGGAGATTGAAATATAACCAAAAAGGGTCTATTTTACGATGGCTATACTGCAACCTAACAACGCTAAAAACAATAGCAGCGAATCAGAACATGGACATGTATGTATGTGCATCAGTCGTGTACTGTTTTTCCACATGAGAACGGGACACACTATTTCCCTGCTTCGAGTTGGTCAAGATTAGAGACCTCAGTTAAGAAACCTGCTCGGGGCTCGGTTTCAGCAAGGAGGTTTCAACCTCCTTGGTTTCAGACATGTCATTTGAGAACCAGCGGTCCGCCGAAATTAATTACAGACCACATTCTCACGTAAATGACAGTACTAGTGACACGGCTTTATGACACCGATTTCCTTTGAACCAAATGACAGCCGCCAAGTAGGTGTCCTGCCGCTTTGTCGTAACACATATGGACAGAATTATTGTACCCAATGGACGGAAATGAATTCGAGCGACACAGAGACATTAACGATGCACTTCATAGGGACCCCTTGTGACGACGTGTTATAGGGTGATTGAAGTATTCATTGTTTACCTTTTAAAAGCACACACATTGACACGGACCCTTGAAAATCTTATGTTGCCTTATGTGCGCAATGGTTGGGGGAGGGGAGGCCGGGAAGAGTTAAATGTTGCTGAGATGAGTTTAACGCGAAAAATGACAATTTGACAAATGTCCATAGACACATCCAAAATATCACCGAATATCCATACTAAAGTACGCCCTTATATCTGTTTACGCATCTGATATTTACCGCAGTCGTGTTTGCGTTTAATTTTGAGGTCTTGCTAGATCATTCTACCTATGTACAATGTATATCTTATTTCCCCACAATAGTTGCAGCGTGTCACACGATACCCTAGTTCTTTTGTTAAAATGACAATACATTCGTGTGTGATTGTTACAAGACATGTTGGTGTGTATCTGCATACAAGATAAAAAGGCAAAGTCCTTTATTTTTGTATTTAATTAGAGTAGTGTAAACCTCGGAGATGCAATCTCTAGTCACATTTGGGAAGAAGAAAATAAGGGGTCAATATAACCAGGACTGTTAACGGAAGCGTCGGCCGTTGTACACTTTTGTACTCTTCGTCCAATGCTATTCTACTTGTACCGTCGACCGCTATTCTCTTTACTTATCGTTGTGTCCTACATTTTTACCTGACCCGGTGTGAACTGTCATGTGATGCTATTTCTCTGGGCAAGATGGTACCTAGGAAGAATAAGTACGCGCTGCGCTAAATCATATAACGGGGCATGAAAGGAACCAGATGTTAACGCCAGCATCATGGGAACCGGATTTTATCTCTCACAGGCAAAATTAATTTACGACCATGATAAATATGCGGGTGGTGCATCCAGAGTCAAAATCAACCCCTCCTTCAACCATCTTGCCAAAATGGAATATACGTGCCCTACTGGTTAAACGATATACAGTCACACATTATATTAATAACCTTTAAAATTTCGACGTACAGAATTTTACTTTTGTGCCAGTGTGTCGGAGTTTGGGCCTACATTTATGTCTATTAGCAAACACGTGTACAATCTTCCGGGTTCCGTAGGTGGTAAAATCCGTCGTCACACGGCTATCCAAGAATACCGTACGAGCAAAATGAATGTACGGGATCTGACAATTCGGCACTAGGAAACTTTAAAATAGTCTCATGTTTTCAAGTTGTAGTTTACTTTAGGCGTATGAGTGGTCAGGATGATAACTACTGAACAGTTCGGCAGAGTCTCCAACCGCCCCAGCTGGAAGTGAGTGTCGGGCTGTGTACAATAATTCTTCACTTTGGGCGTTAGTGTAGAAAGGTCTTAAGCGATTCAACTGGTCATGCGAAGCTATTTATCTGAGCATGATGGTACCTAGAAAGAATAAATACGCGCAGCGCTAAAGCATAACGGGACATAAAAGGAACCAGATGTTAACGCCAGCACCATGGGAACCTGATTTTAACTGTCACCGTTAAATTAATTTACGACCATGATAGATAAGCGGGTGTGCATCCAGAGCCAACATGAATACATCTGTGCCCCATTGGCGAAGCCGATGTATAGTCACACATTATATTAAAGTGCTTTCAAATTAAACACAAAACTTTGACGACTGGGATATTCATGTAGTACATCAGGTAACTGCAACAGGGCAAACCCTAGTAATGTATGTAGTTTGCCGAACCGGACCTTATACCTTTAGTTTGAATGGATGGCGCACACAATATATACGTCAATCACTCTTTACCTCGTCAACACAAATGGGTCCCTATGAGATGAACGTTAATGTGTTTGTGTCGCCCGAATTCATTTCCATCACTTAAGCCCCGGTCACAAAGCGCGTACGATTCCTTGCGATGGACTATTCGTCATATCGTACGATGAGCGCAGTACATCGCAAGAAAATCGTAAGCATCGCAAGCCATCGCAATGCATCGGATGGTGTTCAAAATTTTTCCAGCGTCGCACGATTTTTCACTTGTGTCTCTTCTGTATAGCCGTCTGACCGCTTTTGTGCTTCTTTAAGCCCCGGTCACAAAGCGCGTACGATTCCTTGCGATGGACTATTCGTCATATCGTACGATGAGCGCAGTACATCGCAAGAAAATCGTAAGCATCGCAAGCCATCGCAATGCATCGGATGGTGTTCAAAATTTTTCCAGCGTCGCACGATTTTTCACTTGTGTCTCTTCTGTATAGCCGTCTGACCGCTTTTGTGCTTCTTTAACCAACAAAATGTGGACATAGCTGTTAAATACCTTCCTATAATATCTTTAACTGTAAAAATGAATGTAAAAAGACCATGACAACAAGAGTATTAGAAGCAAAAGTCCAAATCAAGCGTGAATACTGGTATGGTTATCTCGGCCTGCTTGCCGGCTATACGTGTCAGGCTCTTTCGAAGATTGTATCATGATATGCTATCAACAAAAAGATGCCATCATACAAAAATCATATCATAAGCATTATATCATATATGTTTCCGACTCATAGAGCCTGCCTTTATATTTGAGTTGTCCCCATGGTTATTACGATTATGGTAAACTGACCCAAGACCGACGAGAGCTGAGATTTGATCTAACTATAAACTCACGTGCATGAAGCGATCAAACAATTGTCTGCATCACCTGTGCGTGGCACGCTGTTCTCTTGTTGCGACTGTGGCAGTTGCGACTGATATATTTCCCCTTTTCGTCAATATCGACAATATCAGGGAAAACTGAAACCATCACAACATGCTAAAAAATCATAAATCTATAACCTCATCAGTAGACAAAAATTGCCGTAATGAAGTCTGCTATGGGGGCAAATAAAATCTTACGACGATAGCGAAATTTTTAACATGTTCAAAATCCATTTCAGCTCTATTTTTCGCCATACGACGCTCCCCGATTTACTATGATTCACTGCGATTGACACAGGCACGCTCTTATGACCTCATCGTACGATGCACTACGCGCTTTGTGACCACGGCTTTATATACTTAAACCATTGCTTCCGATTTTCTTCCGACTTACGTCGCACTGCGCTTATCCTGCGCATCGGAAGGAATCGCAAGGAATCGTACGCGCTTTGTGACCGGGGCTTTAGGTATCATAATTCGGTCCATATGTTTTACGTCAATGCGGCAGGCCTCCTATCTGGCGGTTGCCAATTGGCGGCATTTGGCACAAAGGTAATCTGTGTCATAAAGCAGTGTCAATAGCACTGTCATTTACGTGAGAATGTGATCTGTAATTAATGTCGGCGGACTGCTGGTTTTCAAAGGAAAAGTCTGAAACCGAGCCCCGAGCCTAAGTGGCTGATACACGCTGTCAGCAAAGAACGTGTTGAAGTGGAAAAGGACGCCTTAAATCCTTACATTTTTGTTTTATATTTGCCACGGATGGTCCACATCTGGTAGCCCGTAAGTAACGAAACGACCTTTCTTCAGAGCTATTTATTTACAGTTAGCACGATCAGATCGCCACTGTTAATTGTACCCGCCTGATTAAGAGATATTCGAAAAGATGAGATTCTGCTTCACCAAGCTCAGAGACGGACAGAAACGACTGTAAAATATTTCCCATCTTCCTAACTTTCTTTTCATACCAAATATGCTGGAATACGCTACTTCTTTCTAAATTAGATTTTGAGGCGATCACCACAGCGCGCGGGGAATTTTTTTTACTTTGTATAATTTTCTAACACTTCTAGATGTTCTTTTCTTTGCGATTAAAATGAGATATTTGCCATGCCACAATTGAGTCGCGATGTTATGTAAAACGTCTTCAAAAAGTGCGATTTTGGACATCAGGCTGCGAATTCAAGCGAGACGCTAATGATATGCATGACGTCACAATGACGAAGCGCCTCCACTACTTCTACTCGCGTTCACTGTAAACATGGCGTCTTGTAGTACAAGTTGTACTACACCCCGTGTTAGCCTAAACCCGGCGGAAGGTACTGTGTCGCAGGAGGCCCAAATGGTGTCAGATGTAAGAATGGTCAGTTTACGGAGGGGATATCTATGCACAAATTTTCCAAAAATGACGGAACTGAGGCCGACAAAGAGAGAGAGAAAGCAAGGCGATCGTGTGAGTGTGGATCAAGTTTGTGGGGAAGCATCGGCCTCAGTTCAAACCTTCCGCGACATCTTCTTTGTGCACTGCACACTTCAAGCCCTCCTGTTTCATTAAAGACCTTTCGGCGAGCTAGGGGATTAGGAGAGAGCTTTCCCTAGGAGCAGTTCCAACTATAGACACCGCTGGACTGTCACAGATTGCGAGCATAGACGGATGGGTTATACATATCGCCACACGTTACTAGTATTTATGACAGCAAACCTCAGTGATTTACCCCGCAAAATTCAACTTATCGTTTACCGCGTCTTTACTTCTTCTGGTCATAAGAGTGACGGCATTTATGTCAAAATTTTGTACCTATAGTCTTCGAAAAAAATCTGCGCAAATGAATCTTATATTTTCAATATTTGTCGGCGCCAGACAAGATTCATAACAAAGGTACAAAAATTATGGCGACTTGTACAGGGCCAAGAATTTCTGTAACGAATTTTGTTGTCCGTATTGACAATAAATTGACGCTTCGGGTCACAAATTACTGTGTCGAATATTGTGTCATTGATACATAGTTCTTGGTCTCCGTAAAACCAAGTACGAGTGGATCTTGGATTTTCCGTCGGCAACCAAGGGCGGCCAGTAACAAATAACTCGGGGAAAAAAAAGATGGCAGCCGTGCCAAATCTCTTTTACGTTTCGAATTTTCTTTCACGAATACTCCATGTTTTAGGACTGGGAGCTTAGTGCGAAATCTCTCTATAGTGAGGTGACTTTGTGATAGACGTCTTGGTGACAGACGAGCTACAATAGTTTGGTTTTGTGTCAAAATTTCTAGCGCCGCCAACGGGTAAACATTAAGGCAAAAAATTTGTCAAGCGGGACCACATGACTTCGATAACTCGATGTTTTGTTCATGTATTTTTTACCAAATTTGGCATAACAGGCATCTCAAACAAACTTCATCGCGACAGTAATTGTTAGTTTTTGGTCTCCGCGAAATGAAGAAACTAGTGAATCTTGGATTTTTCGTCGTCAAATAAACCAAGCGCTAACAATAACAAAATGGCGACCGGCGGAGTTGTTTTGTTTTCGGCCGTGCTCAAGCCGAAATCGCAGTACAAAAACAACATTAATTGAAATTGGCCTTCGCAAATTATCTATAGAAGCATACATGTTTGCGCGTAAACACACATACTTTGTGGTGGAATGTATTCTGAGCTGTATTTCTTATAGCAAACTTGGTAAACTTTACGTAGTTGCCGCTACATTGTGAACATATTGTAAACAATAACTACCGCGACCAAAGCTTACGCAAGCGGAGACGAGGGCACAGACTTCTGCGCTTTCGGGTTCTTATTTGTGCAAATATCTCAGATGAATATACAATATGAACTTCAGACCTCAAGGTAATGTAAGTTAGTGATATAGTTGGTATATATCTGAAGCAAGTACTGTTAGTCTGCTAATTTCCGCGACAGTATCCATAAGGTAAACAATGAACTTTCTTCCGCTTGCGTTACCCACACCTCGGACTTGCAGCAACTTCAAGGGCCTCTAAATATAATTTTGTGAGGGTGAATACGATTTTTAAAAAATCAAAGAAGGTGAAATATGTGATCTTTCGACAGACCGAGATTTTTCTATGAATTACGCTTTGTTTGCAAGATATGGGTCCCTCAAAATGTACGTTACTCCCATAGACAGCTGGTAGGGACTCTTACTTCTGACGTCACGGCCTGTTCCTAATTATTCGCGCCAAAGAGCACCGAGGTGGCATTTTTAGATCGCCGTTTCAATAGCTTCTCCTCGGACATTTCATCTGAAAATTACATGGATGTCTTCAGAAAAGATCAAATATTTATGTGAAAGATAGAGGAAACCCCATTTCACCAGTTCTAGATATACGGAAAGAAAAGATTCTGCTCATCAAACCTCTACGAGGAACGGGCCAGCCCGTCTGTAAAATATTTTCCACCTTCTTAGCTTTCAATTCTTACCAAATATGCTGAAATCTATCCGCTACTTTTCTCTAAATTTGGCTTTTGAGGCAATCACCACATAGTGGTAGCGCGCGCGGCCAAATTAAGAGATATTCGGAAAGAAGATATTTTGCTCTACCAAGCTCAAGGAGGGACGGGCCTGACTGCAAAATATTTCCCACCTTCTTAGCTTTCTTTTGATATCAGCTCTGCGGGGATCCATCCGTTACTTTTTTCTATATTTGGTTTTTGAGCGGTAGTGAGCTCGGCAAAATCAAAAGTTATTCGAAAAGAAGATATTCTGTTCCGCAAAGCTCAAAGAAGGACTGGCCCCTCTTTAAAGTAATTTCCACCTTCTTAGCTTTCATTTGATACCAAATATGCAGGAATCTATCCGCTACTTTTCTCTAAATTTGATTTTTGAGGCGATTACCACAGAGCAGTAGTGCACACAGCCAAATTAAAAGTTATTCAGAAAGAAGAGATTCTACTCTGTAAGCTCAAAGAGAAACGGGCCTGGCTGAAATATTTCCCATCTTCTTAGCGTTCATTTGATACCAAATATGCTGGAATCTATCCGCTATTTTTGTCTAAATTTGATTTTTGAGCGGTAGAGCGCTCGGCAAAATTAAGAGATATTCGGAGAGAAGAGATTCTGCTTTGCAAAGCTCACAGAGGAACGGGCCCGACTGTATTTTCCATCTTGTTAGCTTTTTTCTCATACAAAATATGCTGAAATCCATCCGCTACATTTCTACTAATTTGACTTTTGAGGCGATCACCATAGAGTGGTATCGTGCGCGGCCAAATTAAGAGATATTCGGAAAGAACATATTGTGATTCGCCAAGCAAAGAGGGACGGGTCCGATTGTAAAATATTTTCCATTTTCTTAGCATTCATTTCATACCAAATATGTTGGAATCAATCCGCCACTTTCCCCAAACTTAGATTTTTGAGGCGATCACCACAGAGTGGTAGTTCCCGAGGTCAAATCAAGAGATATTCGGAAATAAGATATTCTGCTCTGCAAAGCTCACAGAAGAACGAGCCCGACGTCTGTAAAGTATTTTCCACCTTCTTAGCTTTTATTTTATACCAAATATGCTGTAATCCATCCGCTAATTTTCTACTAATTTGACTTTTGAAGGGATCACCACAGAGTGGTAACGTGCGCGGCCAAATTAAAAGAGATTCGGAAAAGGAGATTCTGCTCCACGCCAAGGTCAAAGAAGGAGGGACTCAACTGTAAAATATTTTCCATCATAGCTTTCATTTGATACCAAATAAGCTGGAGCCCATCCGCTATTTCACTAAATTGGATTTTTGAGGTGATCCTCACAGAACAGTAGCGTGCTCAGCCAAATTAATAGATATTCTGAAAGAAGAGATTGGGATTCGCCAAAATGACAAAGGGACGGGCCCGACTGTAAAATATTTCCCATCTTCTTAGCTATCGTTAGATACCAAATATGTTGCTACCTATCCGTGAATTTTCTCTAAATTGGATGTTTGCGATGAGTCGTAGTCACAGTAGTCTGTGTAATGCAGACTCCGATGTCCATGGATCCGCAGGCAGTAATGTTGATCGGGCCGTGTTACGCTAACCCCAGAGTGGTAGCGCTCGCGGCCAAATTATATTCGGAAAGAAGAGAATATGCTCCCAAGCTCAAAGTGGGACAGGGTTCGACTGTAAGATATTTTCAATCTTCTTAGCTTTCATTTGGTATAAAACATGTAGTGGGAATCAATCCGCTACTTTTCTCTAAATTTAACAGAGTGGTAGCGCGCTCGGTCAAATTAAGAGAGATTCGGAAAGAAGAGATTCTGCTCTGCAAAGCACAAAGAGGGACCCTATGGTAAAATATTTCCCACCATCTTAGCTTTCATTTTATACCAAATATGCACTAATCCATCCGCTACTTTTCTCTGAATTGGATTTTTGGGCGGTAGTGCGCTCAGCAAAATTAAAAGTTATTCGGAAAGAAGAGATTCTGCTCTGCAAAACTCCAAGATGGACGGGCCCTACTGTAAAATCTTTTCCATCTTCTTAGCTTTCATGTCATGCCAGTGTGTCGGAGTTTGGGCCTACATTTTTGTCTATTAGGAATCACGTGTACAATCTTCCGGGATTCGTAAGTGGTAAAATCCGTCGTCACACGTCTATCCAAGAATACCGTACGAGCAAAATGAATGTACGGGATCTGACAAATGTTGAATATAATATAGGGGAACCAATTACCCATCAACAACATTCACATATAATGTACAACAATTAACATAGCTACACATGTATCCTGATCCTCCAACACCCCCATTTTAAACACATACAACTATGAAGCATATTACCGTCGCCATGGCAATGCTTTTTCATTGCCACACTTATTTAATTTTGGAAACGGCCAAAAATTGATGCGCGCGGGAATGGAGGTCGGGAATGTCATCCATTTAATCAAATCAACATGGCCTTACAGCACGTACATAACATGCTAGTGATTTACGTTTCGGTCTAAGATTTTTCCTGTGTTTGGTTTTCTTTTTTTTTGTTGTAATTTATGGTAGTAAAGCTCGGAAACTCAATTGTAAGCTTTACAAAAGTTTTTGGTGCATGGCGTAATGCCTTGCAACCATAGTACGGTGATTCACGAACTACTGCAGTTGTATCAAACCATGCTAGGTGAGGCTTTTCACAGCAATCAAGATTAGGAGTGGGTATCGGTACAGAAAATTCAGGTCCAGGTCCGGTTCAGGTCCAGAGGATCAGGTCCAGGTCCGGACCTGAACATGGACCTGATTCAGTATATGAAAACTTGTGAATGGACGATATACTCAAAATAATGGTCCATTTCGCAACAAAGACATCAAGTTGTGGAGTATTGGACTCCCACTGGCGTTTTGAATGCTACAAGGCTAACTGCCTCTGTACGATTGACTGTAAGAATTGGTAGAAATGACTTTAGACTCTCCTCTCTTCCTCTTGCTATTAACCTCGACCGGTAAGCCCCGAAACGTGTGTATGTCTGATCAAATAAATGTTTCTTTTCCAATAGGCCAAACATCTGGTCCACCGATTTTTTTTCAAGTCAGGTTTTTCCGGACCGGTCCAATAAGAAAAAAAAAAGGTTTTGTACCGGTGTGACAGCGATCTCGCCCCCCCCCCCCAGCTGAGATGGCATAAAAACGGTGATACTGCGAACCGTCTAAACCAACACCGTCTATGGTACGGAATACGTCAGCTAAATGTTTTCAATTTGTCAGTGTTTTCTTTCTTGTGCTGGAAACATTTCCAAAGCACTAACAAAAGCACACGTGAATAATAGTTTCTCATTATAAACACTATCTACGCGCAAGTTGATATAGCTGTTGCTAAATGCTACACAAACACTGGTAAAGTACCAGTCTTAAGAAACACGGGTAAATGCATCAGTTCCTAAATACTAGAAAAAACAGTCATGTTGGAGGTGAAGATATCCCTTGGCCAGGTGCATATACCAAAATGTGCGTTATTCTAATTAATACCTAATATTTGCATAATTAATAAAGACATTACATAGTTCTTTTGTGGTCACTTCATGGTAGAGACTTCATATTGGAGATATACAGGTTGCTTGAGGACAGGTGAATACAATGAAATACATCTTATGTCAAGACTCAAGTATATGCAATAATGGGAATACAAGGGACCCAACCCTCCTTGTCTGAAACAAGTTCAACTATCTTATTACCATGTAATTACGTTAATATTGATACTATGAATGGAGTTATGTATCAAACTCGTGTACTTATATCATTCTGAAACTGCATTTTGTGATTTATACCAATCAACTTCTAAAATGTCATGTAAACCCGGATTTTTTTTGGGGGGGGGGGGGGGCGAGATCACTAGCCGGGGAGGGCGAGATCGCTAGTGATTTCGCCCCGGGGGGGCGAGATCGCTAGTGATTTGGCCCCCCCCCGGGGGGGGGGGGGCGAGATCACGGGGGGGCGAGATCGCGGTCACACCGGCACACCGTACTCCTAGTCACGATGCTGAATTGTGACTATTTCAACCCTGAATTTATATTCTCCATAGTTATGTAAAAGGCTTTTTTAATTCTGTTTCTTATGTTAAAAATAAGGTTTGATAATCCAAAATCCGATCAGAAAGATAGACATACTCCTTGCTGAACATACACAAATACACAGGCACACACATAAGCAAACATGCATATGTACATATCTCTACTTCATGTTTAGTCTTCTTCTTTTTCTACCTTATGCTGAACTTTAACACACGTCTGACATCCTTATACTTACACTGCAACTAAATTTACTACTAGTCAAACCTGCCCAAGACGACCACACGGGGGACCGGGCAAAAGCGGTCGATTTGGTCAGGTGGTCGGTTTGAATATGGACTCACAACATGCCCCGGATGCATATTTTAAATGGTTTCCGTTGTGATTAATGGCAAATAGCAAGCACATGCACGTGCATCCGCCGCCATCTTTATTTTCAACATAACATCGCAATGATAGTCAAAATTCGACACAAACTGGCCAAATTCGGCACAGAATAGCGATAGTTATCATTGAAAATCAATGACACCTCAAGATTTGAAAATGACTCGGTCGTTATGGGCAGGCATTTGGTCCCAATTTTTGGCGGTCGCGTTGGCCAGGTGGTCGTTGTGAAGAGGTCGCATAATTCTTACATCAATGGGGAAAATTTTCGGGACCTAGAAAAAGCAGTCGTAATGGCCAGGTGGTTGCTTGGGCAAGTTTGACTGTATATCCAACTACATTCACAGCTACCTCACCTCTTCTTAAGGTTTGTCAGACTGCACGGGTGTGTTGTAACAAATCAAACAAACTATATATCTAGTAGCCTTAAATGAACTGTGGACAATCTCAACTTTACAGTACTAGTTAAGATCATCCGCTGCTTATACCCCTGTCACATAATCCATGATCTTCGGGCGTATCGATGGAAGATCGGCCATATTTAAGATCGACAGAGGGTTGTGCGTATTTTTCACCTGAAAACCGTCCGTCACATATTTGCCATACTTTGTACCTTGTACAATTGTTGTTACAGTACAATAAAGTTATTATTATAAGCGAGGCTCGCACGATTCCCGCAGAATCGTCGTCCGATCAATTTTCACCAAATGTGACAGGGGTATTAGCAAATTAAAACTGTGTTGTTACTGTACTGTAAATAGATAAATAAATAAAGTCAGCAGAGATTGATGACTTTAGTCAGAGCCAAACAAACACTCCCTTTATTTTAACAAGACTTCCTTCCATGGGCTGAGCGCCCCCGAGAAATGTAACATTTGAATTTCCACCGGTCATTTTGCATCATTCATGACCACATACATTTGATATTTTGTGTTTAAGATATGATCATAATTATCTATCAAACAAGAAAAATCATCGTTTGAAAAGTAGCTGCCTTGTGGTGTGGAGTTTGGACTATATTGAGACACCTTGTGCTGTGTAATATGTTTGTCTTTACACCTTACATGTTTAGCTTCAATTTCAACCAATGACGGAAGTTGATGTAAAGGAATTCTTTTTATAGGATATGATTTTTTAATAAACATATCTTGGTCAGTGTTTGTGTCTATGCTTGTCGTGCCTGTGTCTATGTTCTTTCTCCCTACTTCTGCTTCTGTGGTGTTCTCTGTGCTTGGGTTTATCATAGTCTCTTTCGTGTCTGTCTCGTTTCTTGTGGCAACCGTCATCGGAATCACGGTTGTGCTTGTGATACTTCTTCTTGTGTCGCCGGTCGTCCTCGGAGCTGCTGGCATCCCTAACGCGCCTCTCAACAGTCTTGTCCAAGTCGCGTTCCTTCTTGTGATGCTTCTTGTGGTGTCTCCTGTCATCTTCAGAACTGCTGCTGTCACGTCTGTGTGTCTTCTTGTGCTTGTCATGTCTGGACCTGTTCTCTGTGTCCTGAAAAGAAAAAAGTTTCAGAACACAGTTGTCAACATCAGTACTAGTAACAAAGAACTGTACGGGAAAACAAAGACATTGTCCTGTCTACTGAAAATTCCATTGGAAGATTAAAACGGCTTAGTCTCTACCAGACTCCGGCTGCTGGAAAACTGTAGAAATGGAATAAATAGAGGAGTAAGCCGGCCAGAGGACTATAGCCGGCTAGGGAACAGCTTGCAGGTTGCTTGCCGGCAGGTCGCAAGCTGTTCCCTAGCCAGCTATAGTCTGGTAGAGACTAAAAACGGCTGGCCATGTTCTACGGTGGTCAGTTCACAAGTTGCCCTATATTGGACTAATATATATATAAATATAAGGGGAAGTGGAATTAATAAATTGTTAAAAATTTACATAGAGATGTACTGTGGAAAATGATCCAGCATCCATCAGGATCACCCAGGCTGTATCTCAGTCATTAGCACAGAACAGACCCCAGTAGAGGATACTCACAGCCATATGACCCACATAAGAGAAGAAAATCATTGAAATTTGTCATTATCATGCACTAAAGACTGCCATGACTGCAATGCAAGCCTTATTAGAAATACATGTAGAACTTTGACTTTGAGTGAAGAGCTCACACAAAATAAAACAATCGTAAAAAATAACATGACATTGTTGAAGACATCTAACAGAACATGTACCTTACTCCTCCTGTCATGGCTGGTGTCGGGATCTCTCCCCCGGCCCTGGGTCCTGCTGGGTCCTGCATCATCATCATCATCATCACCCAGGATCAGGTCATACTGTTTCCTACAGAAAATATGATACATAATGGTAACCAACAACATGAATTATGTGTGGCACATTTAATGAATGAATAAAGAGGACCTTTATTGCATGTTTCTGCTCTCACAAGTTAAGTACAGGTAACAATGATGAAGTTCCGAGTAGTTCTGAATAGTCTGAATACAAGAACTAGTTCTCATGAAGTAAGAGCGAATGATTTTACTACATGCTAATAATGATAGAAGTACTCAAGCAACTAGCAGGCAAACAAATTCATGATTTTAGTATTCATTATAAAATTCAATCTCTACAACTGGATAAAAACACAGATTAACTTCCGGACGTCTTGAAGACTTGACATCCATCACTCTTTTTCAACATCACTAGAATGAACTAGCAGAACAATTCATTACAAGTGCAACTAACCAGAAAAATGGTTAAAACATAAGGATTGTATGCAAATATCTCTCAAATGTCACTCAAAACGTAAAGGAAGTAAATCTCCGTATGTATTGAGTTGCAGAGATTGACTTATATTCAAATATTGTTTACCTGGATGTCTAACCTTTATGACATTTAATGTATCATGATTTTAGCACCCCTTCTACTGGTCAGGCCACTAGAAGCTAAATATGGGCGTAAATCCCATTTTACTGTTTGTACATGTACCAATAGTGTTCACAAATGTATTATACTTGTACAACTTACCCGGCACCCTTGGATTTATCCTTCAGCTCAAACTTGGACTTCTGGCCACCTTTGGGTGCATTAGGGCCACCTGTTAGGGACAGATGTGATAGTTAACAAACTAAAAGAGATCTTACATATGCAGCATCTGCAATGATCACCGAAGTTTGCATACTTGAGTTATCAGGGTGTTCAAGAAACTCTTCAGAAGGCCCTGGTAACAGTAAACACTGATATTACTTTAAATGTGGTGGTCTTTGCAATGACCTTCATGTATAGAAATTCCAGGGCTTGAAATACTTTTTTTTTTTTTGGATAAATGCAATGGGGCAGGTAACATTGAAAAATACCTGCACCAGACACATTTTACCTGCACCACTCTGAATTTAGCAAGTATGAATCATACTAAAATTGTTCAGGAACCATTGCTATTTTTTAAATTTCATACCTTATAGGTGGTAATAGTTAATGCAGCTAATAACAATCTATATACACCTTCAATATCGGACATTTTATGTATAAAAAACAGTACATGGACCAGTACAGGTAAAGGCCCCCTCTCACTTGACGTGCAGCACGCTTGCGGCATTGCTGCGTTCGGAAGATGATCAACGAATTTCAGAGATAAAGAACGAATTTTCTTACTTGTTGTGTATTTTGTGGTCTTCTATGTCACACTTTTACGTATTGCGCAATATCTGAATTATAACAAATCGGAGAAAATAACAAAACAGTACCGCAGTGAACGAACGCAGCAATGCCGAAAGCGTGCCGCACGTCAAGTGAGAGGGGGCCTTTAGGTGCAGGTAGACACCAGAAATACCTGCACGTGTCAGCTCCAATTTTACCTGCACTAACCTGCATATGCAGGACCCCTGAATACAATAACATAACTAAGTCAACAATACTAAGGCTTCTAATACCTCCTGTAACATACATACTAAGTCTTGTACATGTATATACCTCAGATAAAAAGCCTCTGCCTCTGAGGTATTGCCAAAAATGAGGAATGCACAGTTACTGTTACTATAAACAAACAGTATCTCTAAGTCTTACTAAGAGATGAAGACACCTACACTATCATAACACAATCTGGGATCTGAGCAGCACTGCTAGCATCTGTTGAACCCACCTTTCCACACCTTGGACACAGACTGGCTGAAGTCCACATGGATGCGGCGGTCATCAATCAGCACGTTGTCCATCTTAAAGTACGCCTCCTCGCAAGCCTCGGGCTGGGGGAACATTCATTGGGTTATTGATCAATTAGATCATAGACACCCTGAATTTTTGTTTGTTTGAACCTTTGTTTGTACATGAAAACTCAAATTGGCCTGCAGGCTGCTTTTCATTGAGGTCATGTCAGAGGGAAGTGGCAAGGGTCAGCATATTGGGCAGTGTCCATCCCCGTAATTCATAATTAAAAACACAGCAAATACTAAAGCATGGGACTAGGTTGCTGAGTGACAGCACTGAGTGATTGTAAGAAAAACAGAAAAATGATACACCAACCTTCTCAAACTCCACAAAGGCATAGCAGAGGGAGTCTCCTGTCTTCTGATCTCTGATTACCTCACAGCTGTCATGGCAACAGAACATGAATATTCATATATGTAGATTATTGAGACAATCTTATCATTGCCCCTACAGTTCAGCAAAAGCTACAACAGGGCCTAATCTTACACCACTTCTTACTGAGACCAAGAGCTACCTACCACACATGTAAAACTCCATCCTTATCATGTTTAGATTAAAAAAAAACAGAATTCTGTGGCAGTACCTGAGGTAGCTGCAAGGGGGAACAAAATCACACATTTTGGTGACACCTTAGTCTTACCTACATACTAAATACCATTCAGATCCATCTACAGGTTTTTAGAGAATGAAGAAAAAAGGACTTTATGAATACTGTAAATACAGAAACTTTCACGGTGGTTTAATGTTCACGGTTTTCGCAGCGGCCGCTTCACCGCGAACTTAAAACCACCATGAACATTTTTCTATGGCAGTTAGAGACTACAGTGTATAATGCTACCACGAAAAGTCAATTTTTCCGCTACAGCGAAATTAAATCTCCTCGAACTTAAATGCATTTACAGTACTTGCCAAACAAATCTAATAGCTACACAATAAGGCCCTGCCCCTGAGGCATTGCCAAAAAACATACATCTGATGAACTAACCATTTGATCTCTCCAAACCTGGAGAAGATGACCTCCAGGTCGTCGTCCTGGGTGACGGGGTTCAGCTTGCAGACAAACAGCACGTTGTCAGGGGGCGCTACATCTGCCTCGGGGAGGTCTCCCACCTACGTACGGGCGCAACATGCCAATCTTAGCGAGACATTGGTCTAACAGCCGTATGATACCAGCAAAGCTTTTGTACAGTTCAGAGGTCACAGATCCTATGCTATACACAATAATAGGCGAATAGTGGGATGATCCTTATAATCTTATAGATCTTGGGAAGGGCGTAGATAGATGGAGATGTCACTGAACTCCATGATATACAGAACTTTGCTTGAATAAATTTTTGTATGACTGGCAGCAGTAATTAATTAGGAACTATGATCTGGCAGCAGCAATTAATTAGGAACAAGAAGCATGAAACTTTACAAACTTTGATGTAAAATGACATCTAAAAAGATGCACAAATGTCTTGTTCATTAACATTATTATACTTGTCTGAATGATGTTTTTTCTTGCTCTGTGAGCCATGTATTTCAGTGTCATTAGTAACATAAGCAAACATATAGGGTTCTTCAAAGACACAGCCAGAATTATATTCACTTCAAACGTTTCGATGTCTATCACTACATCAGACACCATCTTCAGGGTTAGAATGACTAGGCCTGTTTCTTGATGCTACTTATAGCCGATGTAGGTGGCGCTGCAGCAGCATGATGTCCCAAACGTGGCTCAGTTTGTGGACTTTTTTTTTCTTTTCTGGTTGTGTCTTTGAAAAACTTTACTATATGAGTAATTTACCAACCTGGAAAAAATATAAACAAAGGATACGCAGTTAAAACTTCAAGAAAAAGAAGCTCTCCTGACCATCTCGAGGATCTGTGTGCGAGCCTTGTACATGTATTACAGTGTGATTAGTGACATAAGTGTTTAGATAAACTTAAAGAAAGATAAGAAGCTGTCCTGACCATCTCCAGGATCTGTGTGCGAGCCTGGGCCTCCTTCTCCTGTAGCATTTCCTCCACCTCCTCCTGACTCCGCCCTTCCGTGTCGTCTATCGCCTCGTCAGCTCCGATCCGCCCGCTCTGAGAACACAGGGGTCAAGGGATGACGTCAGAGTTGCGTTGCACAGTAGAGGGCACAAAACATATAATTATACAATCTAGGTGCCATTTAAAATCCTTATTTTCCTTGAAAATTTTTGCCCAACCTGGAGACTTTTTGAGTTAGAAGAGACAGGTAGGGTCTTTTCTGTTTTGGTCAAAATTTGTTCAGTTCAGCAGTTTAACTGGTGTAAGGACAGATTTTAGTTGGGTGTAACCGGTTGTATCAGGTGGGAACTGGGATCAAAGGTGAGGTTTCTTTCTTAGAGCGAGCTTTTCTCAGAGAATGAGCCAAACAACCGTTTTTCTTTCAATGGTTATATACTAGACCCAACTTCCACAGAAGCACAGAACCCACAAATTTTAGAAAAGGTGGGGCTTTTTGTCTCACTCTTCTTCCAAAAAAGAAGTCAAACCCAACCTGTTTAGAAATAGCCGGCACTAGTATTACAGTAGAATATTGTTCCTAACTGTCCATTGTCACTTGTATACTATGTTTATACCATGTACTTGCAATTAGCCCTGGGGCACGAACTTGCAAATAAACTTCTTATTCTAAGCCTTCATTCAGTGTATATTAACATACTTTCCTATGGACGGCTTGTGGACTTGTCAAACACAGCTAGCACTAGGAACATTCTACTAGGTTTAAACATACATTGATTTTGATGAAGTTACTAATTTAAACAAAACTGACCCCCCTCCCCCCTCACCTCCAGTTGTTCCTTGGTAGGTTCCGGTGATCGGTCCGGGATGTGGTCGGCCAATCCCGCGGGGTCGTCAAACGGGTCGTCCAGCACCACAGTGTGGTTAATTCTGGCAAACAAAATGGTGGCAGGTTACAAAGTAAAAGAACACAAAAATGTCCCGCTGTTCCAGTATTCTCGTTTGTACCTTAATTTTTTTTTTTTTCAGTGCAAGGCCATTCACCACTTCTAGGCACTGAACTACGCTCCCTGTTGCATCTCTTCTCCCTAAGTCAGAAACATTGAGCTTCAGCAAGCTCGAATTCTAGGTAACTGACTCCATAGACGAAGCAGGGGTTTTGAGGCTGCTTGGGGAATTCCCTTAGACCCATTTAGCCAGAAAAGTTTGATCCACTCACACTGGAAAGGTCCAGTACTCTTTTTGACAAGTGTGGCGAGTTCTTTTACGTGCCCAGAGTTTGGCTCTCACCGAACACGGAACCTCCATTTTCGCAGGGTAAACTGCAAAACACAACAGGTTTGTACTGAAGAGTACACGGTGCATGTCTGGATGGATTTATTTGGTCTATTTGGTTACCCCAGGATGGACCCCTACTCTTTTCCATTAGGAAATACTACAGTAGGTGTAGCCGGTGTTAGGCATATTTCCCAAGGGCATAGCATTGGGACCTGTCAGGGAGTCGAATGCCTGAAGCTCCCTCATAAACGGGCCTGCTGGCTTTGCCTTTACGTCACCATCTGAAGGGATGATGCAACTCTTTTCCAGACCTGAACACCAACACAGGCTGCTTCCTCCACAGATTTCAAACAAGATGTCGGTAGAAAATGAGTGTGCAGATCTCTACATCATGCAAACACAATACATGAACAAGAGGTCGAAACAGTATGATGCTTGGCTCATAAAACAGAGGTTCTGTGTTCAAATCTGCTGATAAAAGTCACTTTTCTTTTGCCCTTGGGAAAGGCTTTTTACAAAACTGTCCTAACTCCAATCAGTTGGAAATGAGGATGTCAAACAGACCCAACACACTTATCAAAAAGAGTCGGGGTCCTTTCCAGTGTGAATGGTTCAAATAAATCTGTCTGGATATGCAGCTTGTACAAACCTGATGTGATACACAATAAGACGGCATTATAGAGAATACAATAAATACATTATGATAAGAGGTACATGTAACTTCGTACATCCAAACAGTACGTCTGCGTGTTCGTACTCCTACTCTATTCACCTGATGTCCTGGTACGGTCTGTGTTCGTTATCACAAATAGCTTCGTTAATCTTGGCCAGCACGTCATCTCCCTCGCTAACCTCGCCAAACACGGTATGCTGTCCGTCCAGGTAGTCTACGTCCTCTCGTGTCGTGATCAGAAACTAATAGAAAGAGAAGCGTATACTGTAAATTCATTAAAGGGGCATTCCACTCCAGAAGGGGTGGTGTTTTCCAATAGATAATGTGTCAATGAATAGTATAATCAGCCGAATTTTGTGGAATTCACCTTGGGATGAATTGCGCGGTGTGTGTTTTGTAAAACAATATGACACACACTAAACCCATGCAGACCCTACCAATGCATTCTCTATACGCATAGACGCTTTGTTTATCGTACATATTTTCGGAATAAATGAGGAAGAACACATAACAAGACGAGATTTCTTAGCGATCCTGAAATTAGTTTTCTAACCTTACCTAAAAGTTTTGGATTGTATTCAGCCATAGGAATAATTCAATTAGAGGGTACTTGGGGAGTTTAGTAGAGGACTGAATGCTCTTGAGGCACGTGGAGCACCTGGGTACTTTATCGTATAATGTGGAGTAGTATGCAATTATTACTTCCTACAATTAGTATCTATCAGAAAATAACACTCCCGTGTGGAGTGGAATGCCCCTTTAAGGTGAAGGAAAAGCAAGTTTTTGCAGTGTCTGTACCCCTATCATTCAATTTATTGTCCATGCCCTGAGTAATGTCCATACCACTGCAGTTTATGTACACTCTGTAGCATCATAGCACATCCTGGAGTGTTTGTATCCCCCACTCGCATTCATACCCCTATCGTGTCCATATCCCCAGTGTCCGTAACAGGGCTTTAGCCAGCTCGAAAATTTTTTTCCGTCAGCCAATTACAATCGTCGTGAAAACCGCGAATATTTATTACAAGGACTGAACTGAGACCTTGAAAAATGGGTTTTAATGACATTATCGTATGCGAAAGGGCGCTAACAATAGCAAAACAAACAGTGTGTGGCTTTTACGGCCGTGGACGGCGTCCCCAAGCCGCCTGTAGCTTCCACCAAGGATTTTTGTCCGTCAAGGTTGACGGATTGGTTTTAAAATTTTTCCGTCAGACGCAGCACATTTCCGTCAATTGGCGGAAAAACGGACGCTGGCTAGAGCCCTGGTCCGTAACCTCTATAGTGTTTGTACTCCCATGGTAGTAACCATACCCCCTGTAGAGTCTGTACCTCCAAAATATCTGTACCCCTGTAGTGCCTGTACTAGTAACTACCACAGTGACTGTACTGTCCATACCTCCTGTGTTGTCTGTAACCCATATATAATGTCTGTACCTCCTGTAGTCTCTGTACCCTTGATAGTGTTGTAACCTCCGTTGTGTTCATACTCCAAGAAGTGTCAGTACTCCGAGTAGTGTCAGTACTCCCAGTAGTGTCAGTGCTCCCTGTAGTCACTGTATCCCCTGTAGTGTCTGCACCCCTTAAGTGTCCACACCCCTTAAGTGTCCGTACCCTCTGTAGTGTCTGTACCAATGTAGTGTCTGTAGTCTGTAGTGTCCATACCCCTGCAAAGTCTGTAGTGTCCATACCCCTTGTAGTGTAAATAACCCTGCAGTGTCCAAACCACATGTGGTCTCCATGAAACCCCTGTATTGTCTGTGCTCCTGTAATGTCCATACTTCCATAAATTAGCGTAATGTCCATAGCCCCGTAATGTCCATACCCCCTGTAATGTCCTTACCCCCTGTAATGTCCATACCCCCTGTAATGTCCATATCCCCAAATAAGGTTATGTACATAAGAAAATTACGTTCAAATGATACAAAGTTTAAATTTGTTGTACGCAGTTTATCGTACCTGAGACCCGTGCATGTTGCCGCCATTGTTGACCATGGAGACCGTGCCGACCTTACGGTGCTTTAGCCGTGGATTTGTCTCCATCTCGAAGAACCGTGCCTGGTCTCCGTACAACTTACTGTTCAGGAGTAAGCAGCAAAGAAGATTACAAAGTAAACTTTCTATGAACGATCAGTATCTAGTAGTATTTTCTCCATTAAAAAACATATGAAATATGTATTCTAAAGTCATGCAAGTCACCTAAATGTAATATGGGAAAACTCAGTCAAAGTAAGTATGTACCCTTTCTCTAACAATCTTGAACACAATTCATTTACTCTAAGCTGACTCTACACCTAGATTACTATTATTGTGGCATTATCCTAAGCTCTAACATTAACATATGAAAATTTTATTTTATTTTGTTAAAACCACACAGGTGTGAACTTGCATCAATTCAGAAAAACATCATAATTACCTAAAGATGGACTCCCCTCCCCTCCCTGTGCCGGTGGGATCTCCCGTCTGAACCATGAAGTTTCTCTGAAAATATGTTAAATGATTCATTACGTTCCAAATTTATCACAATGACAACATTAATAGATGTACAACAAAGAAAATTCCTACCAGTAAATATGCAATTCGAAGCTTCCCAAATATGAGAATATTGTATGTAAATTTTTGGTCAATAATAATAATATGTCAACATAATGAAGGTAAATTCAATGTGAAGACCACAAAACTACAAGTACAAAGTCACAATTTGATAATTTGTAAATGAAACATTTAAATGGCATGAGACATATCTCACCTGTACAGAGTGGAAGAGGCAGAAGTTGTAGTATTTCATCTTGCAAAGCTTTAAGAAGTTCAGACATGCTGAAAATGGACATATTACAACGTTAATGTTAAGGGACATATTACAACATCAAGATATAAGAAGTTATGATTCAAATACAATATATCATTGTTAAAGGGGGAATGTTTTGTGACAATGTCATTTTGTGGTATGGAGAAAATGTGCTCACAGTCATAGTGGTTTTACTACCAAAAACGGAAATTTTTATAGTACAGTCAAACCTACAGATTAGCAGCCACCTTTGCATAGCGACCACCTGGCCATTGTGGTCACATTTTGTCGGTCCCTTCTTCCCATTGACCTAAGCATTAAGAAACAGTCTATATTGGCCACCTGTCCAACGCGGCCACGGCCACACGATTTCCGGTCCCGAAGATACAGTAACACTGCCTATTGCGACCATACAGCGGCTTTTGTCACCCTGTGCAGAGTTTAAAATCATAGTTTGCGAGGATTTGGAGTTCTCGACAGAATCATTTGGGTGGTAGCGGAAGGTACGCCGACCTTGAACGTTAGAACTTGCAAGTCTTTGTCTGAGAATTTACCAACATTCCGCATGGCAATATCAATCATTTTTGGTAGATTTGACTTTGGCAGGGTCAGTTGTATTTTGAGACGATCGAGACAATGTTACTTGGTGACAAAGATACTGAAATAATTTGTAGCTTATTGCTCGTTGTCAATTGATCAGCATTTTCTATAGTGGCCACCTGTCTATAGACATAGCCGCCACATTTCTCCAGTCCCTCAAACTTGAGTGGCCGCCGTTGACAGGTTTGACTGTATTATACAACTTGTATATAACTTATATGTTATATTACAAAATGCCGAGGGAAGGGGAGCAAGAAACATTGGTATTAAAAAAAACGTATTGTGGAAAAATGGATATTCTGTATGGCAAATAAAAGTAGCTAGTTAAGAAATGGCCTAATCTCAAAGCATGTAACGTTATTTAGGTAGAGGTTCTTGACTTTCCTACTAAATTCTGTCCAGAGCTAATTGAAGACGAATATCACTTTATCTTTTTATGGTTGTAACCAAATATTCTGATATACGAAATTCTCTGTACACAAGGATGTCATCTTATACACAAGGGTTTATCTCGATGGACCTGAAGTGCAAATTCAAATACATCATGACATGTGACAATCCCTGCATGACAGATATAGGAAAATATATCAAAGAAGGTTTAGAGATTAGAAGTTCCTCCAATGATTGTAAAAGCCTCCAACAACTGTAAGAACTTTATCCCACACTACAACTTCTGCATTAGTTAGAAAAGCGTTAAGTTATAACGTTAGAACTGTAGTTTTGTAGATGCCATACTTTGTACAATTGTACAAAACCTACAATTGTACAAAACCTACAATTGTACCCCGTACAATTGTTGTGCAATAAAACTATACAATATTCAAGACACTGTTGATATCACGCTGTCCACATGTACATATTTCTTTTAAAAATCCATATCTATATCTAGATGAGCCGCCGTCTCTATCTTTCGGGAAATTCAAGTAACATCAACCAACTAAAGTTTACATAACTACATACAACCGTGCAAAAAACGACACCAAAACGTCGGCAGTACAAAACGTTAACACCACCGCCCCCCTCCCACCCAACACACACAAATTGTTGTAAAATGATGGTTTACTTACTTCTAGGCCTTTCCTCTGTAAGCAGATCTACTGTAATGTCTCCAAGAGTTGTCTCCAAGATAACTGCCATCTTACATAACCACCGAATGCCTTCAAATGTTCACGAAACTGCTTTTTTGGCAGTGTAAATCTTGAACTTGTCCCCACACGCGTACACGCGCGGCGCAAATCCGAGCTTTCACTTGCAGTACTGCAGCGACACCTAGCAGGGCATATTCGTAATGCAGGTAACATTCAGGTTGTAACTTGTATGACCGATCACCTTGGACTATACCATAAAATAAGGTAAGTTTATCGAATATAAATGAAGCATATACAATTTATAGAAAATTGTTAACAGCAGAATTAAAGTTATTATTAGTCATATAGTATTAAATATTTGATATATCAAATCCATTTTCTTTATATGGATCTATTTTTCACGAATATAAAGAAGAGAAGAAATGCACCCTTTCCTTATTAATGGCACAGCCAAAAGGTAATAGTAGAAAGTTCAAGTGAACTGAGGCCACAACAACAACAACCTTTTTGCTGATCGGTTCCGTCTGTCAGTCATATCTGAGATGTCTGAGGACGATCTGAAAGCAAAATCCATCGCAGCGGTCCAGGCCTGCGCCTCGGATCTCTACGATCTGAGCCAGGAGATCTGGAAGAATCCCGAACTCGCCTTCAAGGAGCACCACGCTCACAAAGTCTTGACAGACTTCTTGGAGAAACAAGGGTTCCGTGTGGACAGACACTACAAGTTGGAGACGGCGTTCCGGGCGGTGTATGGGAAGGATGGAGGGGTGCACGTGTGTGTGATCTGTGAGTATGACGCCCTACCTGGGATCGGACACGGCTGCGGACACAATTTGATCGCAGAAGTGGGCGTGGCAGCCGGGATCGCGATCAAGACGGCGATCCAGGATCTCAAACAACCAGTTAAGGTAAAGAACGGGATTTTATATTGTTCAAATCAAATAATTGCATTTCGCATTTTTTTCTTGTCTTGAATGTCAGTCTACTACTAGTGAACTCAAATGATGATTGCCGTATGTGTTTGTTTGTTTGAACCTTTGGGAAAACTTCTTGGAGGGAGGGGGGAGGTACAACGATACTTGAAGTGTGATAAATACATCCTATGGGAAAGTCAAGGGGAAAATGTGCCATTGTTTCAAGAATCAAAACCTCAAACCCCCCCAAAAAAACGCTAGTTCACCTGTATTCGTTGTATTCAAAATTAGTATGGGTAAGGGTCAGATAAGATATACAGATACAGATTAAATTGAGTGCTGATAAATCTCCAAACATATATCACTACATATACATGGTATGAAGCATTACTTTAAAGTAGAGCAAAAGCTCAGTGTTCATAGTCAGGGCTGTTCATTTTGGTCATGTCTTTTACCTCCAGAGACTCTTTATTAAGGTATTTAGGTTGGCTAAATTGGCATTTTGACCTTTTATTGTTTTCTCATTAATGAATTAAGAAAGAATGGAGCCGTAATGAATTTTGATAGATGGGCATGAAAAAAATGTTAAGTCTGATTTTTTGGGGCCAAATCGATGGCGTCATCAGGTTTTATTGCCCCTGATATTATTTTTTCTATGAGAAAATATGGCACCTTGTACATACGAGGGGCATTCAATAAGTAATGCCTCTGACCCACTTCCAGTTGTCTGATCTAGATGAAATTTTGCATGTGTAATGAATCATATCTCTATGGGTTATGTTGCAAAAAACAACTCTGAACTAATTGTGGTTACTGATTTACTGGTGTTTGAACTGAGTCAGGTGTGAAATGGACCAGGTGTGAAATGGAGCAAGTTGAGTGTCGCGCAGTGATCCGGTTTTTGTATTTGAAAGGATGCACACCAAAGGGGACTTTTGATGAAATGAAAACAAAAACTTATGGTGATGATGCCCCATCATATGACCTTGTAAAACGCTGGCATCCTGAATTCAAACAAGGCCGGAAGTCTGTGGAAACAGCTCCCAGACCTGGTCGTCCCTCTTCTGCCATTGATGAGGCATCTGTTGGAGGACCAACCTGGGATGTCCTACAAGAACGGTGTCCAGAGCTACATCAAATGTAGCCTGAGTATCATCCTCCGTGGTTAGCAAGCGAAAGTCGTGAGCCAGCGGTTACTACGGAGGATGATACTCAGGCTACATCAAATGATGGGAGAAATGCAAAACTCTGGGTGGTTCCTATGAAGAGAAAGACTAATAACTGTGCCAAGTTTCATTAATCTCCTGCTATGGGAAATGGGTCAGGGACATTACTTATTGAATGCCCCTCGTACCACTGCAATGAAACTATGTTTTTCATGTGCATAATGATGAAAGCTACAAACTCGTGGGACCGCGTAGCACAGTGGTATTGTGTACGGCCCGTGACCGAGAGGTTGCGGGTTCGAATCCAGCTGCGTGTCACCGATCTTGTGTCCTTGGGAAAGGCACTTTACACGACTTTCCTCACATTTACTCAGGTGAAAATGAGTACCTAGCTTCGGCCGCCTTCTAATGGAGGTCCCGTGTTCGGGGAGAGCAACACCCCAAGCACGTTAAAGAACCCGCCGCATGTGCGAACATGTATCAAACCATTCCGGCCAAAATGGGGTAGGGAATTTCCCGAGCAGCCCTCGTAACCCCTGCTCCGCCTATTGGGTCAGTTAGTCCTCACTCATAGTGAGAAATTGGGCTGGTCTCAATCATGATGTTTCTGACCTAGGGTGAAGAGATGCTGTTACAGTTCCAATCATGTAACCCGTAACCTTGAGTGGCCTTCATGCCTTGTTACGTGGTGACCATTAAGTAAAAAAAAAAATAAAGGTTGCGCAAATTGATATCTACTAATGATCTGTAGTTATTAAGAATTAATTTGTTTTAAATTAGATGAAAACAATCATTTTCTAATTACTACAGATCATTAGTAGATATCAATTTGTGCAACCGTGAGTTTGTACGTAGCTTTCATCATTATGCAACGAAAAACGAAGTTTCATTGCAGTGTTGTGTACCAAAGTGCTGTATTTTGTCATAGAAAAAATAATATTCAGGCCAATACAAACGATGACGTCATCAATTTGGCCAAAAAAAATCAGATTTTGAATTATTCCATGTCCATCTATCAATATTATTTACGGCTCCATTCTTTCTTAATTGATTAATAAGAAAACAATGGAAGGTCAAAATGCCAATTTAACCAACCAAAACACCTTAAACCAGGTCACATTTGGGGCCGTAGGTTGTTCCAGACATTGCGTCCACAGTATAATTGTATCCTTTTATACTTCAGTTGACAGTGATGGGTACCCCAGCGGAGGAGTGGGGCAGTGGGAAGATTTTCCTCATCAAAGATGGCTGCTTCAAGGACGTGGACTTCGCCATGATGGCACATCCCTTCACGTTCAACGTTTCCAGATGGCGTTGTCTAGCTATCGTAACGTGAGTTCTAACCCTAGTGCAGTCGATCATGCATATAGAATACAACACGGAGTATTCCGTATCATCCGAGGTTCCAGCCCCACCTGCCTGGGATGACATAAGTATCTTATTTATGTCATACCTGGGAAAACCCATGTTTTGATGCGAAATGCGCCAGACGTTGAACAAATTTGGTGCCCTCGAAGAAAACGTGTTGCAACAGCAATGTTCCAATGTCCAAATCAGTTATTCGAATCGCCAACTATGTCACACTCTGCCCGCTCGAAATGTTTCAATTTACTCTAAGAAAGGCTGTGTGATACGCCTTTCGAATCTGTGCGATACGGAAGTTATGGCCCGGTCCGAAACACCCGTATCAAACGTTTTCGCGTCACAGGTATGACATGATATTAGGTACTGTAGATAGAGATTCAAGTTAGCATATCGGGGCTCGAAATGCCACCTGCATTATTAATGCAGGTTTATAGTGTAGGTAAAATTGGAGCTATCCAGGTATTTCTGGTGTCTACCTGCACCTTACCTGCACTAGTCCATGTCCTGGGTTTTATACATAAATGGCCTATGATGTGGGTGTATGTGGATTGTTATTAGCTGCATTGACTGTTACCAACTTTTGAGTTTAAAAGAAAAAAAAAATAGCAATGGTTTCTCAACAACTTTTGTACGATCCATTCCTCCTCAATTCAGTGTGGTGCAGGAAAATGATTTTTAATGTTACCTGCACCAGTGCAGAAATTTCCTGTTCTCAAACCAAATGTTTTAAGAACATTAATTCCATATACATACTCTTAACCCTCAAACACCCGAGTGGGGTCCATTTGGACCCCAGGCGTACATTTTGAAGTGCCATTTGAACATTTTTGATCTGAAGAAAAAATCCTTCCGTGAATTTGTCAGTCAATATGTCTTATACTTTCTCCTAAGTTTTCGCAAAGATTGGTACAGTAATGTGGAAACTATAAAGAAAGTTTGTGTTCAGTCCCTCTGGGGTCCAAACGGACCCCAGCAAAAATGTGCAGTTTTTAAAACAAACTTTGGAGGCTAACTCCTTAACCACTTACATTATGACTACCAAACTTTCAGACAATAATAAGAATGTAAACTTAAATCATCACAAAAATTTCTGTGTCATCAGCATGTAATGTGACGACATTATGACGTCATTTGCCTAATCAGGGCGGCCATCTTGGATTTTGACCAATGTCGTCATGAAATTAGCATAAATTATAAATTTTAAGTCATGAAAATTACATTGAATTTCATAGAATTTAATTGTTGTCAGAAAACAGGTGTAGTTTACCAATGAAACCTTGTTTAAATTGAAATTGTCAAATTTTGGCAAAAATATGCCTGTTAGAATATGGTTGCCATGGCAACCCCAAAAAATGATAAACTTACTTTATTGACCAAAAACTTTTGCAAACAATTGTTTGTGATAAATTACCAAGTTTCGTAGCTTTAGCTCTAGCCGTTCATGAGTTATGCGACATAAATGTTGCTGAGGGCCTCAAAATTCCCCTATCTGGTCGGAATAGGTTTAGTGCAAAACGTGGTCCATCTGAACTTTTGCATAAATTATGATAATGAGTTGGAATTAGCAACACCTTAACATCTCAAAATCTTCCTCTTATATTGACGAAGCAATGTATACACAATGATCGCCGATAAGAAATGGTACTGAGATTTTATGAACAAAAGATTTTGGGGTCCGTTTGGACCCCACTCGGTCATTTTAGTCGCAAAAAAAGGTCGGGTGCTTGAGGGTTAAGTAATATGTTGAATTACTCTAAAGAAACTTAGCAATGTCTTAGATAAAACACTGGTTCGAATGTTCTTAAAGAATTGAGCAGTATTTTTAAAGCTATTCCTTACTTGTATGTCATATATGATGGAAAGAAGTACTGCTTGCTCATTATGTATCCATGTACATTAATGGATTAAAGACAAAATCTCAAAGTCTCATTGAATTTTGTGCCTGTGCAGTGGTGAGGTGATTTACAAGGGAGTGGCCTCTCACCCCGCCTACCAGACTTGGGAAGGGACCAACGCCCTGGACGCAGCTGTCCTGTGTTATAGTAACATCTCTGTACTCAGACAGCAGATGAGACCCCACCATCAGGTGCACGGTAGGTCTTCTCTGTTCCAGTAACATCTCTGTACTCAGACAGCAGATGAGACCCCACCATCAGGTGCACGGTAGGTCTTCTATGTTCCAGTAACATCTCTGTACTCAGACAGCAGATGAGACCCCACCATCAGGTGCACGGTAGGTCTTCTCTGTTCCAGTAACATCTCTGTACTCAGGCAGCAGATGAGACCCCACCATCAGGTGCACGGTAGGTTTTCTCTGTTCCAGTAACATCTCTGTACTCAGGCAGCAGATGAGACCCCACCATCACGTGCACCGTGTAGGTCTTCTGTGTTCCTGTAACATCTCTGTACTCAGGCAGCAGATGAGACCCCACCATCAGGTGCATGGTAGGTCTTCTTTGTTCCAGTAACATCTCTGTACTCAGACAGCAGATGAGACCCCACCATCAGGTGCACGGTAGGTCTTCTCTGTTCCAGTAACATCTCTGTACTCAAACAGCAGATGAGACCCCATTATCAGGTGCATGGTAGGTCTTCCTTGTTCCAGTAACAATGTCTGAACTCAGGCATAAGATGAGGCCCCACCATCAGGTGCAATTGAGGTCTTTGAGATATGTAGCTGCAACAGCTTTTCTCATCTCAGCTGCTTTGGCAGTTCTAGGTGTATAGTAGTAACACTAATATCCTAATAGTGATGTCAAGTTATACATTTTTGTGGGATAAGTTTATGAGCCTTATACATAACTCTGTGATATGACTTAGGTATTGTAATTTAGTTCCTGTCTTGGTGTGGAAAACATCAGGTAAAAGTGACTAGGTGTAACAGGATACGAAGTCTTGGTTTTTGCTGCAGGTATCATACAAAACGGAGGGACCCATCCCGACATCATCCCCTCCGAGACCAAGCTGATATTTTACCTGCGGGCTCACTCAGAGACTGAGCTGAAGAAGCTGGAGAAACGTGTGGTCGGTTGTGTGGAGGCCGCTGCCTTGGCTACAGGATGTCAGGTAACTTCTAAGCATTGGCTTTTCTACTGTGTATTTGATAGTTGTTTGCACTGAGTTAGGGGATAAAAACAATAGTGTTTTATTGGACATAATATAAGCTTAAAATGTAAGCTTGTCTGAGGGATATACAAAATGTTATTGTACTCTCACCACCCATCGGAACACAAACTGATAAGAACCTTTTTTTTCACCGGGCAGTCATTTCCTTAGACAAAGCAAAACAGATGCACACAAACATCTCCAAAGTGTCTTGGCCAAGTATGGCTATCAAAGCTGGATCTTCAACAAAGCTATTAAACCCTGTGACCACCCTAAGAAAACGCTGAAGTGCAAATCAGTGATACAACCAACACCCCACCCCACACGTGACAAACGCTGGATTACTAAGAATTGTCTTCCTAACCTTTTTGCATATTACCTTATAGTGATCTTCGCCAATTTTCTCATTTTAACCAATATTTAAGGACAAAGCTGTTTGTCAGATGTTTGCCTGAGGAGCCTTGTGACCTGGACGCCCTTGCACTGAGAAAATCCTATGACAAGCATAACATTCTGATTGACCAGGGATGCTACCAGGTCATCTGTGGTCACAGTCCAAAGCCCCCTATCTTCATTTACTATTCGGCCAGGCCGGAGTCTGGTAGGGACTACATCATTTTAACAAAGCACTATGAAAGTTGCACTAGAAAGTATCACATCAGTGTACATAATTTTATTGACACCAGTTTGCCAAGAAGGTTATTTTAGTTGCAGCATTTGTGGGTTTGTGAGGAACACATGGTCATGCAGTCATTTGCTATTGGGGTAGGTACTATTTAGTAATACTTGAATAAGACCTTAAAGTCTTAACAAAGGCATGATTATTTGGCAAAGGGATGTGTTCATTGAACTCTAGTTAAGATATATATCTGCTCAGAGAAGTGAAATTCCTCATCAAACCCCGATGTACGGACATCATCATAAGTTTAGGGGGTAGCACTTTTGCTGGTATTGATGAAGACTGTGTACTAATGATGTGTACTAATTATTTGTCCTAGACTCTATATTGCCCAATACTACATGTATATAGTTTGTGCATGTAGATCTGTTTGCCTAAGTCTAATTCAGTCTAGTACTGGGTACCGGTACAGTGTACCGGTACAAGACCGGTTAATATTTCTTATTGGACCGGACCTGAAAAAAATTGGTGGGCCGGATGTTGGACCTATTGGAAAATGAATAGATTATATGATCGGGGCATTCACACGTTTTGGGGCTTACCGGTCGACAAAAATAACAAGAGCGAAGTAGCGTTGAGTCAATAGTCGTTTCTACCAAGGTTTACAGCTAATCGTACAGACGCAGTTAGCCTTGTAGGGTTTAAAACGCATGTTGGGTTCGAATAGATTCGAAAAGATTTCTTCCTAGTGAAATGGACCATTGTTTTGAATTTTGTCCATTCACAACTTTTCACATACTGAATCAGGTCCAGGTTCAGGTCCGGACCTGGACCTGAACCGGACCAGGACCTAAAGTTTCTGTACCGGTACCCAGCCCCAATTCAGTCAGTTCCTTTTGGATCTTTGGGCAGCTACACGTTGTATAGCATCCCTCAAGACTTAATGTAGAATGGATGAATAATTGATGTCAAGTATATTTTAACATTTCCCACCTACATACAGTTTCTGGAAAAAGGTCATGTAGAATAGACAGCCAAATACTAGTTGATGACTAACCTGCAGTTTCTGTTCCAATTGCTAGGTGGAGTACAACTTCAAGACAGATGCCTCCAACCTGATACAGAACAACACCCTGGCCAGTCTGTACGAGAGGAATGCAGAGGCCCTCGGGTGGACGAACTGTCCAGACAAGTCCGTAACGGGCGCCATTTCCGGCTCGACGGACATGGGGAACGTCACGCATGTCGTACCCGGTATCCACCCGGTGTTTGCTCTACCGACAGACGCTTCTATTCACTCACGCCACTTTACAGAGGAAGCTGGTACTGCAGGCATTTTGTTTTTGTCCTAATTTGAATTCTAGTTGCAAACCTAAGGTATTCAACTTGTTAGGCTGTGTAGCTTATCATAACACCACACTTACGGAAAAGAGTATGGGTCTTTTCCAGTTTGAGTTAGGGTTGGTTACCGGTACGGTTTACCAGTGCAAAACTCAGGTTTGTCGTGTTGGACTGGTCCAGAAAAAACAGACCTGAAAAAAATCAGTTGACCGGATTTTGGACCAATTAAAATGTTAACAGATTAACAGTCGTTTACGTGTTTTGGGGCTTACAGGTTTAAGGCGAGAACAAGAGCGAAAAAGAGGAGAGTTGATAGTCATTTTTACCATTAGGTTCAAGTCCGGACCTGGATCTGATGCTCTGAAACTGAACCGTACCTGTACCTGAATTTTCTGTACCAGTACCCACCCCTAGAGTGAGTGGGTTGAAAAGGGGGTAGGGAATGTTCTTGAGCAGCCTTCGTAGCCCATGCTTTTGTCATTGAGTCAGTTAGTCCTCACTTAAAGTGGGACGAGCTCATGATGTTTCTCACTAAGGCTACAAAATTAATGTATGTCGATTCAATTATATGGATGGAATCCACATGCATTGGTTTTTGTCCATGAAAAGTTTTCAACCATACTGTAAATCATACCATGCAGATGCAAAATGAGCAAGTACAGTCAAACCTGTATTGGCAGCCACCTTTGCATAGCAGCCACCTGGCCATAGTGGCCACTTTGGGAACTGAAATCATGTGTAGCTTGCTCATGGTCAATTGATCAACATTTTCTCAATAGTGGCCACCTGTCTATAGTGGCCATATTTCTCCAGTCCCTTGAGTGGCCGCTATAGACTGGTTTGACTGTATATGCCATGAATTGAAAATTGAACCGTATTGTGTATGGTGGTGCCTAGCCTTAACTTAAGTGCAAAAAGGAGCTTGGTTTTATAATTGAATCTAGAATGTGTTGTGAATGGTTTATCATTTTCTAAAATACTTTATACCAGACACCTTGTCTAATTAGACTATGATTGTTTGATTTTCAGGTAAGCGAGAGGCCCAGCCCTATGCCCTGAACCAGGCTAAGGCCCTGGCCATGACGGCCATCGATGTCATCTGTCAATCACAGCTGATGGACACCATCAGGGAGGAGTTCAAGCAAGACTTGGCCAATGATTAGATTCCATCGGGAAAGCAACCAAATGTCTAGAGTACTCACATTGCATTCAGTAGACTGATGGTGCAAACCTCAGTATGGTTATATGTACCAAGTAGGGGTTGGTACCGGTATGGTGTACTGGTACAAAACCGTGTTTTTCTTCTTGGAATGGTCCAGAAAAAACGGACCTAAAAAAATTGGTGGATCGGATGTTGGACCAATTCAGGTACGGACCTGGACCTGATCCTCTGGACCTGGACCGTACCTGAACCTGAATGTTGTGTACTGGTACCCAACCCAAGTACCAAGTATCACAGACTTTAAAAAGAACATATCTTTATTCAACAACCATAGAGCAACTATTGTTACTTTAATTGGACATGCAGTTTGTCTATTATTATCAGTCATGACAATCAAAATTTATGAGGGAAGCAAGTATGAATATGTTGTATTTGGACCAAGTGCCTTTTTAAATTTATTACTTTTTGATTTCTCTGGCAAAAAAAATGAAGAAAGTGGGGTTAGATTGATTGTGTAGTTGGTAATGAGGCAGGAGTTTTCAATTGCAATTTACTGAAAAGTCATAAAATGACTGCTGCTGAATGGTTAAAGTAATCTGGTTATAAAAGCGCAGAGAAACAGAGCAAACATAAAACCGCAGCTTTACCCCTTATAGTTATACAAAAGTTAGTAAACTGTCAAACACTGGTACTTGACATAGTGTGGCCATAGGGAATAAATTACACTGAATTGAAGGTATCATTACCTTACCCAAGAATGTTATTTCTTTGCAGCATTCGTGTGTTTGTCTCTGAACATGATAACTCAATGGCCTGAAGGAGTGTCTTGGAATTTGGTACTCCGCTAGTTCTTGATAAGACGTCAAATTTGCAAAATAATTATACATTTTGGGTACTGCAGGTTTGATATCTTGTCATGGTCACAAGTTTTGGGTGATGTATACATGTAGCTCTTGTAATCAGGAAAAAGTGGCGCTAGCTTGGTGCCTATATCAGCTTTCTTAAGATCTGCAAGATGCGTTTAAGCTGAAGACTTTGAAGCTTTGTCAGCCATACGAATAGGTAAATATGAAAATTAGGACTTGTGCCTGGAGTTGAAGTTAAGGGTGTACTAGTATATAATGTTAATACAGTGTATAGAAAAAGTGCCTACAACCATATTCAGGCCTGTAGAATTTTATATCATTTGTAATCTTGCAAGTTGTTAGAAATATGATCTGCAATTGTGAGAAGCCTTTGAGAAAAGAAATCTTTCCTACCAATTAAACCTATGTATATAAGAAATAAGGATGGCATCAAATGGATACAATGTCATGCTATTGTAAGTGCTATTTTCTTTTTATTTCTCGTCTCCACGACCGACACTCGTCCTAGAGACATCAGATTACATTTTTACAAGCCGCCCATACGCCCCCTCCTGTATGGTTATTAATATGGTTATTAATATTCATGGGAGTCAACGCAGACAGATTATGGGAAATCCTCACGTTTGTATGATTGTGCTTATTTTAAGATATTGAAGATAGGTCAGCCAAATTTGACGTCCCAAACTTTGTCGAACGCACCAAGAAACTGGAATGAATACTGACCGCCGCGAAAGTAGATACTTATGTATCGTCTTAGTAACTCTTGTATCATCACAATATCGTTATGCTTACACATTGGTTTGGAATTCAGTGGCAAAACTCCGCTTTCAATAAAAGAAACATATATATATATATCTCGTATTCTGTTGGGATCGAAACGGAGGATTCAGTTGGTTGGTGCGTTCGACAAAGTTTGGGACGTCAAATTTGGCTGACCCTTCTGAAATATCTTAAAATAAACACAAACGCACAAACGTGAGGGTTTCCCATAATCTGTCTGCGTTGACTCCCATGACTATTAATAACCATATTAATAACCGTACAGGAGGGGGCGTATAAGCGGCTTGAAAAAATGTAATCTAATGTCTCTAGGACGAGTGTCGGTCTTTGATGGATTGATGGCATCGTTTGTTTCTATATTTTCATCAGCATGAGATAGATTGAAACCATAAAACCAAGGCTAATATAAGAAGCCTTGAAAGAACATTAACGCCTAGCTACGTACAGGAGGCAAGCTATGTTTCAAGAATGTGATTGTATGTCACCCTATGTGTGTATGTCTATGTGTACATTGCAATTGGCCACGGGTGGCAGAAAGCAAATAAAGATGAAATGTTCTCTGTTAAGAAATGACAGACGACTACTTTGTCACAGATTGTGATTGATATATTCAATAATTAAGCAAAGAAAGCATTACACGTCTCCTTGTTTTGTTTCAATTAGTGCCAACTGATAGAACGTGACAGGAGGTTCAAAAGTAATCCATAAATCTGTTGTACGATACTAAAATCATGTCTATGAGACTTGCTACTTTAAACGTTCTTTATACAACCTAAGATATATTTCAAAATATTTGCATTTGCAAGTTTTCTTTCTGCGGTAGCCTCTCAAACATGATTTGCAAATATGCGTCTCCAAAGTTTGGAATCTTGAAAAATCTCGTGAAAATTAAATAAAAGATAGATGATATTTCTAAAACAATGATGTATGTAAGAAATGCAAGTTATAACTTGTACAAATAATGAAATATGCGAAGCAGTAGAAATATCGTTATCATTTGGATATGTAGTAGTGCATTCTAAATGCTAAACTCCTATATCATTGCAATTTTTTTACTGATTTGTCAATCTATGTTTTAAGAAATAATTTTTGAAAATGACTTTATAATAATCACCTAACATACAACAAGTTTCTTTTGTAGAATGCATCATCAATACAGAATTCCATGCAAAAAAAATCTCATATAAGAAATATATCATTTCAGATTTAGAATTAACAGATATATTTAGGAAGATATGTTTAGGAACATATTAAAACGTTGCTTCAATAACAATATTGAGCTGTAGAATCCAGATATGAAGAATGTATGATTAAAAGAGCTTTGCTAGTGTTATATTTTAGCACATTACGTATACAGTATGATCATGAGTACTACACAATGAAGTAAACTACAAATGCACAATATAGTACAGTGCAAATACATCAAACAAAATCACATTAAAAGGCTAAATAATGCAAAGACATGTAATAACAACCTATAGCTTTTCCATAAAAGGAGAATTGTGTATTCACAGATTCATGTGTCAAGGTATGTTGTTACACTGGTGGCACGCAGCGATGACTTTGACCAGGAAACCGAGGAAAGGGTGATCAAAGTGTAAGATGTCACTAGTGCTATTGTCCTTGAAATTTTAATTCTGGGCAATGTTGTCATGATATTAAAAGAATCTTTTATGGTGCCGTTAGGATGTGCTGTATGAGTGTGCAATAAGTTGTCACGTAGAGTACTAAATTCCATCTAGCTGGTTATAAATAGAACAATGACTTTAAGTGACGAGGTTAGTTCTTCTATCCACAGACTTCGGTCTTCCTTATCTTGCCATTTCGCAGAGTCTGTCATTTCTTTCCTTTTTTATCCTTCTTTATCATACCCAGGGGACTCCCTAAACTCCTCCTTAGTTTGGGGAAGCGTGTAGCGATGGGAAGTTTTAATCGGGCTCCTCCTCCCCTTTGTAACGTGCAGGTCCCCTCGAAGAAGATTCTGGCTCTGCTCGGCTTTCTCATCAGGACTCGGGAGCTCATGCTGGAGTGACTGACGGACTATCCCCACCTGTCCGATGCACGGAAGCAGCACAGGTGTTGACCAACGCCGCTTATGATTAACCTTTCCCTTTCCTCGGCCATATTGGGGGTTGACGAAAACTTCGGTATGTTTGGACGATTCTTGCTTCGCGTTTCCCTGTCCGTACTGAGGGTTTAGGAAAACGTCGGAACGTTTTGACAAGTCATACTGAGGGTTCACGAAGACCTGGGCGTAAGGACGTAAAGGTTTGAAACTCTCGTCAGGAATCACTTCATAGTGATGGAGAGAGGACAGTGAACTCCGGTGAGACGGTGGTAGGGAACTCCGATGAGACGGAGGGAATGACGAGGGATCATCCATTGCCGGCCCGTCACGTTGCTTGAGCGGTGCCTTGTTTCGGATGAACCAACCCACCGTCAGTCCGACCATAAGACTTACGCTGACGGCAATCATCACAGTGTAGGTGAATTCCAACATGCGGTGATACTGCGCAGGCTGGTGTGGCGGCAGTAAGATGTATTCCACTGGCATCGTCGTAGTCGCCACTCCTACCGGGGACAGATCAGTCGGACCTTCTCCTTCCTCTCCATCATCACTTGCCGAGGAACGGGAGTCGTTTGCCGTTGGGTTGGTCAAAGACAAAGTCATGTTCACTGAGAAATGTCCCACTGGGTACGTTATGACACAACGATAAGCACCCTCAGTCCACTCTAGGAAGGCTTCCTGACTCATATGAAGCTTGTAGGTCGACTTGCCCATGAAGTTGAGAGTAGAGCTCTCCATATGGTGGCCAGGACAATTTGTGGTGACTGATAGATAATGCCCTTCTGGAGTCACAGCTTGTTCCAAGTGCGTGGTTATACCATTGCCAGATGTGTTGGATGATGCGCTGATGTTGTTTCCTTCTGGACCCACCCAACTGATGTCCGGCTGCTGTTCCCAGTAAACCTCGCACAGGAGAGTGGTTCCGTTGTCAGCACGTGACACCTTGGCTACAGGGGGCGGACATGGCATGTCTTCTCTGGACACCTCTGAGATCTTCTTCCCCTTGAGATGTGGCGGGTAGCTGCAGTAGAGGCTGTCTATTGTTCCTAAGATGGACACACCCTCAGTCTTAAGACTGTTAAGCGCACAGGTGCAGCGAAAAGGGTTGTTCCACAGCCTAACATACTTGTCACGAAGAAGGACAAGTGACTCTTGCTCCACCGAGGGTAAGATGTTACTATTCAAGTAAACATGCGCTCTCCGAGGTAAGCTTTGCAACCAATCTGGACTCAAGGTCGTAAGCATATTGAAGGCCAGGTTAAGTATATTTATCGGCATGTTGTCGAAAGCATTCGCTGCGATGTTCGAGATTTTATTGTAGTCCAACCTAAGTCTAATCAGTCTGGACAGTCCTTTGAAGAACCATGCTTCGATATTATGGATCCTGTTTTCGTCCAATTCAAGGAATTGTAGCTTTTGGAGGGGCTCGAACGCTCCTATAACAATATGTTCGATTTTGTTTCGAGACAGGGATAGTTTTGTCATGTTTTCCAGCCCGTCAAACCAGTTGCCAACGACCTGGATAGAGTTTTTATTCAGCGACAGCGTCTGCAGGGAAGCCAACGTTACAAAGGCTCTTTCTTTAACGTTCTTGATTTGCCCACCAAAAAGACTCAGCTCGTCGAACGCAGAAAGAGTGGGTAGAGGGTTCAGTGTTCCATTTCTGTCATAATGTCCGATCAGCATCAGGCCATCAAATATGTCCGGTAAGCACGAGCCCAGTTCCTCATTGGTACAGTTCAACCCAGTCATGTTACAGTATACACGGCGCTTGCATATTCTATGCCTAATGTAAGTGCCACAATAATCTTTAGTAGTACAAAAGTCAGTGCAATTTGGACAACCATTTGACTCAACTAGCATGAATAACATGGCAACAAAGAATATCCCTGATATTGCCATATTTTCAGATGAATGAATCCTCTATGAGTAAGTGACAATTGGCTTTATTGCATGAAACGTTTAGAGAATAGGAATCCATCGAACATTTACAGCGTATTTGGTTAATATCTAACCTTGTATTGTTCTGTCATTGCTTCACTCTGGGTTGTTAAGTCTGCACATTTTGGTTCGCTTTTTGCAGCTCCTGAAATGGTGATAACAAAGGATGAAGAATTATTATGTAGCATTTACCTCCTGTAGCAAAGGTATTGTTTTGGAAGTGAATATTTGTATTTTAGTGTTTTCTAGTGCACGTGGTCGCCTTAAGTTAAAAGGTGCTGATACATTGTGAGGAAATGGTTATATGTGCGTATGGCCAGGAAGGCAAATATTCTAGTCCTTGACTATATATGCACATAACGTTACATACATATGATAACAAAAAGCAAGATGGCTGCTTTGTTTTCTTGGTGGGCTGTACCATCATGTATAGAAGGGGGGTAGAAATACTTTTTGCTATTTACAGAATTTTGCTGTTGATTACGATAATTAATAACTAAATCAATGGTCATATAGATCGATCTATATCACTATCTCATAGTCCCTTAAAATTGTATTTGAAAAACACATTCATTTTTGAAAACAACAACAACTAATGATTCATTTGGAAACAAATGAAAACCTTGGCAAAAAACTGGTAGTACATATATATATGGGATATCAATGACCTGGGTTATATGCAAAAGTAATTAATAAAATTAAATGAAACTATGGGTTTGCTTGTCTCTTATTAGCAATCTTATGCGGCATGCATGTTTTCATTTTCGTAGTTCATAGCTATTAAACATTAGGCAATGGAAGGTTTTACATATTAGTTAATCTATACTTTGTAATAAGATGTTTACGTAATATGTACACGCACTCGTGTACACACACCTAGAACACATGCAAAAACATACAATTTTCTTTTCCAACGTCTCCTTGGTAGTTGCAATATCCACGGATCTAGACTTAAAAAGATCTAAACATTGATCCTTAAATTCAAGCAGCATGCTTGCACAGGAAGGGCCTTTGCTAGAAATGATCTTACCAGAATAACTTGTGACCTCATCCGAAAAGTCTAGTTTTTGCGTTTTCAATCAATTTTCGCGAATATTTAGTTTAGGTCTTATAGGGAAAATTTCGTCGACAGAAACCTATGCGACTAATCTATATGCGAGGCCATTCATCATACCAAGCCATCGTAGCCTTGTAGCATCAAAGTGTTTAATCTGTTCGACCTCAAGAAATGCAAATTGCTAATATAAGTATACATATAAACATAGGCCAATACATCTCTACTGCTTTCCAAAAAAAGGAATCGTATTGACACAAACACTTGATGTTAACTCTGTATCGCGTACCACTGTATTCTAATAATACCTGTTTCCCATGAATTGAACCACTCAGCAAGTGGCATTGCGATTGGTCATTTGTTACATAGAACCTTTCACCATTGTTATGTATAAGCAACCACGTAGATATTAGTTTTGATGTTCTGTACACGTATTACACCCGAACTTGCCATACATTGTCCCTTACAATTGTTGCGCAATAAAGATTGATTTATTATATGAGGCTTTTGAAGACCTTCGGCATGGCTGGTTAGAGTGGTATTACTGTCAAACATCAGGACTGCTAATATTCTCAATCGACTTGACCATAGCTCTTGTATGTGATATTTTTTTTCTCGGCTCTCTATTCTCTCTCTCTCTCTCTCTCTCTCTCTCTCTCTCTCTCTCTCTCTCTCTCTCTCTCTCTCTCTCTCTCTCTCTCTCTCTCTCTCTCTCTCTCTCAGCTTAGAGTGGTATTACTGTCAAACATCAGGTCTGCTAATATTCTCAATCGACTTGACCAAAGCTCTTGTATGTGATACTTTTTCTCGGCTCTCTATTCCATAAGTATTCACCCTAGCTTTACCTGTCAAACTTGCTCATGTCTTCCGCCCTGCACGGATTCTGCCAAGCTGCAGTTACGAGTCAGGTGAGGACAGGACTAGGTGAGGTGAGGTGCACTGGCAAGTCAACCTTCTGTTGCGCCGGTTGATCAAAGAATGTGACGCTCGCTCACTGAGCATGCTCAACCAATCTACCAATAAGCAAACAGAAGGTGGTCAATACATGAATATGAATGATACGAATCTATTCTGGCGTCTCGAGGACGATAGGAATAACTGATATTTGACGGAATGATTAGACTGTTGAATCATATGATATTATAATGATGATGATACATACGAATCTACTTTCACGAGGGTCAGTATTCTTTCCAATGGATTGCGCGTTGGTAACGCATCGGGCTATAATTTTTCCTAACCGTAAAATAAATTTAGCTTGAAATAAATATAATGGTATAAACGTGAGATTTTCTCATAATAAAATACAATCAACGACTCTACGTACTTTGAATGCTTACATGATATAGGTATATCGATCATTTGAGGATCTAGCTTTCTAAGACGGTTACTAGTAGTTTCTGGTTTCATTCAAATCTTTGATTTAGCCAAACATCGGTAAAATATTAGCAATGATTTTTACCTTAAATCCCCATATTTATATTCATTTGATATATAATAGATATTATTGATATATAATATTTTTTGTCGATTCGAGTAAAATGAAACTTATGGCTGTCCCAATACACGGGGCCTCTGTTCAACATCATATCCGAGGAACATCGCTGACTATGATTAAATACTCCTTTATTTAGATTTCCACCTGAGTGAATTGAGGACTGTCGTGTAAAGTTCATGTCCCTAGGGCACAAGTTTGGTGGGATTAAAAAAAAGGACCTCTTGTGTCTGAACCGAATGTTCTCAAGTTTCACCACGGCCCCAACTAGAAGAGGCGTGCTGCCCAGAAAACGGTTTGATTTGTGGATTTTCTTTGTCTTAGGCCCCTAGTGTTGCCGGGAAAACAAAGGCTTCACAGCGCGGTGAAAACTTACAATCATTGCAAATGACCCCTAACAGAATGTGAGGTTGGTTTGAATAACGCCAGATCTAACATCTCGGAACAAGGCTCGTTTTCTCCTGGACATGGAAATTTTCTATCACTAATCTGACCACCGTGTTTCCTTTAACTCTTGTATTGGTCAAGCTTTCTCACCAGTTACGACCTGTCCGGATTCTGGTCAGCTACAATAGCCAGTCAACTTTCTCTGACGTCGCAAGATTGAACGGAATGCTCGCTCATTGAGCATGCTCAATAAATCTCTGCGTTGACTATATGATTAAGCAAACAGGAGGGGGCGTATATACGGGTTTGAATCAATATAATCTGGTGTCTCAAGGACCAGAGTAAAAGAAGGTCTTTGGTGGCTAGATTGGAATGTTTGTTCCTTTAGTTGCAGAACGGAATGCAATATGCCTGTGTTACTTTTTGAACTCTCCCAACTCTCAAATGAAAAGTCCACCACTGTAAAGTCCAACATTTCCAAATTATTCTTCTTGTCAGAGGCCACTTATTTTGCAAGTGAAAACAAAGGTATGACAGCGCGGTGAAAACTTACAATAACTGTACATACTTCTAACAGAATGCGGATCGAATTACGTCAGATTTATTGTTGACCAAGGCTCGGTTTCTCCCGGATCTTGTCATGGTCAAGCTTACTCACCAGTTAAGACCTGTCCGAATTCTGGTCAGCTACAATGAATGGGCAGTTAACTTTCTCTAACGTCGCACGATTGAAAGCTCGCTCACTGGGCATGCTCAATAAATCTGTCTGCGTTGGCTTCCATAAATAAGTATTATGTAGGCGGCGTGCGTATATACATATCGATATAACCCGATGTCTCAATGACGAGAGATAAAGGCGGTCCTTGATGGATAGATTGGCTTGTTTGTTCTTTTACTCGCAGAACGGTAAACACGATGGGACGGATTAAAATCACAGAACGTTTGCAGCTTGTGTTACTTTTTGAACCCTCCCAACTCTCAAATGAAATGTGTACCGCTGAAAATCCAAAGGCCGTGTAGTTCACAACTGTCAAGTTGCAACGGCTTTGGAGAACACCACTGTAATGTCTACGACCACCAAGGCATAGGTCTCCCATACAGACATGTTATGGGGAGGCCTTTGGGTATTGTATTCTACTAAGTATTGTACAATTCTTTCTCTTGGTGAATATAGGTGAAACTTTAGATTTAAAATAAAAGCCTCTATATTTTTACAATTTGAGCCAACACATGAAAATTTTGCCGACGTTTCAGTTGGTATCGGTGACTGAGATGTGATTGATAGTGAAAATATTATGTATGATCTTAATTGCAAGTAAAACAGTTATAACTTGTATGTATTTTAGTATTAATCATTTGAAGCTAGTGTGTCATGCGTTTCCTTATCTCTGATATCATCTGTAATAAAATATAAACATAATGGGTCTGTGTTGATCCCGACTTTACGTATAAGAGACTCAATGTAATCAAATATTACTCTCAAGGACTCATTTATCATGTGCTTGTAGGCCTATGGGGTACAAAACGAGACATCCAGTTGGTGTGTTCCGCTTGCTTTCTTCCCGTATTTCATTAATAATGAAAAACTCCTGTCAATTTTTTTATTCTGCTTTAACATAATCAATATCAAAAATATTTACTTTACCAATAACGATGGATGTAGTTAACATTCGGAATACTTTGAAGTCTCTGCTATCAATTTTAGATTATTTTGAGTCGAAGTAGACTTAGCACCGGTGGGTAACTGTCATCTTTTATCTGTCAAAGTGAAAAAAAAATCGATAACATAATGTAACATTCAAATGTCATTTATTTAACAGAAATTTCCGTACCACGATATGGGGTAAGTTCGTTGAACACAAAGTCTTATTACGTTTCGTGAGTATTACTTGTTGTCAAGTTCAGCGTCTTTACCAGAATGGCAGTACCACATTCAAACTTGCAGATGTAATGCTAGTTCAACTTCATCAACCTACATCCATTGATTTTAAGTTTAAACGAGACATTTAGCGATGTCAAGTCGATCGACTGTGGTTTCATACTGCACTGTCGACTTGATATAATGTCTTAATACAACGGATATAGGTTACCCCGCGGATGAAGGTGAAGTGGTGTTGACATGTATTGCTATTTCCAGGGAAAGCACCATGAAAATAAACCTTTAACAACACCAACGGAAGTCATCTTAGGTTCATTTCAGGATTCTATTCAGAAATCAAAAGTACGCAATTCGATTTGTTCTTGATGTTTATTGATTAACGTTACTGCAAACTACTTTTCGTTTTTCATCAACAGCAGTTTAAGTGTCGCTGTTCTGTACCTAGCGTGACATGTCATTTCTTTCTTTTTTCGTTTCTTTCTCTTTCTTTCTTGCTTTCCTGCTTTAAATTCATCACAAGTACAATGTCAAGATGGACAAACAAGTACATAGTAACCTTTACCAGTAGCCTCTCAAAAACCAAAGACAAGATAAAAATGATACAAAAAAACTCTATATCTACAAATATATATGTTGACAGATACAGATAATAGACATGGGCATAAATAGTATCAGGCATTATCCATAGGAACATACAGTAAAGAGGTTGCCTCAGAGGGCTCCTTAAAACAAACTACAATTTCAAGGTGGAAATAAAAGAAGATGTGATATATACATTTGTCATGTATATATTCAGGCCGGTTTATCAGAATTTCCTTTACAAATGAAAAAACCCTCCCATAACAATAAACGTCCTTTATATGTTTGAATTCTACAACAAAAATTGATCAACACAGTTTTATACTTTTTGATCTTAAGCAACAGGAAAATATGTAACTATTGCCATTCATAAGTACATTATCCCTTTACTCATAAGCACAAAACAGCTAGCAGTTTGTTTCTAAGCACAACAGACCACTTTATTATAATGCATTCATACATGCTGTATCAAATATCATTCTTCTATTTTCTATGGATTATGTCAGCTGAAAAGTCTTGATAAATTTCTGATAGATTTTTATGTTGATTTCAAAATTCCTAGCCATTTCTTAGGATTCATTTGCTTCTACAATGTGTGCCAAATTATGGTACAGAACACTAAACAGCAAAGTAAAATAAAACCATTCTTTGTCAGTAATTCCAAGCCTTCCACAAAGTTCGAACATTACGAAAGTACCGCCTGTCGTGGAAATATAGAATACAACACGGTGTATTCCGTATATCACCCGAGGTACCAGCCCGACCGCGGGAAGGATCGCCCGAAGGCCGGAGAGTTATCCGGCCCGCGGGAGGGCTGGGACCGAGGGTGATGCTGAATACACCGTGTTGTATTTTATTTATGTCATACCCACCTGAGAAAACACATATTTCGATGCAAAATGCACCAGAAGTTGTGAAAATGCTGTGTCCTTAAACAAAAGATTGTAACAACAGCAATTCTAACATCCAAATCCGGTATTAATTAGAATTTCCAACTGTGCCGTATTCTGCCCGTTTGAAATACTTCAATTTATTCGAAGAAAGGCTGTGTGATACAAACTTAGAACCTGTGTGATACGGAAGTTATCACACGGCCCAGAACACCCGTATCGAACGTTTTTGCGTCACAGGTATGACACAAAGATAGTTATACTCCGTTGGTATCTGTCAGTTACAACCAACTGTCCACCGTGTCCAATGGCGATGCTCCACGCGTTTATTGGGTCAGCAATGGTGCGGACAAATTCGCCCAGGCGTGTGAACATGTCTACCCGGCTGTTTCCATAGTTTGCCACGATGATGTGACCAAACGTGTCCACACAAATACTGAAGGGAGATCGCAACAGACCTTCTGCGCTTCCCGTGAGTTCGTAACCTCCGAATTGAAATAGCTCTTGTCCTGAGCGATTGTTCACCCGGACAACGTGCTTTTTAATGTCCGAAGTAAGAATGTTTCCATCTCTGTCTGATGCCACGGCAGCGATGGCCGAAATACCTTTTATTGCAAAACTTTGATCAATCGAGCCGTTTGGTAGAAACATGAAGATTTCAGAGCACAAGTAGTCCGTCACAGCCACGATGATTGTGTTGTTGTCCGTGGCCACAGCATGACGTTTCTTCCACTCAGAATCAAAGGTTTGTACCTGGAACGTGGTCAGCGGCAAACCCTCCGGACTGTATTGCACTACAGTCGTATTGAAATGAGAATCACGATCTTTGCGACCTTCTCGCCCCACCACCCACAGGTAACCATTTTTGTCAAATGCAAGACCACTAGGGTCCATTAGTTTGTTCTCGCCCGGCACCACCGTTGGGAAGAAGTGGAAGAACGCCCCATTCATGTTGAAGACCTGGATCTGCCTCGAGATACTAGTCACAAAGATCTTATTGTCAGCAGATACAGTGACCTGCAAAACATCCTCAGAAGTTTCCAGATCTAATGATCCAATAGCCTTCCTTTTGAAGACGATCTTTTCAGACTTCACGTTTCTGTCATGAGCATCTGCAATACACGACAAGAACGACACAACGTTCTTTGATAAACTGTCAACGTTCTCTGATAAAAGAAAAAATAAAATCAAACATGTCAAAGGTGTCAATGGACAAAAGAAAAAAGTTGCTGCTGACATATGGACTGAACAGTATTCTTGAGTTCAGTGGCCTTGATCAGTGGTATCACAAAAAAGTGGCCTCATGTTTTTTTTTTAATACAGAAGTTGTCACTTGTACAGGTTTGAATGTAATTTTATAAGAAAAGTATAACTTTTTGACAGCACGCTAATTTAAAAAAAATCAAGGCATGGCCATCTTCCATATTATTGTCATAAATACATACATAGTATCATACATAAAATCATACATACCTACAACATATACATGTATGGATTATGTTTTACATGACTTCTCCACTATCTAGGCTATCAAAATTCTACGAAAAGTTACCCTGTTGGGTTGTGGTTGGTGCCAGTGTGACGTCACGCGAGGTTGAATGCAGTGTGTATGCCGTGGAATTCACCTATGATAGAACAACAATTCAAAATAAGTGCATAACGTCTTCTGGTGCAACACGTAATAACTTACCTGTAATGTACCCAAGAAATTAAAGTTAATGTAAATTTAAACGGTCAAACAAAATTGTCCTTGATCGGAGCTTTGAGTTAGTGTTTGGGGGGGGGGGGGGGGATGGGACAAAGCAATTAGCAAATCTAAGAATAGCATGAGCAGTACAGTGATGAGTGCTTGTGGCAAATCAAAGACAAAGATTTCTAAAGCCCCAAAGAACCAGAAGGAGACGAAAATTAAATATTCAAGCACAAAAAGAAAGTCTACCCACTGTGGGCAGAAAACCCTCAGTCCTGTAGCTGGCAGGGTGACCAGAAGTGGCGAGCTGGGCTTCAGACGGTGTCGGCTGTGTGGAAGATTTGATATACCGTCAGCTGAGAATTTGATTGTGATTTATTTCAAGTAACCAAGTAACGCGGCCATTAAATGTTGATAAAGGAAGGGTACATGGAGCAAAATTACGATCATCTACCATGTCTATGTTGTTGCGTTGGACCGGTGACCAATCTTATGTGTAATGACGTAATTTCAAATACAACTCACCCCACAAATGGCTCTGAAATTCTTCACACAATCACAAGAACGATTGTCTGTGCCAAGTACCAAATACATGAAACAATTGATATCATAAACGCCAATGAGCTAGGAAAGAAAGCAGAAGACCTTTGGTTTTACCTTTTGAATATCCAGCATGTTCTTCATGATGTGTGCCCCAACCAAGGCACTTCCCATAATCAATAGCACCACGGTGGCAGCGGTAGCCACGATGACACACACACGGCGACAGTTGCAACCTAAAAAATAACCTTTCGAACTAGCTTCAAACATCAGTCTCAAAAATAGGAATAAACATTTTCATATGGTCATTAGATGGACAATAAGGAAATTGATTGATGACAGAAATAGTTGCAGATTATAATGCTTCTATAGATGTACAATAGCACCCGATACTGTTGTCATTAGCGTTTCTTGTCGTTAAAAATGGGAAATCATTAGGCGATAGTATCGGGTATAGATTACGATCCAGTGTTCCAGATCGCTATCATTAGCGAAGCTTGTCGGTGCTAGACTAATGTCAGTAATGAAACGCTGTGACGCGCATTGCGTGATGGGAGGAGAGCTGACCAGCTGATCACTTCAAACAAAATGGCGGCCTGTTTGTAGCGATTGCCTGCAGCTGGCCAGTATCCTGCCTAGCTGGCCTGGCGTCCATCCCTGGCATTATCCGGTCGGCAGTGGAACGGACTTCCCTGGAAAGAAGGCTCTTTAGTCTAAAGGTAAAGTAAGGCGGTATTCAGAGCATGGCTAAAATATTCCTTTGTTCCATCGGGGCAGATATACGGTAAGGCCGAATGATTCACTGTTTATCCATATTGCATGCTTCAATATTCAGAGTTCAATAGTAGACTCCTTGATGCAGGCCATTCAAAGTGATGAGAAGACCTTATCAAGTAACAAGTAAGTCTTAGATATTTCTTGTCTCTTTGAGCCACATACCGAGATATTTTCCCATATATTGCATATGACTAGTAGTGATTTACAGGGGGTTCCAGGAAAATATGGGCTGGCTAGGTAGGGCAGGCTACCATGGCAGGTCCTAGTATCCTCCTTTTATACGGCTTATTCAGTTACATGATCCTCCCCATAGCAACTAACCAGCTGCCATATCAACAACCAAAGTCTGCCATTTTGGTGTACCAGCTGCAGATTCAGCCCTCCTACAGTGGGGCCCTAAGTTGCAACTCCCCTTGTAAAACTTGTAAATATTTCCCAAACAATGCACAATTTACCTTCAAATCGTTTATTTTCATAATCACAGTGTTTTGCCTTGTGGTGGGATGTTGGTTCTGCACCAGCAAATCGCACACAAATTGGTAATCAGCAAGATTTCTTCTGCTATTCTCCAGCAAAGCCCTACGTTGTAACAACCATACAAAGGGAAACACTACTGTGATGACACGGGAACAAAATTCATTTCTGCAATTAGAGAGTGGCTCTAACTGTGTGTTACACGTACACATTTCGTATCTGGACAAGGCAGCAAACGATGGGCTAGTTTCAATGTCCACTGGGTACCCACTTCCGGTGATAGTAGTAGTCATTACACCGGTAGCTGATGTTCCCTAGTTCTCTATGAATTTCTATGAAACAAAAACAAGACTACAACAGTACAAGATGCTGGCTGTGCACTCAAAATGTTCCTGTCTTGACACATGATAGGTCAGGGATAGATAGGGATTGCTGTGAAAAATGCTGCTATCTTGGTACCAAAAAGGATGCCTAGAATGATTGCTTGATCCTAATGTCCTGTTTTTTCCATCATAGACTGCATGAAAGTTTTCACCTCACCTATATTGTATTTTAATATCCCTTGATCTCTGGATGGGTTGTTGAGGCACCATGACTGTTCCATTGAAAATTCTATGGCATTGAAAATTTGTACAACGGCCTGCAAAGAATGTGACCGCGCCATTACCAAAATCAAGCGCCAGAGCAGTTGAAATCAGTACTAGTACCCTTTCTATTATGCTTGGCTAGGTGGGTACTTAGTACTAGTATCAGTACAGGGAATGGCACAAAATTCTTGCTGCACCGGGCAGGAAAAACTGACAGGAGTTATTGGTCTTATTCTGTCTTTTACGGGAGATAGTTTGCTGAGTTTGCCAATTTAATTATTAAACAGTCAGCAGCCATGCCAAAGGAGAAAAAAGAAAGTACGATGAAACAAAATGAAATGTTTTCTATCTGCATATTAGTTGTTGATAATGAAAATAACTTAAATGTTCGACTTCCAACTTGTACACACGGTAACTTGTAACACAGAGACCTCTACACATGTCTTGCTCTCCAAAATATATGGTGTCTGCCTAAACACCACAAACAACCTCAAACAACCACAAACGACTCTAATATGCAGTGTATATGGGGCAACGACCTTGTACGCTCTGGAGACATTGTTTATACATTTATGAATTTAAAAAAAAATGCAGCATCCTATGTATTCACCAGTTATTTCAAGTTATTTCCGTTTTAAGATAAAAGCGATTCTTGGCCACCATGTTGGATCATGCTTGCTAACATTTGAGCCTGAAAAACACTTAGAATACAAGTTTTTATAAGTTGACAATGATAGAATTGCGGTATGCTATAACCTATGAATCAACAGCTTCCATAGTTTTATCGCCCTGTCGTCTATAAAACAAGGAAGGTATTGAGAACTTCCCCATGCAGACTCCTAGCACGGGCGATCCAACATGGCGGCCATGAATTGCTTTGATCTTGAAATCTGCGAAATAAGTCGAAATAACTGGTGAATGCACAGGACTTGCCTTGTTCTTTTAAATTCATAAATGTATAAATACTGTCTCCAGTGCGTCACACAAGGTCATTGCCCCATATACACTGCTTATTAGAGTCGTTTGTGGTTGTTGTGGTCGTATGTGGTGTTTAGGCAGACCGCAAAATATAATATGGGACTACTGTACTACTATAGTGGGTCCGGACTAGAACCTGATCCTCTGGACATGAACCGTGGTGTCATCCTGACCTTGGTGTCATATTAGCATACTAGTAACAGTTACTTCTAGTAGTAGGGTGTTTGACCGAGAACCCAGAGGTCCTGGGTTTGAATCCCCTGACATGCCACTGATGTTGTGCCCTTGGGAAAGGCACTTGACATTACTTTCCTCACTTCAGTCACTTAGGTGGAAATGGGTACCTACAATGGCTACAATTGTAACTGTGTTTATGTACATCCTTCTCAGATTATGATAGGAATCCGATTGAGTTAAATTCAGGTTCAAAGCAATGTAGCACAGTAGTGTGCCAGATAAGTCTACTAGTACCAGTTTGAAAGTGTAACTTATTGTGCTACTAGTACACAATAACTTCTTCCATCTTTCTATTTTATATTTTTTTTAATGGTGTTGCTCAAATGCAAGGCTGGTGTAGGCCACCTCTAGAAACTGAACTAAGGCCATGTTGATATATGGATTACATCCTATGGAAACCCCAAAAATGATGCGAGCGTGCAACTAAACAGTTTGGCCAAAAAAACTTTATTATGAAGGCTAAGTGGCCAGGAAGGTTAGACAAATGACCAGATATAGCGTATTGAATGTAGAACAATAGAATTTTTTTTTGTTATTTGACATCTTCTTTGACCGTGGAAAAATGTTGGCATTCTGTAACATTAGCATATACTTAGAATGTGTTTTTTTTTTCAATTTACCTCATGTTTCCAGCTGCTTTGTACGGTTTACATCATGGTTGAAAACTTTTTTGTGAAATGGTGGAAAATTTAGCCTCAGGGTACCATCCGTTTTCTACCGGGGCTTTTTTAGGGTAGCGAGTGTAAGGAGCCCCGGTAGAATAGGTATGGTACCCAGGCTAGGAAAATTGACTTTTGTATGATACCACGATGTACTGAAGTTGATTGATTCTATGATTGCATGTGGTAAGAAGGAATATTGAAGCTGTGTCAGAACAGTAATAATCCCTGTAGGGCTGTGGACCTAAATACCTGTACCTGTAGTCTGTACTGTACCTGTAAAATACTCTAGGTACTGGTCCGGACCTGTTCCTGTACCTACAACAAACTAAATCAATAGTGGGTTTTACATAAAGTGTAAATTGACCACAGATAAGTCAATTCCAAATTAATTATGACATTTGTTATAAACTTGAAATTGAAAATTAAGAAAACTTTGTTATGAAGCTCAAATACAACTGTATGTCAATATTCATAGAATCATACAATGATGACAGTTCATTATCATAACAGTCAATTGGCTATTTTTATAACTTACATATCAGGGCTCGAAATACTTTTTTCCGCATACAAAGTACCTAACATTTAAAATTACCTGCACCAGACAAATTTTACCTGCAACACTCTGAATTTAGGAAGTATGGATCATACTAAAAGTGTTCAGAAACCATTGCAATTTTTCTTTTATACTTTATAGGTGGTTACAGTTAATGCAGCTAGTAACAATCCATACACAGCTACATTATAGGACATTTATGTATAAAACCCACAGTACATGGACCAGTGCAGGTTAGGTGCAGGTAGACACTTGAAATACCTGCACAGCTCCAATTTTACCTGCACTAACCTGCATATGCAGGTGGTATTTCGAGCCCTGCATATAGTTGATCAAACTTTTTAGGTACCTGTTCAGATCCGGACCTGTACCTTATAAACCTGTGTACAGCTCTATGTCCTGACATACATGTAGGCCAGGCTTCAAATCCTAGTTTACTTGAATGTATATATTGATACCTTGCATTGCAATGATGTGGGCAGCACCTCTTCCTGTTTGAGGGAGAAGGTCTCTTCAGTCAGCATAAAATGTTTTTGTATAGCTCTACTAGTGCACCTGTAGAAATTGATAGTCACTCTAGCTGCCAGCTATACTGCATGGCCACCTGGGTCCCTCCAATGGTAAAATCCAAAATTGTGAGTAACATTAATCCAAAACATTGATGCTTCTAGTTTCCCATGGTCAATATTGACTGAAGGAAGCCTTACATATGCCAGGGCTCGAAATGCCTTTTTCCTGCATACCTGCACTGGTGCAGGTAAAATTGAGTTACCTGCACCAGACAAATTTTGCCTGCACCCCGCTGAATTTAGGAAGTATGGATCATGCTAAAATTGTTCAGGAACTATTGTTATTTTCTTTTTTACTTTATGTATGGTAACAGTCAATGCAGCCTAATAACAAACAATATACACCTACATCATAGGACATTTATGTATAAAACCCAGTAACGTTACATGGACTAGTGCAGGTTACATGCATGTAGATACCAGAAATACCTGCACAGCTCCAATTTTACCTGCACTAAGTCTAACCTACATATGCAGGTGGTATTTCGAGCCCTGCATATGCCAAGTGCAGATGAAACCTTATAATTATAGACTTATTTGGTCAGGCAATGGCTGGAATTGTCTAAGATGTCTAACCAGTAATTTATTAATACTTACATAGCTGATGTCCCACAACAGATTGTTGGAGTGTTGTACTCCAGGGTGGGACATGACATAATTAAGTAATATTTGCATGGCTTGCTGGTCTGTATACCATCTCAGTACTGTACAGGTAAGACGTGTATGGCATGTTGGTCTGTATACCAACTAAGTATTGTATCGGTATGGCTTGTTTGTCTGTCTGTATACCATGTAAATGTAAGTAACGTATATATGTAACACATGCATAGCTTCTTGGTCTGGATACCCGGTAAGTACTGTACAGGTAATGTATGCATGGTTCCTTGATCTAAGCTGGACACTGAGGTAAAGTACCAAACAGGTAATGTATAGCCTCAAAAATATCTATGATAGATATTTTTTGGAGATCAGGGTGGGGACTGGTATCTAGGCTTAAAAGGTAAGGTAAGGTACATGTAATGTATTGTACAGGTTCATCACTTAATTTAGCTATCTGAGAACAAGATAAATGCACTTTACATCTCCATGGGTGACTGGATGTTACAATTGTTTAATCAGAAGTACATCACTTAGAACACTTTTTTTCTTTGTATTGAATTGTCCTGCCAGTTCATTCTAGTGATGCTGAAGAATAGTGATGGATGTCACTCGAAACGTCCAGAAGTAAATATCTGTTTTTTATCCATTTATAGAGATTGAGTTGTATTTGAATATTGTTTACCTGGATGTCTAACCTTCATAAACGTATTTCTTTTTATCAGTTCATCGATGTCTGGAAACGTGAACTGGCAGAAGTAGGGAAGCAGATTACACAGCAGGAGATGAAGCTCATCATGCATCACTGCTGTCTGTCAGTATAGAGTGGTCAAACACCAGCTTCAGTTGTTTACAATGTCCTTGGTCTGATTGAAGACTACTGGTCATATACTAGTAGACAAATATGAAATTGTCAGGTAGATTGGTTAGAAATAGGTGTCCTAATGAATTGTAGAATAGGACTGTGTTGTTTTGTTTTGTACTCTCTGATGCCAAGTCATCTGAGTTGCACATATTTAGGACAAGGTCTCTATAAAACTGTAGCCTGTGTATCATCCTCCGTAGTGACTGCTGGCTCAGCACTTTTGCTTGCTAACCACCGCGATTAGCAAGGGAAAGTACTGAGCCAGCAGTCACTACAGAGAATGATACTCAGGCTAATGAAACTGTATAAAGCATATACTAACTTAAGTGAATGTGCAATGAATCTTGTATTTAGCACAATAATTTGTATCCTGCTGATACTAAGTGTAATGTGAGTTTGCTTTTCCAATTGGAGTACTGTATATACCTCTATTTGTGATAGTTTGATATGCCATTTAGAAAAAAAACACTAAACTACACCTGTTAACTCTATTGTTTCGAATGCCTTTTGTGTGCAGTGTGTCATATTCATAGGTTCATATTTCGATGCCTGAAGATGTGCATCCTTGAATCCGTACATCTGCAATCACTGTATACATGTAAACGCTTGTGACTGTATCTGTAAGCAGCAAGATCTACATTTGTGTATATAGCTACATGTACAGTGCATATACTGCCCAATATTGTCCCAAGGAAGGTGACAGATGGTTACTGAAACATTGGTGTGAAATAAAGAAAGAGTTGTGAGAAAAAGAGCCTCTTTATTCATGCATTTTGATATAATAGACTCTGGGGCGGATATTGATGGATTGGCCTATAGCCATCATTGATTGACTTTATTTGTATAATATTTGTTAATCTATTTGTAAACGTGTGTGGAGCATGGGTAGATACCAAATTACCTGACCTAATTCTGAAATTTAAACAAAACTTAACAAAGTATAAATGTCAACATTTATATTTAGAAATCCTAGTAGGTGATTTGACAGAAAGGGGATAAATAAAGTAAATCTAGATCTGATTGCCTCGATGAAATATGATATGACTCTCTATCATATTGATTCTGGTTAAGGACAATATATTCCATACGTTCCTGAGTTAACCATGAGGTTGGTACAAATGGAAAATTTTGTGCAACATTCAAATATATCACAATTGGTTTGACTTAAGAATATTCTCACCAAGAACTTCAATCTTATAATATGTCAACTAGACATGGTCAGGTTCGGATCTGAGCCCAAACCTGTGGACCTCAACCTGGACTTGATTACGCCGAACCCGTATCCACCTCAAGTGTGGAGGTGAATAAATGGATTGGTTATGTGTTTATGTATGTGAATATGTTAGTGCACCAGTAGACGAGAGGGTGGAGAAGGAAGTGCACACCCCTCCTTCACCTTAAAAACCCAAGTGCAGACCTTACCATGTCTACCTACAATTACCTACCGAGAAAGATGGATGCCAACCCAATCAGTGTAGAGTTTTGTAGACATGGTGTTTGGAAAGCGTGCGGAGGTGGGGAATAGTGAATGCCCCATGTGTTCGACACTAATGATAATACCAAGCAACAAGTAACTTGATAATGATCCATGATTTCAGCATAGCATTTGACATAACGACTTCATAGGCATTTATCAACATTTCAGCCAAATTTAAGAAATCTGATTCTAATAGGAGACATGAAGTCCTACACGTTCTAGCCAGAAACCCACGTCCAAACGAACCACATACACCTGTACCTGTCTTCATCAAACGAAACGAGAGGGGTATTCGAAACATACATCTTTAACCAAAGTAGGTAGGCTAATATGTAATAACTTGTGTATTTTATTGTTAAAAAGTTTTCCGTTATTCTGCTTGCAAATACCTAATACATTTATCTTCCCTTGTTTTCCGTGACCACACAACAGTTCAAACTCCGTTTCCTTGGAGAGATATGAAAAACCAAGCCGTTCTTGTTTTGCGCAAAGTGAGAGCGCGCTCCGACCGCTATGTTCCAAACTTCAAAGGTTCAAAACTCAATAACCGATTAAGATAACTACATGGGAATTCATACAGCAACTAAGTAAGATTTCAGTGATATATCGACCAAATTTGGAAGAAATCCGGCGTTTTTTGACGAGATATGAAAAACCAAGACGATCCACTTTCGCGTAAAGCGAGGGCGCTGTCCGCCCGCTATGTTCCACATAGACAATTCTAGCTCAATCTAAACCCCACATGACCGAAGCGCGTTTTCGTTCATAAAACGAAAAAGAAGCGTTATTTGTCGACGAAATTTTCACCATGGTAGGCTATTGGTCTAATCTATATGTGCCTTTAGCAGTTTTGGTCTCCCTTTGATGCAACTGAAGATATAGGCAATTAATCTTTGTTCATTTTGACCATACGAAACCCGCAAAGTCAGTCCGAAATCACAAAATGATGTCGAAAAAGGGATCTACATGGTGAAATAGACATATGACTCTAGATCTGTTAATGATATTTCTGTGGTATCATCACTTCCTTTGTGAGTAGTTTCACTCAATTTATTAGGCGAAATTTGAACTTTTATCTATGAGCACCGTGCTATGAGTTGTGCCAGAAATAGATTACACAGTTTCTAAAATTCAACAGTTCAAAATTCAATAATCATTTAAGATGATTACATGGGAGTTAATACAGCAACTAAGTAAAATTGCATTGAAATTTCGACCAAATTTGGAAGAAATCCGATGTTTCTTTGGAGGGATACGAAAGACCAAGACGCGTTCTAGTTTTGCGCAAAGTGAGAGCGCGCTCCGACCGCTATGTTCCAAACTTCAAAACTCAATAACCGATTAAGATAACTACATGGGAATTCATACAGCAACTAAGTAAGATTTCAGTGATATATCGACCAAATTTGGAAGAAATCCGGCGTTTATTTGGCGAGCTATGAAAAACCAAGACGATCCACTTTCGCGTAAAGCGAGGGCGCTGTCCGCCCGCTATGTTCGATATAGACAATTCTAGCTCAATCTGAACCCCACATGACCGAAGTGCGTTTTCGTTCATAAAACGGAAAAGAAGCCGTATTTGTCGACGAAATTTTCACCACGGTAGGCTATTGATCAGATCTATATGTGCCTTTAGCAGTTTTGGTCTCCCTTTGATGCAACTGAAGATATAGGCAATTAATCTTTGTTCATTTTGACCATTCGATATACCGCATAACACCGTGGCGCTTATTGATGTCTTCTGTCGAGTTAAAAAGCTTGTATCCATCAATGATGCTCTGCACAACTAGCAAACATTCGTATGTTGATGTTCCATTTGTCAAATAGCTTTCAGAGTGCGTTTTGATAGATATATTTACAAAAAAACATACGAATGATATGTAAAAGCGACAGTATATAATCTAGCAACATTCAGCGGTACTGCAGAAATTTCCCTGGCGCGACACGTTTTATTGTGACATTTCATTTGTTCAGGTCTTTTCAGTGCACTCAAATATATTTTTAAAAAAATACTTTACTTACCACAACAAAGGCGCAGATATCGATGTTATCATTTTCTATGGAAGTCCTTAGCTTTCAGTTGTATCCACTAAAAGTGTTTCTGGGCGTTTGCAGTTAATGAATGTTCGGAGATATGTTAAATCATAGATATCTCAATAACGTAATATTACCTCAGGTATGAAATCAATTTATATAACAATAATGATGCACATATATGCCAGCCAAACGTGAAAGAAAGCATGTTTGGTTTATAGGCGAGATACCACAAACAATACTTAAAGTAATTTGCTATGTCAGATAGAAGATTCAGTATCAATTATCCAAAACATGACAACTTCAAAACTATGCATATGGTAGTATGGTAGCATTTCTTTGAGTGCTGTATATAACCTAACATAACTATGATAAGTCAAAACATCTAAGGAATCTTGATCATGGCTGCTTACCTGTCCTAAAATTATGGACTTAAACTCATGAAGCAGATGTTGCTTTTTCAAAGTCCACTGTTTATTTCATGATGACTTGACTACAATGAAGTGAAGCTTGACAAAACAGGGTCCTACACATGGATAAGACGGACCAACAACTTTTATATGCACCTAGATATAGTAATAATCTTTATTGCAAATTCATAATCCATTGTGTTTGCACTTATCTATTTGTATTCATATAAGAAACTACTGATTCATTTTGGACAAATACAGTATTGCACTTTGGACAAACACTAAATCTTCTAACCCTTTATAGCTAATACTTACAAAGTTGATACTTTGTAAAAATCTTCCATGCCACTGTACAGATCATAATAACCCAATCCCAATCCCAGTTAGCTTCATTCACATACAACTTCTGGGCTTTTAGTGGAATGTACAGTTCTCAGCAGGCGCACACATTTATGTAATAAACTGATATGGAAATATCCAGATTACCCAGTATATTAATACAAAATAAAAACAATTCCTATTCCTGTTATTCCCCATCATCATGTACTTATGCCAGGATTACATAGCAAGACTTGCATTAGGTCTCATCACATGTATCTGACATTGACAGTGACCTCATACATGTATCTGACATTGACAGTGACCTCATACATGTACAACTGTACAGTTTAAGCTCAATAGCTCCAATGCTGTGTTTTGGTGTTTTGAAAGTCATCAGCAATTGCCCATATACCTAAACATTTTTGAATGAGCACCTGAAACATACAACTAACCCATCCTTCCCCATAGCTACCTTACATGCAAAGGCTGTTACATGGAATATCTAATACAACACAGAACATTAGAAAGTTCTCTGCATCATGGAATGTATAATACAAGCTGGTTGTAATTAACATGTAAAACAGATACTCACAACCTGTATTAGCCTCAACATTTTCTACTTAATGTACTCTACTAGTAATACATCTTCAATCCAAAGAGACATGATTTTTAAAGAATCTGAATCTGAGTTACAGCCATTATAACGTGATAACAAACACAACACACTGCAGAAATTACAAAAAAAACTTTCTATATACAAGCTGTCTGTACATCTCTATTAGTTTAACAGGCTCATTGTTCATTTCCTCAGTAGCAAAGCGCTCCCACAACCACCCCCGGTCAAGGGACCGATGAGCATGATGAGACAAATTTGTTTAAGCCTCACTGCATTAAAAAAAATAGGACTTGGTTGGTGTTACTGAATAATTAATCCATGTAGAAACGGGTAATCCGCTGCTGCACGATTATCTGAGCTTCTTGTCCTTTCTAGCAGTTGAGTTTGCTCAGGTTGGCATGATATAAATAGAGTACAACACAGGGTATTCCATATCGCCCTTTGTCCCAAAGGCAAACAGACTGGTCCAGGTGGGTCTGCTTAATCCTCATATGCATCAACAGTTCGGCCATGTGTTGAGTCTGGTACCTGTGATATAAAGATAAGAATTTCGGCCCTTTTTAAACATACAGGTGAAATTAATATCAAAATGATCATTCAATGGGTCAAGTAATAATGTCAAAGACCTGAATTCTAAGCTTAGATAGCAGCCAAAATGGTTGTTAGTAGATATAACTTTGAAAATTGTGATGTTATTTCCTATGAAGAGCTTGTTTACTCTTATTGCAGTGTGTTAAATGACTACTAGGTCTTAAGTTATGTGCATAATACACATGTACTACAGAATGTGAGAGTGGCCAACATTTCAAAAACATTGAATAAATATTTAATTCATTATTTGTGTAAAATCTAAGTTATTAGTTTAAATGTAATGTGTTAGCACACATAATCATTACAAAAAAGTATAACTCTCTTTAGCTGTTTGGAACAAAATGTATGTTAACTGCTAAAAGACATAGCACAAAAGGGACATAATTCTTAATGTAGCTCAACACCCTGTATTTCTTTACTTATTGTTTAATCACAGAAATACAGGTTTAACCTAGTACTTAGTACTAGTAGTAAATTGCTTTTTCTTAGGCCTAGGGAAAATGTTTTGTTTCCTGATTCAGTCCTGAAAAAATTAGGGTTGGTAGGTAGTTTCTTCTTAGGCTGGTCAAAACTAGTGTGACATATTTGAAGAGTTGAACAAAGTAAACTGAATTGCATGAGGGCACTTGTCTTTCAATGCCAAACTTTAATTTTGTTCATACCATATGATTGATATCACATTTATCCTTCATTATACATGTACTAGTACAGGACAAGCAGTGTTTTTACTTCAATGGGAAGCAGGTGGAATAAAAAAAATGGAAACTATGTGCCTCCACTGCCCATTCAAAAAAAAGTCTAGGGTTGGCAGGTTTTTCTAGGATAGGTAGGGAAACAGGAAACACACCATTTTTTCCTAGGCCTTCTAATACAATGAGATACTGATTCAAGTATCTCTAGTATCTTACTGATTCCAACTTTTAGAAAGATTAATGTATCATGATGCACTTGTAAATGATTTGACCATATTCACAAAGGGCAATTATTTATCTACAAATCTGTTTTTTGCTTCTAGGATTTTTTCAGAAAAAAATTGGACAGGTCAAAAAAAAAACTTTTTCCAAAGGTCTGGGGTGAAGATACTAGTACACAGCTTAATAAACATAAAGAAGCAACAGCATGAGGAGTTAGATGGCACATTTTATACAATGAATACCTTCCTTTGCTGTCTTACTACAGTTCTGAACTGAATAAAAGGCATTGTTTTAGACTGAAATTATGTGTATGTGTATAACTTCCACACACAACTAAATTATGTGTATAACTTCCACACACAACTAAATTATGTGTATAACTTCAACACAGACAGCAGTCAGTACAGGCATTACAATGTTTATCTGTCATAATAATATATACCGTGGCATGCACGTCAAGTCCCTACATTTAATATTTTGCCGATATTGGGCCAATGATAGGTGTTTGGTCCAGAGGTTAAGTTTCCAGTCTGGATCTGATTCACTATGTGAATGGGTGATATTCAAAACAATGGTGTTAATTGTGCTAGATAGTGGTTAAATTATGCAACACAAATACTGGCAAGGGGTTCTTTTTAGCCTCCACCAGGCCTTCTTATGGGAAACAGGGATAGTAGAATTAAGCAAAAGATAAGGGAGATCAGCAAGGGGAATCAGTTCAGACTATTAAGGTCTGCAAACTCCTTTGGTAGTAAAACTTCCCTGGCAAATTATTCTCCCTATTAATAGTAATATAACCAGCATCGTCAGTCTGGTAGAGACTAGGTTCTGTTGGCATGTAGTAACGATGGGAACCGGTACAGAAAATTCAGGTACTAGTACAGGTACGGTCCAGGTGAGAGGATCAGGTCCAGGTCCAGACCTAAACCTGGACCTAATTGTTTGTGTTGTGAATGGGCAATGGTCCATTTTGCTACAAAGAAATCTTTTTGGTGGAGTATTCTACTTCCTGTTTTTGGTTTTGTACCGGGTTTAACCACTTTTAATATAGATAGTCTGGTATCTTATATTTGCGAAGAGGACAAAAGAGACTAGGGAGCTATAATACAGCTGGATACAAGTACCAGGCTATAATATATAAGTTTCATTGCAAATTCTTGCCCGAGGGCTAATTGCAAGTGACAAAAATGTCATACGAATAATGGTAAACAGTATACTTAAGCGACTAGTACTCTAGTTTAACTGGGGTGGTTCAGAATGGTCCATTTTGCAGCCCACCGATTTGCACTTGTCTCAATCTATACTGAAGGGGATGGAGAAATTTTAAGTTAGTGGGTGACTTAATGTCATCATAGTGAAAAGAAATGTTGTGTTTGTGGTTAATCTTGTGGTTGAAACTGTCATGTAAGATAAAATGTTTGTGACAGACTGAGTTTAGAGTTTGAGATATGATTACCACAAAAAAATAAAATCAGCAGAAACATTTCCCTTTTTGGTTAGGTTCAATAAATCTATTAAATGAAGGCAACTTTTGAGGGGAGGGTCAACATTTCTATCGCCATTTTTTGTGTTGTGTGAATGAATGAATGAATGAATGAATGAACTGTAACAGAAACACAGGACTGTTGCCTCAGAAAAGTTTAAGCCAGGACAAGGAAGGCGTATCTATGTGTGTGTGCAGAACTGTAACAGAAACACAGGACTGTTGTCCCAGAAACGTTTATGACAAGACAAGGTGGAGTTATGCTGTGTGCAGAAATGTAACAGAAACACAGTAGTATTGCCTCAGAAAAGTTTAAGTCAGGACAAGGCGTATCTATGGGTGTAGTTATGCCGTGTGCAGAAATGTAACAGAAACGCAGGACAGCTGTTCCAGAAACATTTGAGACGGGACGAGGTGTAATTATGTTGCATTTAATATTTTGATATTTGTACCTAATTGTATATAATTAATTGCAAGTGGACTTGTTCAACCCTGCATTATAAAGGTGTTATAAATGTGTGGAATGTGTGTGCCATGTGTACTAAAATGTTTATGCTCAGCTAAGGGACAATGTACATGTGTGTGACAATAATCTGAAGTTTGAAACTGACAGCACCAATATTATTAAAAGAGGGTCTACATGGAGGTCTTGATTATGCTAAAATACTTGATACATGAAGGCTGACAACACATAAGATTTAGTTTAATTTCCATTTTGATTCAGTATGAGCTAGAATTTTACCATCAAGGATGTCGTGTGAACCATGGTGGATTGCACATACAACAACCAGAAGCAGGAAATTTTGTAACATATCGTTCACTGAATTTTCACCAAATACACCATATATTATGAAATTATTATATGCTACGTATACTTCCTCTGTATTTCAAGGGGCAAATATTGCTGGTAGACATCTTTATTAGTGGGAAAATACAGCACACAAGAGTGTCAGCTTTATTTGCTTCCCAACATTCTCCACCTTCCCGCTCTGCCGTCATTGAATTTTTTGTGGAAGCAGGATGGTTACAGCCTGGGCACCATACCTTGCCCTTATTACTTACTGGCCCTCCTTACACTCGTTGCCCTGCAAAAAGTTGATTTTTTTCAGCAATGAGTGTAAGGCACTGATGGTACCTGGTCTAGAGAGATGGAGATGCAATTGAGATTGACTCTAAATGTGTTCCTGACATCGTGCGTATTTGGGATCACTGTTTTTCCTGCATACCTGCACTGGTGATCATTAAACTACAAAGTTTCCCTGCACACACAACGGTTGTCAACCTATAAGTTATAGTATAATTTGAAAATGCTTTTAAGTTCGCTGGGATTTAATTTCATGGTAGCACTACTACTACTAGCAGGGAAAAGGACATTTCGCTATGGTTTTAAAGACCAACCCTGTACTATAAAACCACCCAAAGAATTCGGCTAACGTAAACTACCAGAGCTCAGTCTTCTGTTGACTCTGGTGGAGTTCACATCAGGGAAGGCTGACCGAGACAGCTGTCCAACACAAGTTTATCTTTAATTCAATTTTGATATTAGGGTACTACATAAGGTATTGAAGTATGATTAAACATAAAGCTTTACCTAACCCAGAATATAAAGTAATGAAAATGCTGGCTTCTCTTACTCTGGTACTGTGGGACATACTGACAGTTCCATGTACAGTCTACATAGCCCCTGTTGGTACACTTACAAATAGACATCAGATTATTAGCCATATTTCTAGACACATAAATATCAGAGCTAATTCAGTTACATGTATAATGAAGATTTTCAAGTTGCAATCATGTGTTGTTGATCCAAAAAGACACTTAGATACAAAGTTGACAGAGCAGAGTTGAAAGTTTCAATTTGAACACAAGGTTGGTTTCCCAAAATTTGAGAGTTGCTGTTATAAGGACCTCGATTATGTAACTTTGTTACAACTATCTGGACCATTCTGCAGGGTTTGATAGTGTTTCCTTGAAAACCAGTAGAGAAAAATATTTGAATTTTTGACCAGTATTTTATGCTAATCTTGTTTCCAGCATGTAGACAGGGATTTTTATTAGTTTATGTATTAATAGGGGTCAATTCACCCCTCTAGCTGCTGGGATGGTCACAGTAGGGAGTTAGTGCTGTGCCCAGGGTTCACCTGATTCCACTTCGCCGTAGCACCGTGCCATGGAAAAATGTTTGCGGTGGATTTGAATTTGCGGTTCGGTTAAGTGGCCAACGCGAAAACCGCGAATATAAATCCACCGCAAACATTTCTGCATTTACAGGTTAGGAGCAGGTAAACAAATTAGAAATACAGAAATTCTGCATAATTGTAAATTGTAGGTGATATTATCTTTCATTTTGTTCATGTAGACTAATTAATAGATCTTGTCAAATTTTCAACAACAAAAAAGTGTGCATAATAACGTAAGTACTGACCATTATAACCGTAACAAATTATATGACACATGATACTGTCTAGTTTATATATGGGAGCTTACTTCAATTGAATCAGTGTTTATATTTGCAGTGACATCTTCAAGTCTATCATTATAAGGAAAACAAGAGTTCAGTTCTAGAGACAAAGCCACACTGTGCATAATTTAATTGTGGCGATGATGTAAACGTTATAACTAATACGTTAGATGTATTCCTGGCAAAATAAATAAACTGAAACTGAAACTCACCTAGGTGCACCTGTAGGGCAGGGATCGGGAGCGTTGACAGCCGTAATTGCACGCCGAGATTTTGCGGTTACCGATGTGAATATACCTCGTGCCACAAGCAACTATCAAAACTATGGCTCCTATCAGTATCAGTTATGTGGTGCTATCATCGCGGATGCTATAATCTTTTGAAAATATATATAAACGTTACGTACGCGTACTTGATTTTAGATCGTACATAAGGCTACATCTTGCCTGGTATCCAGCCATATTGTAGCTCCCAAGTCTCGTCTGCCATTTGCGGAGAGAACAGAAGAGACTCGGGACAGTGCTCGGGAGCTAATATTGATACGGAGAGAACAGTAGAGACCCGGGAGCTATATACGGCTGGATACCGGGCTATCGCTACGAAAAGGGGGCCGCCATTTTGTTCATGCTGATCAGCTGGTCAGCTCTCCTCCCATCACGCAATGCGCGTCACAGCGTTTCATTACTGACATTAGTCTAGCACCGACAAGCTTCGCTAATGATAGCGATCTGGAACACTGGATCGTAATCTATACCCGATACTATCGCCTAATGATTTCCCATTTTTAACGACAAGAAACGCTAATGACAACAGTATCGGGTGACAATAGGTACAATAGACACGCATCCCTCCTTCTGTGGGTGGAAGGTACAAATATTTAATTGTAATTCCTGGAAGTTGAGCTTCATATCTTAACTACAAGTGCATTATGAACAGACGTGAAAGAAAATTCAGTACAACTTACTTTGAGTTGTGTATGATAGTGCTAGTATTACAGTGTTGTTCAAATTATAAGTGAGAGCACTGATAAATGTCTTGTAAGGCCACAGCAAGTAAATTTTATGGATGACATCCTCTGCAGACTGCAAAAATTTTGCGATACGGCAAAAAAAAAAAAGATGGGTGAAAAAAACAAGATGGCTACATTTTCAAAATAAGGCACCATAAAGTTGTGATGACTCTTGTAAAAAGAATTAAAGGGACAAACTATGGTATCAGACCCAACAAGACTTTCATTCCTGTATTTAAGACATGTACTGGGATGGTGTGGTAAAAGTGACACTAGTGTGGTAGACTGGCATCACCAACAAAGTTGGCAACCACACTCATGGCTTCCATATTGGTATCACTATTATAAGTATCCAATAAGTTTTATTTTTACAACTACAGTCCTGGATACCTCGCAAGTGTCACTTCTACAAGTACAATTATTAAAGCTACAACACAATATATTTGCTCATTTTGGTACTTTATCGTCATGTTGACCATCCCTGCAGGAGAAAAAAATTATTGTTTTTTTTCTGAAATCGGGCAAAAATTAATGCGCGCGCTGATGTCATCCATAACATTTACTTCTGTGGCCTAATGTTGAAATCATCTTACCGCAAGCTGCCTGTTTGGGGACGTTGTGCACGTACATAGGATTGGAAAGCAGGGGGTTTTGTCTGCCCGTCGGATTTGGCGCTGCGGCATTCTGCACGGAGACCGGATTCTGACCTATCGTTGCAGAGGTATGGCTGGATTCCTGTGCGCTGATGTTATCCCCAACCGAAGCATCAGCAACTATCTTTGCTGAGCTGCATTCTGACACATTTGTGGAGCCTTTTTTGTTCTGAAAGAACACCTTTGGCGGCATCTGGCTATGTTGACCAACATCATGTGGTTCAATATCAACATTTGCAGTTGCTTCATCTCTTGTAAGAGCACATGGTTCGGTATTGACATCGCCAGGTGCTCTATCTCTTGTTATAGCAGCTGTAAGACCCGTACCGCTGTCACAATCGATTAGATCTTTTAGGTATCCAACAGCATAGGGTTCGATGCATGACAAACCGCGCGCACCCCTGTTAGCTGTAGGTACACCAACATTCATGGCGTTCTGGTCCTGAGTCAGGTTGTCTTCATGTTCATGTGTGTACATCGGATTTGGTTTTAAACACTTCGGATTTGAAGTTATTTCAGGATTTTGAGTGCTGTGATTGTGGTTTCTTTCAGCCTTCCTGTCGCCAGGGAATCGGTCTTCTGCCGCCATTTTTTAGACAGTACGTTCTAATGTCAGGTTACTCGTTGGAGTTTGCTTTGTAATATCAGATAGGTGGCCACAATTCACCAGCTTGTGTTACCTTTTATTGCGTGACTTTCCTTTATTTCCCTGTGTTTGTCCTATCTTTGAATAGACAATTAAATCAGGTTGTTTTTAGGACTTGAATCTAGACTTAAATCCATTGAGAATTTTCTTGTATAACGGTAAATTTGCGAATTGATGACACATAAACTTGAAATATTCAACGTGAAGTAAACTCCAATTGGCACAGAAGACGTTGTCGAAACGTTATCTTAGGCCACACCAATTTAATTTCTTGCTTCTCGGATTTTTTCAGAAAAATATTGGGGCGGTCGGTCGAAAAAATAAAAACAAAATTTTGCCAAAAAGTCTGGCGTGAATATAAGAGGCTTATATAACACCAAAAAAAAGAGAATAGTAGTCCAGTTTTTAGCATTTCATTGCATGATTTATCCAATGAATGTCTTCCTTTGTTTGATACCACTGTTCTGATCGTGAATAAAGGGAATTGCTTTCTGAAATTATGTGTTGAAGAAACGCAAAAAGCTTATTGGTTGTTTTCTATCATGTGACTACAAAGAAGCTCTTTGATTCGTTTTTAGCAGGATGAACCCTTTGATTCGTTTATCAGCAGTATGTACCCCTGGAATGGGTTTTGTTTGTAGGTCTGCAATAGCAAAACCTACTCTTAACTTAAGTACCAAATAAACATACCCCCAGAATAAACATATCCCTCGGACAAATCTTCA